>JAWNPS010000129.1:0-600000 GCA_035047385.1 Drosophila tripunctata | reverse complement strand
TTCATACGGCTGGTTAGAAACTGCAGTTCTATAGTGCCAAAGTACGTAATAGCTCCCCACACCATGACACCACCCGCACGGCTGTGCAATCGATCTAAAGTATGCTCTTCCTTTCTGAGATCATGAAAGTAGTAGGCATAGCCATCAGGACCCTCCAAATTGAATTTTTTCTCATCCGAAAAGACTACACGCTCCCACTCCTTTGTCCAGGTCATATTCGATCGACTAAAATCGAGCCGTTGCATCTTTCGAAGTTGGTTTAGAGGTGGTTTTTTTTTTAATTTTAGACGCTTAATATGTTTAGCATTCGAAATAACTCTTTGCACAGTCCGAACGCACGCTTTAACACCAGTTTTTTCTTTAATTTTGATGGCTGAGTCGTGAGAATTAGATGCGTGCCTTAATATGATTCGCTTATCAGCTGCTGTTATCACTGATGACGGCCGACCTTTCATGTTTTTTCCATAAGTGTCCTCATTGTTTAAATATGAGGTAATAACTTTACGGCTGCGTTGAATATTTTTCGATATTTGAAGAATCGAGTGGCCGCACTCCCTGTAAGCCTTTATTTTGCCTTTTTCAGACTCATTCAACGGTTTTCCATTTCCCATTCTTACTTTATTTTATAGATAATTGATCCCAATAAATAATTAATAAACTTAAGCACCCAAACAAGACAGCTTACGCGCAAAAATTTACACGAAAACAAAAATGTGCTAATCGGCTGTCCCAAAAAAAATGCATGCATTTTTGTCGCACTTCACAGAAAATAGCAAAGCAAACTAACGGTACACTTCTAGAGCTTACAGTTATTCTTGGAATGAGTGAAAATGATGAAGAATATGAGAAAAAAAGAATGAGCATGAAACATTTTCAGAGTAGGGAGATATTTGCCTCTAAACTGAAAGCTAGCGAGTGTGCTAATCGGTTGTCGGGCAGTGTATTTAACATTTAAAATTTTATTTTGCTTACGAAAGTCGTGTAAGTGACCGCGGAAATGCCCATATGTAGGTAAGGTATAAGAGAATTAAAAAGCAATTTAGTGTTAGATTTGTATGATTAATGATGCAAAATGCAACAAAATGTTGTTTGGTATAACACATCATTAAAGACCCATACATTAGTTAGCTTTGTGTTTTCTCAGTTTTCCCGACAATTAATACAAAATTTGCCAGTCGTTGCCGTATCAAATTCTAACATAAACAAACAAATAAACAAGCAAACACAAGTTACAACAATCGAGAATAAATACACAAAGCAGCAAGTGCCACACACACTGAAAACAATCTGCAGACAACAAAAGTGCACAAGTGGCAGACCAGCTAGAAGAAGAAGAAGAAGAAGACGCAAAAAGAGAAAGAACTGTATGCAGTTACAAGCAGGCAGGCAGTAGTGTTGCCAGCTGGTGCTATTAATCGATTAATATTCAATTGCACTTAACAGTCTTAAATGCAGCGATTAATCGATTGATATTGAATATAAGAGGAACTCAAGCCACATTGGCTAACAGATCGTAACAATTTAATAGATATATATGTATATATAATTGTATAGCATTTTCAACCGATTGTGCCTATGGCAGCTACATGATATAATGTTCCGATCTGGCCGATTTAAATGTATTTGAATTGACTGCTGTACCAAATTTCATTAAGATTGACTCAACTGTTGCTGCTAATCAGAAATATCACTAGTGACGAAAGTAATATATACTCTATAGGGTTTGTCACGCCCCTTTAACACGCTAATCTTTGTTTTGTACAGTCTACGCTAGTGACGAAAGCAATATATATACTTTATAGGGTCTGCCACGACTCCTTTAACACGCTAATCAGAAATATCACTGTGGATGACAGTCTACGCTAGTGACGAAAGCAGTATATACTTTATAGAGCCTGCCACGAATCCCTTAATACGTTACAAACTATGTGACAGAAAAAATATACCCTTGGCAAAATGCCATACTTGTTTTTTAGCCGATTATTTTTTATAAAAATTTTTCATAATGTTGATAATAACTAATTTGAATTTCAAAACACAGTAAATAATTAAAATCGTTTGATTAATAGTGCAATAATCGATTAATAACAATAAATGCATTTTTTCAAAAGATCTGGCAACTTTTGACTATCGATAAAGTCACGGAGGCAGCACTAATGTACATACAAATATACACCCTCTCGTACATAAATACATTTGTATCATCTCATGTAAGTACATGTTTACGTATTTCTATTTAACAACTATATATATTTACACACATGCACTTATCTACGAATCTATATGCTGAGTGTCTGCGAGAGAGAGCAGGAGAGAGAGCGGAGAGAGTTTGTTACACAGTTCACAACTCATTGAAAAATTGTGTGTTGCCTCAGGAACAAAAACAAAACAACAAAAACAAAAAGCTGACAAATGCAGCCAACTTCATGGCATAGACAAACGCACGCACAAGCAGCAGCAGCAACAGCAACAGCAACAACAACAACGAATGTAAGGAAAGGCGACAAATGTCGCGACGCGTCGCATTGCACGAAAGCAAAAACAACTACAACAACAACAACAACAACAAGTTGTCAGCGAAAGCGATAATAACAAATTGAAAAAGTGCGTGCCGGTGTGTGTAACGTTGTAACTGTGTGTGTGTGTGTTTGCGTGCGTGATTACAACGCCGGCAGCGCTGTCCAGACAAGTTGCCTGCCTGACTCTGCCGGCGTCATTCACAATAGTTTGTTGCGCAGATATCGCTGTTTTTTTTTTTTGATACACCATAATTTTGTAAACAGTTTGCAGGCGTTGCCAGCAGTATTCAATAAACTCTCTCACACACACACATACTTTAGCTTTACAAGACTCCTGGCAACACTATCTCTTTCTAACCAAATATTAATTTGCACATTTCTTACAGTAGGCAACAAAAGTCTGCGCACAAGCAAATATTATTATTATTATTTTTTTGTTTTTTTTTATTTAAGTCAGACTATGATCAGTCGACATATTTAAAATTAAAGTTTAAATTTTAATTTAATTTAAAAGTTTAAAATTATATTTTAAATTTAAATGTTTAAGTACTCGAATTATAATAACTTTTAAATATTGTTCAATAATTACATACATTTGTTTAAATTACAAACTCTTTTATTTAATTTACCCACTGTGCGTTATTTATTATTAGCCACTGTATTTCGTTCGGTCTGCCTCACACTCTCTTTTGCTTTCACGCATCACTTGTTGTAGTTGTTGTTGACAAAGTCGTGCGAATTTCAATTCAAAGACAAACTTGAAAATGCAAAAAACGACAACAACAACAACGAGGACAACAACAACGGCGACAGCGACAACAACAACGGCGACAGCGACAACAACAACGACGACAGTTTGTTTCTCGTTTTGTTTTGCTACGTTTTGTTTGCAAAGACTCATAACTTGACGAATATGTGAATTGCAACTGCAGTTGTGTTAGTGTGTGAGTTCGAGTTATTTTTATAATTTTTTTTTTTGCGGCACTTTTTTCTCTTCACTCTTTTCTCTTGCTGCTTTGTTGTTATTGTTTTTGTTGTGTTTACTTTGTTTTGCATTTCTTTTGTGTAGAGTTTCAAATCAAATGCAAATGGAAAAACAAAAACACACAATGTTTGTATTGAATTTTTTTGTATGCAATTAAAATGTCAAACACGTTTTAGTAACGAAGAAGAAGAATAAGAAGTGTCTGCTTAAAGACATATCCCTAACGTATCATTTCCGATTCTAAACCAACTGAACTCTCCATCCCTTCGTCTGTATGTCCCTTCAAACATTTCTCCGTAATTAAATCTATGCTCGTTAAATGCATACAAAGCAGTTACTAACGTATATATTGTATCTAAAGATACACTCATGGCCAGATTATTAGGTGCGAACTAATTTTTTTTTTTTTTTAAGTGATGATGTCCATTTTTTTCTTTAAATCTATTAATAATCTTTAAAAATATTACCTTTTGTAGTTAAAAAACTCTTTAATTTTTTTTTATATAATTTTTTAAGTAACACACACCTATTTTAGTGTCCAGGACAATTTTTGGATGGAGAAGGTTTAATTGCCATAACTTTTTAACGAGTGAACAATTTGCGGGGCTTTACCTATTTTATTTTCATAAAGTGTTGCCATACTTAAAAAAAAAGGTTTCGAGCTTCTAGATTTTTTGCCATACTATAATTATTCCATCATTTGTTAGAGTTTAAGGGTCACACCTATTAATCTGGACATGAGTGTATATTTAACTGTACAAATAGTTTACTCATTAAATAGATATGCGTATCTATGTTTGCGCGTGTGTGTGTGAGTAGATAAACAATCTTTTTGATTCATATTAACTGTATGCCATATAATACGTAGTTCCGCTTATTTTAGACTTGATTAAAACAAACAAAAACACACACAAAAATGTATTGTGTCAAGTGCTTAAAGTTTAAACATTAAAATTATCTTTTGCTAATGGCGAAAAACAAACAAATCTTTTACTTTCAACAGCTATAAAAAAAATAACTGGAATTGCTAATTAATGTATAAGATATAAAATCGTATATATATATACATGTATTTTTATATAAAAGCTGAAGAATTTTTGCGTCACGATTTCTGAGTGAACAAAATGATTTAGTTGCCTTGTAGATTTATTAAAATGGAAATTTAAATACACAAAGTGTAGGGGAAGTGAGAGAGAGAGAGGGAGAGAGAGAGAGGCAGTTTTGCGGTAAATTGAAATCGAAATGAGGAAAAAAAAAAAATATAGCAAGAAAAGTCAATTCATGGGAATTTCAATAACAAAAAAGTAAATAGAAACGAAACCAAAGCGAAAATTGATATATGTGAGTGGCGTGAGTGTATATATCTTTTACCTAACCCACACCCCCCCCCCACCCACTTGCACTCACACACTCCCTGCCCACATTCTAATACCGCAAGTGATGGCAAGTGTCACGATGACATCACAGTGGGCGAAGCACAACACGAGGTCGTCTGTGCTCTCTCTCTCTTTCTCGCTCTCTCACACACTCTGAGTGCATTTCTCACTGCTGCTGCTGCTGCTGCTTCTTCATCATTTCACTACTGCTGCTTATCAACAAAGAACAACAACAACAACAACAAGAAGAAGAAGAAGCAGCAGAGTGGGAGTTAAAATGGCGACAGCTACTTCAACTTCAAATACCAATTGCAGCTGCTTCTTCTTCTGCTGCTGCTGCTGCTGCTACACTCCTGCGCCTCCACCCACTCCTCCCACTCACGCTGAGTTGACTACTCTGTTGCTCTGTTAAAACTCCCCAACCCTGGTTGCTGCTTGCTTGTTGTTGGTGGTTGAATGAAGTCATAGTGCACACAAGAAGTCCCAAAAGAAAAGACATGAGAAAAAAAAAACACAGCGCCAGCGGGAGAGGGGAGGGTGTAAACATAGAAAGTGACGATTACTTACCGCACCGCAATCGGCTGCCGGCGAATTCTCAACAATGTCGTAGATGACATGCGGCGGTCCAGTTGTGCCGAGCAGCGAAAAACCGAAACCGGAATGCTGCTCGCTGCGACTGCGACGCAGCACCACTTTCAATTCCTCGGTCATTGCGCGACGCTGACGTTGACGTTAGACGTTGTCGTTGTCGCCTTCAGCTGCTGTCGCTGCTCTGCTGCCGCTCCCTCTGCGAATGTGTGCGTGTGTTGACCACCTGGGACTCGCTTATGTTTTTACTTTTTATTATTAATTTGCCAACGTATTGGTTTTTAATTTCATTAATATTTTACACTGAAATTTTTGGGCTTGGCTGTTGGTGCAGTCGCCGCCGCTTCACAACTTTACTACATATATTTCACTTACACGCAGGCACAAAAACGCAATGCACACAGATACACGCACTCTCACTCGCACTCACATCAACAACGCGCAGAGACAGAGACACAGACACAATACAATTATTATTAAACTTAAGAAATTGACTGCTTGTAATTTTCTTCTTCTTCTTCTTTTTAACAATATTCAATTGCTATATTCGCTTAGCGTCGCTGCTTTCTTTGAACGCAACCGCATCTACAAAACCGAAAAACTTGTTAAATTTTTTTGGTTTTTTTCTTCTCTCTCTCTCTCTCTCTCCACTTCCAACACTTTTTGCCGCAGTCGCTGCGCTGTTGCTGTCGCTGTCGCGGCTCGCGTTTTTTTTAATCAATCATTGCGGCGACCGTAAGCATTTTGTTTAGCTATTAGTACATTAGCTCAATGCTATGTGTGAATTCATTTAATTAATTATAATTAATATTAATTTTCGAGACAAAAAAAAACCTGATGCGGATGCGCGACTCGCGAATCGAACACCACGGACGCCTTTCTGTTGTTGTTACAATCTATCGATGTTTTGCAGTCGCTCGTTTTTATACTCGCTTAGGTATGGCAGCGCGCATATCGATATGTTGAAGCATTCGATACTTGGCATGTTTCTATGTTTTGTCTTATATTTATAACTACTAAAGTGCTATGTAAGTAACTATGTTTTATAACAAAAGTTGGCCTTGATTGACTTAATTGTAGTAATAAAATGTCATGCTTATTGTAGCGTTGTATGAGAAAATAATAAATTTAGGTTTTCGGGTGACCATTTTGCCTTTAAAACAATTTATCGTTAACAGTGCCAGAACAAGTGTCGATTGTTGTACGTTGCCAGATGTTGGTAACATTTTGGCGGTACGTTCAGCCACTGCTGGCACTAAAGTTAATATTTTGTACCAGATCTTCATAATGTATATGATAATGACGAAAAAATTCTGTTTATTAAAAAAATTTGTATCAATGAATGAAAATTAATGACATATACGAAACATTGTAAGGAAACAATTATTTAGATAAATACCCAACGTTTATTGTACAATAAATATATTGCTATACAGCGGGAAGAATGAGCAAAGTAGAAATAAGTTTGAAATGTAAGTGATGTCAATATTTACAGTTTTCGTAAATAATACTTATGCCCTGAATTTATAAATGAGTAATCCATAAGTAGTATTTAAATTAATGCATTTAACCTAAGCTATGTACACAAATTATGTACCATTGCATACAAACTGTACCAGTTTTGCTGCGAATGTACCAAAAGGCGCAGCCATTAACAGTGCTGCCAGATAAATTGCAGCGTAGCAGTTTGGCGGGCTTTTTCAAACACAAACATTTTCCGGTTAAGCTTTGTTTAACTTACTACCAAGGCGGAGCTACGCACTGTAGCCAAATGTAATATAGCAGACAGCAGTTAAAAGCGCGTGCAATTGATATGTTGTCTATAAAAAACAAATGCCGATGAAGACGACTCAATGAGCGTTTAATACTGCCTGCTGGCCACACAAAGGCACTTGACTCAGACTCATGTTGCGTTAAAAGATATGAATATGAAGAAGAAGAAGAGGAAGACTACTTCCGTTTTGTATACAGTTTTGTTATGACAACAAATGGTCAGTCATAAATGCCACTAAAAATAACAACAACAACACACTTTGTGGGTGTCATAAGGGAGAGTGAAAGAGAGGGAGGAAAGAGCACGCGACGTTGCGGCTGCTTGACTACGGCTCAGCTGCGATTCGTCTGTCTGTCTGCGCGTCCGTCCGTCCGTCTGTCCAGATGTTGCGCACACAATTATCATATCAGTAGCACATCATTTAATGTTAAGTGGAAAAACAGATTTGAGCCAATCGAAGGCTCAGAAAAGTCGTCTCTTCAGCAGCGACATTTTCAGCACTGCAATCAGTTCTACGCCGACGATTGCAAAGCGAACATGAAGAATTCTGGTAGCAGCATGGAATTAACTACACATTATTGTTTAAATGTTACCAAACGTTGGTCCACCGATGGTTATATATCCTACGATTGCAACTATCAGCCAAATGGAGAAGAAACCAGCTGCTACGACTGGGATGCCGAACAGTTGGCAGCGAGTCTGGCTACAGTGGGGGAGATTAATCAACTGCCTACTCCTCCTCCAGCAGCTCCTTCTGCTCCCGTTTCGAATCGCAAGGAACGCACCGCCTTTAGCAAATCGCAGCTAAAGCTGCTGGAATCGGAATTTGCCCATTCGCATTATCTGAGCCGATTTCGTCGCTATGAAATTGCCTTCGCTTTGGAGCTAACCGAGCGTCAGGTTAAGGTCTGGTTCCAAAATCGTCGCATGAAATGCAAACGCATTAAGCTCGAAACCAAACAGGAGTAGTTATAAATATAAATATACATAGCTATAGGCATATTAAAAAGAGTTGTTTCCAGAGCTGTTAAAAAAAGCATTCGAATATAAAATGGAAATGGTTTTAATTCGAATTCGAATTTGTATTCGAATGCTTTTTTTAACAGCTCTGGAAACAACTCTTTGTTAAAAAAAGCATTCGAATATAAAATGGAAATGGTTTTAATTCGAATTCGAATTTATATTCGAATGCTTTTTTTAACAGCTCTGGAAACAACTCTGTTAAAATAAAGCATTCGAATATAAAATGGAAATGGTTTTAATTCGAATTCGAATTTATATTCGAATGCTTTTTTTAACAGCTCTGGAAACAACTCTTTGTTAAAAAAAGCATTCGAATATAAAATGGAAATGGTTTTAATTCGAATTCGAATTTATATTCGAATGCTTTTTTTAACAGCTCTGGAAACAACTCTTTGTTAAAAAAAAGCATTCGAATATAAAATGGAAATGGTTTTAATTCGAATTCGAATTTATATTCGAATGCTTTTTTTAACAGCTCTGGAAACAACTCTGTTAAAATAAAGCATTAGAATATAAAATGGAAATGGTTTTAATTCGAATTCGAATTTATATTCGAATGCTTTTTCTAACAGCTCTGGTTGTTTCATAAACTTAAAAACATTTAAGTAATTTCTAAAGACACAACATAAATCTGCAATCTTTAAAAATACACACTCTATTTTTACACAATAGTTTTTTCTGTTTTTTCTGCTTTACTTAACTATTAGGGTAATTTAATGTATATTATTATTATTTATAAATGAGTTGTTCATAATTAGTTTTTAAATTAATGCATTTACCTATGCTATGTCCACAAATTATGTACCATTGCATACAAACTGTACCAATTTTGGTGCAAATGTACCAAAAGGTGCAGTCATTAACAGTGCTGCCAGATAAATTGCAGCGTAGCAGTTTGGCGGGCTTTTTCAAACACAAAAACACTTTTCGGTTAAGCCAAGGAGGAGCTGCGCACTATAGCCAAATGTAATAGAGCAGACAGCAATAAAAAGCGCGTGCAATTGATGTGTTGTCTATAAAAAACAAATGCCGATGAAGACGACTCAATGAGCGTTTAATGCTGCTTGCCACACAAAGGCACTTGACTCACTCATGTTGCGTAGAAGATATGAATATGAAGAAGGGTATAAACGTAGAAATGTTTCCTAAACATAATAACATAATAGTAATTAATAAAGACACAACATAAATTTTCAAATCTTTAAAAACACACGCTCTATTTTTACACAAAAGTATTTTCTGTTTTTTACTTAACTATTAGGGTAATTTAATATATATATTTTACAATTACTTCTTCTTCAGCTTCTTGCCCACTTTGGACATGGGTTTGGCCAGCTTCTTGGCTGCTTCCAGCTGCAGCGTTTGAGTTGCCGTCGCTGCTGACTTCTTGTTCAGTTTGTTCTTCTTTTTCTGAACTTTACCCTGATCGGGTTTACGTTTCAATAGCTCCGCCATGCGTTCCTCCGACGTATTCTTCTTTTTCTTGTGCGACTTGGATTTTGGTGGTGGAGTTGGTGGCTCCTCCTCCTCATCCTCCTCTTCGTCGTCCACATCATCATCCTCCTCTATTTCGCTAGCTGGCTCTGCATCTTCCTCGTCTTCTTCTACATAATCCTCATCATCTGAATCCTCATTAATGGTATTGCCCAGCAAATCTTCCAACTCCAGCTGCTTTTTTTCTGCAGTTTTTTTTGTTGACTTTGCTGACTCCTTGGACTTTTTGACTGGCTCTACCAGCATATTGTTGAAATCAAGGCCCAAATGTTCGTATCTCTGTTGCAATTTCTTCATCTTCTTCATGCCGGCCACTGTGCGCTTCTGGCAGGTGGAATCATTCCAATTGTTTAGCTTTTTTACACTGCGCTGCGTGGATTTAGTTACAGCCGAGACGTAAATTTCCTTACCAGCCTAAAAAGGAAATTATAACATTTAGTCCCAAAGGGCATTTACGATACTTTGTGACAGTTGGCAACATTAACACTTTGTGGCAGTTGGCAACACCCACACATACACAACACTTACCTTATTCCTCACTTTCTTCACTGTCGTCTTGAAGTAGTTGAACTTTTGCTGCTCTGGCGGTATATACGAAGCCTTCACCACCTTCTGGAACATCAAATAGTTATCCATGGTATCGGCTGCCACTTTGGCCACCTCGGGATAGGCAAACTCCACGAAAGCGTAGCCCTTGCTGCCGCCAGTACGTTCGGAGCGTGCCAAACGAACGCGTGTAACATGTCCGAATTGTTTAAAATATTGGCGCAATTGTTGCTCAAAGAAGCCGTGTGGTAAATGCTTAATAAATACTACGCCACGCTGTGGACGTTCCCTTGCCGTCTGTGGCTTGGTTTTCTTCAACTTCTTCTTTAGCTGCAAACCAAAGATGGAGTCGTTAACAGTTAGCAAATGTACCGTTGCTGTTGTTGCCGTTTTTTGCTTACCTGCCCGGATACAACATCTTTTTTAAGTTCAGGCGTTGCGGCAGCTGGTGCGGGGGCTGCTGCTGCTGCGACTGGCTTGGAAATCCTATTAGGTTTTGGCTTTTTTACAGGCGGCATATTTGATTGTTAAAACGAGTAAAATATATAAACTACAAGCCGCACGTGGAGTAAAGTTGACAATCGGCTAATTTCGATAACACTTGGTGCAGTGTTGAGCAACACGTCGGCAGCAAGACCGCACATGCTGTGCAGTATTTTTCCATAGTATTTTATTTTTAACAGCAGCAGAAATGTAAAGCAAATGAATTTAAACAAGCAGTTGAGAAGGGCGGGCTGCCATTTGGCTCATATTTGTGCGAAAACTGTGCATTTGCTTGTTTAATGTAAATATTTGAAGCTGGTAGTGTGACCGTTTTGCCAATTTTCGATGAACTTGCAAAATAATTGGCAAACTTGCCAACACTGCTAAAACAGATGTTAGTGCAATCGCGTCGTCCGCGCGTGAAGAAGCAACAAGCGAGGTGCAAAAAACTAAGACAAGACAAGAAAGGCACGTGTCGGTTTCAAAATCCGCAGGCAATTAATTATAATTTTGCAAAAGCCACAAAAAGCAAGCACACAAATACACACACGCACAAACAGCAATTTAATTTGTTAATTGATTGAGCGCGCAATTAACGCACAATGTTCTACCTTATTGGTCTGGGTCTGGGCGATATCAAGGATATTACAGTAAAAGGCCTTGAAATTGTGAAGCAATGTAGTCGTGTGTACCTGGAAATGTATACCTCAATACTGGGCTGTAGCCTTGAGGAAATGGTGAGTGAGAGAGAGTGGTGATTTAGTTTTTTTTTTTTTTAAATTAGTTTTATTTTTTTTTTCCCCCCGTTTTTATAGCAAGAATTTTATGGACGTCCTTTGCTGCTGGCCGATCGCGATTTGGTTGAACAGGGTGCCGATGAAATTTTAGCGGGCGCTGGCGAATCAGATGTTGCGCTACTCGTCGTCGGTGATCCATTTGGCGCCACCACACACACAGATTTCGTGTTGCGTGCGAAAGAGAAGAATATACCCTATAAGGTTATACATAATGCATCCATTATGAATGCCATTGGTTGTTGTGGCCTGCAGCTATATAAATTTGGTGAAACCGTTTCGATACCGTATTGGGATGAGACCTGGAAACCGGATAGTTTCTATGATAAAATCAAATTGAATCGCCTGCACAATATGCATACACTCTGTCTACTGGATATCAAGGTTAAGGAGCCCACACCCGAATCTTTGATGCGCAAACGCAAAGAATATATGCCGCCGAGATTTATGAGCGTCGCTGAAGCTGCCCAGCAGTTGCTCACCATTGTGGAGAAGAAGGATGCCTTGGAGCGGAATACGGTGCTGAATGAGCAATCGTTGTGTGTGGGTTTGGCTCGCGTTGGACAGGATACGCAACAGATTGTAGTGAGCACATTGCATGGCATGCGTGCTACGGATTTGGGTGGACCATTGCATTCCCTCATCATTCCCGCCAAGGAAATGCATCCACTTGAAGTGGAGTTTATGCAACAGTTTTCCGCCAACATCAAGTTGGATGATTATAATCACTAAATAAGCAGTTGGAGCAGTCGAAGCGCGTATCCAAGTCGAAGTCCACCGCCCATATTCGCATATTACGTACAATACATATTACATATATATATTTAATTGAATATTGAATTTAAGTAGCTTGAAGCTCTACGAAGGAGGAGGAGATGGAGGACGGAGCAGAACAGTTAAGGAATGGAATGGACAGAAGTTGAATTAAAGTGATATACAAAATGTGTATGATACTGGTTTCCCAACCAAACTCAAACCCAACCTCAACAACAACAACAACAACTCTTTTTCATTCTCCAATCCTCCCTCCTCGCCCACCCCCAAATCCCCCCCAAAGCTTAATTCCAACTTTGTAGTTTGCAAACAAAAAAAAAAAAAAACAAAAGAAAACAAATTGTGAAAAAAGGAATAAAAATCAAATTGCATCTATCTATAAACAATAGTTTTTGTACTTAACAATATTAAAATGGTTTTGTCTACAAGTCTCTTTAGTTAGTTATCGTTAAGATCAGGTAGCTTTATGCTATATATGTCATATAAGTCATAAGACTTTTATAAAGTATAAACAACTTTTTGGTTATGAAAGCTAGCGCCAGCAAACTAACGGTATATGTTTCTAGCACTGTTATACGCTTGCTTAACTAGTTTTGTTCCAATTGGAATACTGTTTCATATATTTATCAGGTTATGTAGAAAATTAAGATCGGAAAGTTTAGTATGCAAAACTATGTTGTTTTTTAATGAAATCTCCTGTAATCTAATGGGATAAAACTTTAGTATTGTTGTACACTAATTTACCAGATTTAGAATACTATTTCATATAGTTATAATAAGAAGGTTATATAGAAAATTAAGATCTGTAAGTTAAGTATGCAAAACTATGTTGTTTTTAATGAAAAGCGTCTTCACTCTAATAAGAAATGTCTTTAGTACTCGTATTGTTTTACACTTACATATCACATTTGGTTAATATAGTTTTCATAAGGTTATGTAGAAAAATTTTATATCTGAAAGTTAAGTATGTTGCAGAACTAAGTTGTTTTTAATTGATATCTGTAAACTACTGGGATATGTCTTAAGTATTGCTTAACACTTATTTACACATTTTGTTACAATTGGATTACTGTTTCATCTAGTTCTTATAGGAGTTTCCGGAAGTACAAAACTAAAGTCGATAAACTCTGTTGTTTTCGCTGATATTTTAAGCAAACTAACAGATTGTGCAGTTTAAATGGTCTTACGCATGATTACCAAATTTTGTTAAGATCGGAGCACTATATCTACATATATATAGAAAATTAAGATCTGAAATTTAAGTATGCAAATTTAAGTTGTTTTTCAGGGAAATCTCCTGTAATCCAATAGAATACGTCTTTAGTATTGTTCTACACCTATTTAACACATTTTGTGCCAATCGGAATACTATTTCACATAGTTCTTATAGGAGTAATCGGCAGTAAACAAAAATTTTAAACTGAAGTACGAAAAATTCTGTTGTTTTTGCTGATATTTAAAGCAAACTAACAGATTGTTGAGTTTAAATGGTCTTTCGCATGATTACCAAATTTTTTAAAGATGGGAGCACTATAACTTATAGCTGCTAAACGAAATACAGAAGAAAAATTAAGATTTAGCAAGGAAAACTTTATAGTTTTAAAAGATAACTAACAGACTGAGCATACGATAGAGTCTTACACATGCCAACAACCTAAAAAACTAGTAAAGATCAGCTGACTATATCTAAAAATCTTCCACTTAGCCCGCATTTCGTGTGAATTCACTCATTTAATAGGCAGCAATTGGATATAATATATAATATATATATGTTTTTTTTTTAAAGAAAATAAATATGTAATGCCTTTAGGGATATAGACCACGCATGCGTCGCGACGAACCCTGACGATCGTAGAGCATATTGAATTTGTTGACAAACTGATGCATATCATTGCATCCCTTGGTTAAAGTGCCCAGATAACTGATCAATCCGACATCGTTGCATTGGGTGTAGAGTTCCTCCTGAAAGGCGGGCACCTGCATGATGGGCAGTCGATGGCACAGAGCGTATGCCTCTCTTAGAATCTCTTGATTCGGCTTCAGTTTGCCCGCCTCCACATCCTTGATGTACTGCAGCACAATTTTGATGCGTGTATTGAGCATTTTAATGGCACTATCTTGGGCTACCAAATGCTCCGCTACCACACTCTTTTCACCCGACTCATTGGTGGTCATGCGTGCCACATGATCGACACCAATGCGTTCCGCCTCCTCGGTGGCTAGTGTATAGGTGAGGGGCACAAATAACATGGTTGCCTCACCATCGACCAAATCGATGAGAGATTCAAATAGTTTCACCGGCAACTGATCCACGCTGCGTGCAAGTGGATTCAATTGCAGCATTATGGGGCACTCATTAATCTCGGCTATTTGTTTCTGTATCTTAATATCGCTGGCCGTGGGATTATCACCAGTTGTATACCAGCCAATGAAATCCAAATCACTAAAGACCTGTTAGGAATGGAGTTTGTATATAGTTGGTATAAATTCTATAGTTAATTTGTGTGCCTATGTAACCTGCTTATACTGCTGCTCCTTCTTGTTGTAGTAGTCTTTGTTGATGATTGTCTCCTCGGCAATGTCATCGGTTTTCAGTTCAAAGGAATTCATCACCTCAATATTGCGGCCCTTTTGCTTGCCAATCAGTGCGCCGTACACTTGACGCGGCTCGCCGTGCTGTGCACGAAAGCGTGTCCAATGCTCCGATATGTTCATTATGACCAACGGATGCAGTGATATGGTTACCGATGCCACTGTTCCAGTCGCCGCCATAATATTTCCCTTGGGCTGTTGTTGTTGTTGTTGTTGCTTGTTGCTGCCGGCCGCAGCAGCGTCACCTGACGCCGCCGCCGCTGCTGCTGTTGAGGAGGTGCTTGGCTTTGCCGTTGTATCCACATCCACTTCCATTTGCTCCATGTTGTAGCTGTTGATTTAATATATTTAACTTTTCAAAACAGTTCAGATTAGACCAATCTAATGATTTGCAAATTCCTTGCTCCTTTTTGTTTGTTGTTTGGTAGCCGAATATCGGTTTGCCACCACAACTTATCGTATCGATCTACTTTATTACGCTTAGGCTCTTTTTATATTTGTTAAACGTTTAATTTGTTCTATTTATGGCATTTAATGCACTGTTTGCTTTATATTTTATAAATTTCAAGCTTGCGGTGCCACACTCATTTATAGTCGATTACTCTAAATTTCGATAGCTTTTAACCACCCCTATAAATGCTCTGACGTTTAGTGATTTCGATAATACTAAAACAGCTGAGCAATGTTATGGCTCTGTTAGCATTTACAGTGCGTTTGTGTTAATTTTGGCACTGCTGTAGTGTAAGCAAGACATGCACTTTGATTTACTTAACGCTGCAGTTAATACAATTTGCTAGTCATAAGCTAACCACATACATATTTACAAACTATATATAATTGAAGAGACACCTCTTGGCGCCTTAATGTGCGCCACCTATGTTTTGTTTTTTTTTTTGGCGCGTTATTACTTAAAAGAGCTATCGATAGTGTTAAATCTGCCATCACAAGATTATCTTATGTATCGATAGCGTTGGCATCGACAGTTTTGCAGCTCTATCGTTGGCTGTAACACACGAAACCGCTGGGTTCGGACGGTTTTGTTTGCAAAATCTCTGCCCGTCTACATATTATACGTGCGTTTTGTATTTGTTTTTATCGCAAAAGTGTGTAAGAATTATAAATAAGTGCAATCGCTGAAAGTAAACAGCTCAGATAAAGTGTGAAATGTGTCTGCTCAAGACAACAACAGCTGCTGCTGCTGCTTCAAGCTACTAAGAACATTTATGGTCAAGGTATGCAATGAATAAACTCATCTCTCTCTCTCTCTCTCTGTGTGTGGGAGTCTCAATAAAATCTTCTTTTTGATGTTTTGTATGTATGCATGTGACAAACCTACGGAAATGAACTAAAACATTGCTCAAAATGGCAATAATATGTTTAAGTTCTTAATTAAATAGCGAGCGTTTTTAATTAAAAACTATTAAGAATTGCTTGACATGTATTTTGTGTTTTCGCCGTTTCCTTTCGTTTCGTTTCGTTTCGTTTCCCTTCAACGTTCTTATTGCTGCTTCCTTGTTCAGGAAAAATCAATAAAGTCCAATTGTGACAAAGGGCGCGAATGCGCGTGTGTGTAAGCGACTGCGCCTGCTGTTTGTGTGTGTGTGCGTGCGAGTGTGCAGACTCCTTTACAGTGTTGCCGAGTCAGTTATTTGGTAGCTAGATTTGGCTACTTTTCAAAGCAAAAGTGACGCAAAGCATGACTTAAAAGTTATAATGCTAAGGCTTGGTTAAGAAAGTAAAGTTGAGAAGGATGAGTTGATGGTCCTTGACAAAATTAAAATAATAAATAAAAAAATTAAATTAAAAAAGTTAAATTTCTTTGAAAATAGCAGTGCTTCGTTTTTAGCTACTTTTTCTGAAAATATATCGGCAACACTGCTCCTTTATCAGCGTATGTCTCTTACACCGCTGTTGCTGCGCTGTTGTTGTTGTTGTTGCATTGTTAGTGTAAAGTGAATGTGGCTCCGGCTAATTGATACATTTAGTAATTTCTTTTGCTCTCTTTTGTTTACCATAATTAATCACTTGACAGAGTTGCATTCGCAAATTAACTGTTACAACTACTACTACTACTACATTTTGAATGTACATATTTAGTATGCACGGCTTTAAGGGCTGGACAGTCGGTTTGCGTTTTGTTGTAAGTACTTGTATTGTTGTTGTTGTTATTTGCTGCTACTGCTGTTGAAAGACGTATAGTTATAGTATTTAGTTTCCCTTTTACTTTGCTGCTACTACTACAACAATTTACATAATCATGATCTCTGCTTGCGCGCAAAGACAAAAACTGGACAGCATAACAGAAAATGAAAAGAAATAATAATAAAAACACATAAAACAAAAACAACAAAAGAGAATGACGTTCATTAAACTAACTCACACACACACTCATATTTATGGGAAATGGGCGCACAGTGTCCACTGTACATTGTTGTTATTGTTGGACCAAGCAGCAAACAGCGCGTACTATAATATTTAACACTGTATAGCACCCAAGGAGACATTTCAGCTGCCATAATTTATATTATGGCAAATGTCACAGACAAGACAATGTTGTTAACTTTTATTGAATAAAAAGTTGGAAAAAATAGCTAAATAGTTTTTTTTTTTAGATAGGTTTTGAAACATTATTTTAAAAAAATTAAATAGTTTAAAAATACACAATGACATTTTGATAATCGTTATATTGTTATAAACATTATTATGCATATTTGCAATTAATATCATATACTATTTATAGTTACTGTAGATCTATTCTGTTTTGTAGTTTCTTTATTATTATTATATTGTCTTAGCTGTCTTAAGACTTTTTGCACAGTGCAAAAATTTTTTGTCTTCTGCCCAAAACTTTATATTGTCCAATGTTGCCAACTCTTCAAGGCCTGAAAAACGCTTTATTAACAGCTTTAAAATTTCTAAAAAAAATCTAAAATAAAGACCAATTTCAGATTATTATCTTAAAACTTTATTTTTATATAAAGTAAATAGTTTAAAAATATACAATGACATTTTGATAATCGTTATTGGTTATATATTTGCAATTAATAGTATATACTATTTATAGAGTTACTTATGTAATTTCTTTAGATCTATTCTGTCTTGGCTGGCTTAAGACTTTCTCCACTTTAGCCTTAGACAAAGCACAGTGCTAGAATTTTCTGTCTTCCTTCCAAAACTTTGTATTGTCCAGTGTTGCCAACTTTTCAAAGCCTAAAAAAAGCTTTATTAACTGCTTTATTAGTTAAAAAAAAAAATCTAGAATAAAGCCAAACTTAACTTTTAGAATTATTATTATTATTATTAAGTTTGATAAAAATTCTGCAGTCCGTTTATTGATTTATTCCTGTTAAAACCCGCTAGACCTAATGTAAAAATATCTAAATGGGCAGCACTGCCGTCCATGCTCTCTACTTACTTTCTAGCGTGTGTCTGTGTGCTTGTGTGTGTTTATTGTATTTTTCGCATATTTCCATCACATCTTTTTGTTTTTTTTAATGGTTTGCCTCTTTCTTTACTGCTCACTTCCCATTCCCACTTCTCTACTTCTTCATCTGCTTAATTCGCTGTCTTGTGCGATAGTTCTGGCGTTTGGTTTTTATACCCTCTGAGGGGTATATTGGGTTTGTCGGTAGTAACAGGCAGAAGGAGGCGTTCCGACCCCATAAGATATATTCTTGATCGCATCAACGCCGAGTCGATATAGCCATGTCCGTCTGTCCGTCTGTCCGTCTGTCTGTCTGTGCGTCTGTCCGTATGAACAAACAGATCTCTGAGATGGTAAGAGCTACAAGTTCAAACTTGGTCAGTATCGATCACATATTTAGTCAGTCAATACAAGTTTGTTTCCTTTTTTGATGCCACGCCCCATTCGCCCACAATAAGCGAAAAACCAGACATACCTCGGGAAAAATACATGTTTTTGGCAAATATCTCAGTTAATATAACACCTAGGGACTCCAATTTTGGCATACAGGTTACTAGATGCAGTATAAAGATAATGCCATCAAAAATTTTTGGATGCCACGCCTCCTTCGCCCACAAAATGCACAACTTCCTTGTAACTTTGCAAGCGGCGGGCTCACTTACTTCTTAACGTATAGTGTTGTAACTTAGTATATATCTGCAGACAAATAATATCAAACGATTGTGAAAATTTCATCAAAATCGGACCATAATTTAAAAAGTTTTTCATACAACGCAAATCGTTCCTTTCAAGCAAGTCATAGCCACGTGCATTGCACTGAGCTGTGCACACAAGCAACGAAAACGAAAAACGTGCGAGCGAGATAGAAATACAAAATGTGTGCATGTTAAGTTCTTGCAGCAGCTACTCCAATTTGAACTCATATAATTAGAAACGAAGCTCAGAGGGTATTACGCGGTCGGCATGCCCGACTGACATTTTCTTTCTTGTTTGGTATGCAAAATGTGTGCCAAGCCAAAACGTCGTCGTCGCTTCCTTTTGTGGCTCACTAACACGCAGTAGTTTTGTGGTATGTATGTTTGTAGCTTTGTAGCTTTGACTGGCCGGTGAATGACACTCAAGACAGCGGGATTGCTTGCTATATGTACTTATTGGTGGGAGGAGAGCAGACGAACGGCTAGACAAGTGACGCATGCATATTTTTGCACATTCTTTGTGGTACTCTTGTGCCAAGCAAACATACATACTATGTATATATGTACATATATGTATGTATGAGCTTTGACTAATTGATGAACTGTTGATTCATTAGGCATGTTCAAATGCCGGCTATGTAACACTGTGTACACTGTGCAAAAGGAAAGTAGTACTTGCAAAATAATAGTAGCAGTAGTACAATAAAGAATAGGAAAAATAAGTTTAATTAAAAAAAAATATATATAAAATAAATGTATATAAAAATTTTAATGTTAAACTCATTTTAGTAGAATAAAAGTAGTAGTACCATATACCCATATAAGGGTAAAAAAAGTTAATTTCCAAAAAAATTAATAAAAAAAAAAATATATAAATACATATAAAAATTTTAATGTAAAACTCATTTAAGTGAAATAAAATTAGAAGTAGTAAAACTGGAGTAGCATGATTAAGAAAAGTAGAGTTTTTAAAAAGCTGAGTGGAGTTTTAAATGTTTAAAAAAAGTTTAATGGTGTTTTAAATGCTAAAATAAAATTGATTTACAACTTACAGTCTTTAAACAAACAATAATTTTAGAAAAATATGAAAAAAATGCATTTACTAGATATATATAATATATTTTAAATTATTTTTAGTAATATAAGGTAATAGTAGTAGCAAGTAAATTTAGTCGTTTTAAATAAAATAGTGTGAGCATGTATAAGAAAAGTGGAGTTTTTAAAAAGCTGAATGGAGTTTTAAATGCTAAAATAAAATAGATTTACAATTTATAGTTTTTAAACAAATAATAATTTTAGAAAAATATGAAAAAATTTCACTTACTAGTAGTATATTACTAAAAGTAATTAAATATATAATATATATCTAATAAAAAATATGAAAAAAATGCACTTACTAGATACATATTATATATTGAATTCGTTTTAGTAATATACTACTATTACTTATTTGTGAATTTTATATAGTATATACTATAAGTGAATATTTTTTAATATTTTTCTAAAATTATTATAGTAAATTTAGTCGTTTTTAAAAAGTAGTGTGAATACCAAAACATAAAAAATAAAATCTTATATTGAGCTACAAAAGTAAAAATAATAAAAACCCAAAAAAAGTTAGCAACAAAAATCTTCAATGAAATTATAACATTTACCTATTTTAATTATATGGTAAATTGTTTTTCTGCCAGTGTACATACTTGTATTGTACCATAGAAAGAGGCATGCAGACCATTTATCATTGCCACTAAGGTTTAATCAGTGATAGTAGCTAGCTGCTTATCAGCATGATTGTATAAACAAATAAGTAACATTTTTATACTAAATTCAAATAAAAGAGGGTCACTCATCATCATACTTATACTGCTTGGATGTGGTTGAGTAAGCAATGAGTAAATTTCATGCTTATTCATTCATTCGCATTTCGCCAAAAAAACAAATAAAAGCAGAAGACCCAAAGAAATCCATGTGAATTTCCTGACTCTCTAAATTGTACACTGTAAATGATTAGCTACTGTTTAATTTTTTTTAATCAAATCCGCTTTGTCATGCCCACACAATTCCCTTTTTTGATTATCCAATTTCAATCACAATATAAATTATAATGAGTGGCAATTGGAAATTTGTGTGTTTTTCAGGGTTTCACATTGAAATTTTCTAATACGATTTTTTTGTTGATTTGTTGATGAATTTGCCAATTGGAGCCGAAACAGAATGTGATTTGTTTGAGAATAAAAAAGAGGGTCGCCCTAAATGCAAAGTCGCTGAGCAGCAGTGTTGCTATTAGAGCTATTTTATAGCTAGTTGAAAGAATTTTCTCAGCTGTTAAAGGGAGACAATATCTGGTTAGATGTGCTTGGAAAATAGGTTTAGAAATCTAATAGAAAAGGTTCTTTGCCTGATAACAAATGAATGGATTCTTAAGAGAAGGGTTTTAATTGGTTTAAAGATATTTCATTGCAAAATGCTTGAAAACTTTTGTTTAATTCGATGGTAAAATTTACAAAAATATTTATAAGACGAAACTTTAGAGCTAGAAACAAACTTGTTATCAAAAATAAATAAAAATTGCACAGAAAATTGTTAAAAAAAAAAAAAAAAAAAAAATTTAACCCCTCTTTTTAAAAAAAAATTTTTTTAAATACAATCAAACTTTTTCTTTACTTTTTTAGACTATCGGCGGCTAGAGTTAGAGGTGGCTAACTATCGATAGTCGGTAATAGTTTTTCGAAAACCATCGATAGCGGACGATAGTGCCCTCGACAGTGTCTAAGACGAAACAACTGTATTTAAGTATTTAAAAACTTGGTTTACTCAATGCTTAAACAAAACAACTCTTCAAAACTGCAAAAAGTGAACTAAAATCCAAACAAATCAATTATAAACGAAAATTTAATTTATTTAACCTTTTATTTAATACAAATACTAAAACTCTTTTAAACGTACATTATGTTATTACCTTTTGGAAGAAAGCAATCTATTATTTGGTTTGATCATATGAAAAATAATTTTCACGGCATCTAAAAATATTTTCAGAACCTAAACGACGCCAAAAATGAATATAGTTTAGTGATATGTAAACAAAACTATCGATGGCACTATCGAAAACTATCGGTAGTGAATAACAATCGATTGTGGGTCGACTCGATAGAGAACAACCATCGAAAGTTTCGATAGTGCTATCGATTGCTTACCACCTCTAGCTAGAGTAGCACTATCGTAAACTATCGACTATAAATATTGTTGAAAATCTATGGTGTCGACTATCGATAATTTTCTAGCTTTAGTTTGAAACTCTTAAACTATTTGAAGCATTTTCTATGCTATTAATCTAGTTATTTATGCCTAAGAAGTTCTGACAACACTGCTGTATATAGCACATATATATATATATTATATATAATTTAATCATGTCACAAACACACACACACTCTCGCACACCTAGCGTATGCCCGAGTGTCTGTCTGTCTGTCTGTATACGCATATTGAGGCAATTATACGGCGCATGCGCCGCTGCAATAGAAGAAAATGCAACAGTTTCCCAATTGCCAAGCGCATAACTCAACGGCAGCTCAAATGAAAAATATAACAACAACAACAACAACAACAGCAGCAACAACAACAATGGAAATTAAGCAGCTGAAAACGCATCTGTATCTTTTTCATGCACTGGAAATTCCGCTAAAAAACAACAACAACAATAACAACAACAACAATAATAACAGCAACAAATAAACAGACGACGCCGAAGTCGGCAAACTTTCTAAAATAAGATGCATTATGATGATCATAATGATCATAATGATGATTGAGTTTCTTACTGCACTAACTATGTAAACTATTACAGTGGGTATATTCAGTTCTAGTTCTCAATTTGTTAATTGTTTCTAATGAGATACTCTACGATTTCGGCAAAAGTGCGAGGCATATGAACTTTAGATACCCTGTAAATAGTGCATATACTAACAAAGATACAATTTTCGTGCATAAATTACATTCTATTGTCAGCTTTGTTGGAAGAGGAGTGTGTTCGACTAGAAGATACTCTACAAGTTGACAAAGACTAGGCAATAGGGGTTTAACCATGCACTAAAGTAAGTTTTAATACCTATTTTAGATACCTAAAGCTTATAGCAACTTTGTACACCCTCTGAGGGGTATATTGGGTTTGTGAAAAGTATGTAACAGGCAGTAGGAGGAGTGGCAGACCCCATAAAGTATATATATTCTTGATCAGCATCACAAGCCGAGTCGATATAGCCATGTCCGTCTGTCCGTCTGTGCGTCTGTCCGTATGAGCAATCAGATCTCAGAGATGGTAAGAGCTACAAGTTCGAACTTGGTCAGTATCGATCACATATTCAGTCAGTCAATACAAGTTTGTTTCCTTTTTTTCGATGCCACGCCCCATTCGCCCACAATAAGCAATAAAACAGAATTACCTCGGAAAAAATACATGTTTTTGGCGAATATTTCAATTAATATAACACCTAGGGACACACCAATTTTGGCATTCAGGTTACTATTTGCAATATAAAGACAATGCCTTCAACATTTTTTGGATGCCACGCCCGTTTCGCCCAAATAAAGCACATGTTTATTGAAAGTTAACATGGTTCTCGATCACGTATTTCTTAACATATAGTTTTGTAACTAAGTGTATACTTGGAGACAAATAATATCAAACGATAGTGAACTTTTCATTAAAATTGGACAATAATTAAAAAAGTTGGTCATACAACGAAAATTGTTACTTTCAAGCAAGGCATAGCCAAGTGCATTGCACTGAGCTCCGCACACAAGCAACGAAAACGAACATTGGGCGAGCGAGACAGACATACAAATATGTGTGCATGTTAAGTTCTTGCAGTAGCTAATCCAATTTAAACTCATCTAATTGGAAACGAAGCTCAGAGGGTATTACACGGTCGGCATGCCCAACTGACATTTTCTTTCTTGTTTTTAATACCTATTTTAAATACCTAAAGTAGTTTATAACAACTTTTTTATACCCTCTGAGGGGTAAAGGCGTGACAGACCCCATAAAGTATATATGTTCTTGATCAGCATTACAAGCCGAGTCGATATACATAATAATAACTAGTCAAAAGTAGTTTATAGCAACCTTTTTGTAATATTCGGCTTTGAACACTTACAGGGTATTTAGAATTCGTTACTCCAGCATCTCTTTGCGTGTGAGATTCAATAGCATGCCAAAGGCACAGTGCTGCACAGTGGTTCACAGCTTACTACTGAGTTTCTGGTGTCTTGAAAGTCTCTGCACTCTTAAGGGCCTGGGACCCTCAACCCTTCCCTCTTGGCCAAATTGTTTTAGCCTGGCCAACTGGTGGGCTATAAATGGCTAAAAATAGCATGGCCAGAGCATGTCGTTCTGGTTCTGGTTTCTATCTAAATTTATAACAAGACGCCTCTGCTCTTTGCTATTTGCAGGCCATGACGCTTTGAGTTGGCGACCACTTGAGCAGCAGGAATTATGTTGCAGCCAGAGCGGGAAGTGGAGGAGGAGCAGCTACAGGAGGAGCATGGCGTACAGACGGCACAGGATAGCATTATTACAGCACTGGCTGCTGTCAGTCTAGACGATGTCATCGATGTGGATGTGGATTCTGTGCCCGATCGCAAGCCGCACTTTTTGGACTATGATGCAGCTGCTCCACCGGAGGACTATGATGATGGCTATGGCTACAACAACTATTGCGCCACGGCCGGGGAGCAGTTGAAGATGGACAAGAAATACGAGCGGGATGGCGAAATAAGTGACTACGAATTGGCCGCCAGTGGTTATACCAAAAAGGAGTTTACCCAAGATGACAATACGCTGCACTTGACCAATCAAAGTGCCGGAAACGGTGGGATTAGCGCTGGTGTTAGCGGTGGAAGTGTCTCCAAGAAGCCAGTGAAGCATTTTCTCGACGAGAATCCCATTGCTCCGGACTATATGCTGGCGCAGGAGCTGCGTGAGCATCGCAGTCTTGATCGGAACTTTGAACGGCAGTCGGCACAGTTGGAACAGCAGCAGGAGCTGTTGCCACAGCAAAGATTGGGATCACCGGCTACAACTGGAGGCGGTGGGGGAGGAGTGGCTGCAGTGGGTCGCGTCTCGCGCAGCAAGGAACCTTCCTATACGCTCTCACGCTTTTTAGATGCGGATGCCACCACGGCCACGCCCACATTGCCACGTTTGCCCAAAGGCAGCGCCTGGACAAGCACTTCCGATGTGGATGCCACGTTGGGCGCCAAGGTGGAATGCGTTTATTCGCTGCTCTCCATGCTGGGCTCCAATGATCCGCTGGAGATGTCTAAAAAGTTTCTCGAACTCTCTGGCAACGCTCAAAGTTGTGCCACATTGCGTCGCTCCGGTTGCATGCCACTCCTAGTGCAAATGATGCATGCCCCCGACAATGAACAGGAGGTGCGTAAATGCGCCAATCTTGCGCTACACAATGTGGTGCATAGTCATCCGGACGAGAAGGCCGGACGCAGAGAGGCCAAAGTCTTACGGCTACTCGATCAGATTGTGGACTATTGCAACTTTTTGAAGACGCTGCTGCAAAGTGGCGGTGAAGCTATAGCCGATGACTCCGATCGTCATCCATTGGCGGCGATATCATCGCTAATGAAGGTCAGCTTCGATGAGGAGCATCGTCATGCCATGTGCGATTTGGGTGCACTGCAGGTAATAGGCTTAAAGATTTGAAGGATTGAGTAGAAGAAACGTTTAATTGTTGTTATACCCTGTGAGAAGGGGTATATAGGGTTTGTCAGCAGTATGTAACAGGCAGTAGGAAGCGTGGCAGAGCCCAAAGAGTATATATATTTTTGATAAGCACCAACAGCCGAGTCGATATAGCAATGTCCGTTTGTCTGTCCGTCTGTCTGTCCGTATGAACAAACACAACTCAGAGCTGGTAAGAGCTACAAGTTCAAACTTGGTCAATATCGATCACATATTTAGTCAGTCAATACAAGTTTGTTTCCTTTTTTGCGATGCCACGCCCCATTCGCCCACAATAAGCGAAAAAACAGACCTAACTCGTTAAAAATACAGTTTTTATATCCTCTGAGGGGTATATTGGGTTTGTCAGAGGCGATTTGTATGTAACAGGCAGAAGGAGGCGTAACAGACCCCTTAAAGTATATATATTCTTGATCAGCATCAACAGCCGAGTCGATATAGCCATGTACGTCTGTCCGTCCGTCTGTCTGTCCGTATGAACAAGCAGATCTCAGAGCTGGTAAGAGCTACAATATCCGTTTTAGTCAGTATCGACCACATATTTAGTCAGTCAATACAAGTTTGTTTCCTTTTTTGCGATGCCACGCCCCATTCGCCCACAATAAGCGAAAAAACAGACCTAACTCGTTAAAAATACATGCTTTTGGCAAATATCTCGGTAACTATAACACCTAGGAATACCAATTTTGACATGCAGTTTGCTAGATGCAATATAAAGATAATGCCATTAAAATTTTTTGAATGCCACGCCCCCTACGCCCACCAAAAGCACAAATTCTTTGTAACTTTGCATGCCGCTGTCTCACGTATTTCTTAACTTATAGTTTTGTAACTAAGCATATACTTGCAGACAAATAATATCAAACTATAGTGAAAATTGCATCAAAATCGGACTATAATTAAAAAAGTTGATCATACAACGAAAATTGTTACTTTCAAGCAAGGCAATAGACACGTGCATTGCACTGTGCGAGCGAGATAGGCATACAAATATGTGTGCAAGCAGCAGCTACTCCAATTTGAACTCATCTAATTGGAAACGAAGCTCGATTAACATTTTCTTTCTTTTTTGTTTTTCCTATAGGTAATACCCAATCTGGTGCATCTGGATCATGCGGTGCATGGTCCCAAACCAGAAGATCAATGCTGCAATTCACTGCGTCGCTATGCGCTAATGGCGTTGACCAATTTGACGTTTGGAGATGAGAACAACAAGGCGCTGTTGTGTGGCCAGAAGCAGTTTATGGAGGCGCTGGTCGCCCAACTGGACAATTGTGGACCCGATGATCTGTTGCAGGTGACTGCGAGTGTGTTGCGTAATTTAAGCTGGCGTGCGGATAGCAATATGAAGGCGATACTCAATGAGATTGGTACAGTCACCGCATTGGCCAAAGCAGCGATGCGGAATAAAAGTGAGAATACATTGAAAGCGATACTATCGGCACTGTGGAATCTATCGGCTCATTGTAGCACGAACAAAGCAGAATTTTGTGCTGTCGAGGGAGCGTTGGCTTTTCTAGTGGGTATGCTCAGCTATGAGGGACCCAGTAAGACGTTGAAGATTATTGAGAATGCTGGTGGCATTTTGCGTAATGTTTCCAGTCACATTGCGGTGTGTGAACCATATCGTCAGATCTTGAGGCAACATCATTGCTTGGGCATCTTGTTGCAGCAGCTGAAATCGGAGAGTTTAACGGTGGTTAGTAACTCCTGTGGCACGTTGTGGAATCTATCGGCCCGCTGTGCCGAAGATCAGAAATATTTGTGGGATAATGGAGCGGTGCCGATGCTACGTTCACTTATACACTCCAAACACGCGATGATCTCGGAGGGCAGCTCATCGGCGTTGAAGAATCTCTTGAATTTTCGTCCTGCTGTACAAAATTCAGAGCAACTGGATCCCATTGCACGTTCGTTGGGTTTGAAGCAGCTGCCACAGTTGAAGGCACGCAAACAGAAGGCGCTGCAGCGGGAATTGTTGGGTGAACGGCATGCGGAGACGTGTGATAATTTGGATACAAATAACACCACTAATCCTATACAGACCACGCCCCAAAAGCCCAGACGTCTGCCTGTACAGCGTCTCTCCAGATCCGCGCTGTTGAGCAAAAGTGAGAGTCATGATAGCGTCTATTCGGCTGAAACGGAGGAGCAACAGCAGCAACAGCAGCAGGTGGAGCAGCAGTTGGATGAGGCGGAGTTAGAGGAGGCCACAGAGGAGCAACCCATTGATTACTCACGCAAGTATAGCGAGGCGACAACAGCGGGTAGCAGCAACAGCAGCAACAGCAAAGTCCCCAACGCCAGCGGTGGCACATATCAGGAAACGGATTTGGATCAACCGACAGATTTTAGTCTACGCTATGCCGAGAATCAAGTGAAAGCCAAAGCTATAGAGGAGGAGGAGGGGGAGCAGGAGTTGCAGTTGGAGCCGGAGGAGGGACAGGAGATCTTGCTTATCTTGGATGATAGCGTCAAGTGTTATCAGACCGAAGATACGCCGTATGTCATCTCAAATGCGGCTTCAGTCACAGATTTACGTGCAGCAGCCAAAGTGGATACAAAAATTATCGAAACAAGCGTGGAAACAAGCGTCGGAGCAGCTGCAGTGCAGTCGAGCAAAAAGTCGAGCAGCTCCATGAAGCTAACACAGCAGTGTGCCTCTGGCTCCGGCTCCTATACGCCAGAGAAGCCCATCAATTACTGTGAGGAGGGTACACCCGGCTATTTTAGTCGCTACGATTCGTTGAGCAGTCTCGATGAGGCGGGCAAGGCCATGACGAAGCCAGAGAAGCAGTTAAAGCAGGAGGAGGTGGAGCAGCAGGTGGAGAAGGAGGTGGAGCTGGAGGAGGAGCTGGAAGAGGAGCTGGAGGAGGAGCTGGAGGTGGAGCTGGAGCAGCAGTCAAAGCAGCAGCAGCAGCTGGAGCTACAGCAGAAGCAGGAGCAACCGGTTCCATCACTCCCCCCCCAAACCAGCACAAATTCCGCTCTGGACACACCGCTAATGTTCTCGCGTCGCAGCTCCATGGACTCCTTGGATGTGGACGTGGATGTAGCCAATTGTGATGACAAAAGCTCCATTGTAAGTGACTTTAGTCGCTTGGCCAGCGGTGTTATATCGCCCTCGGAGTTGCCCGATTCACCCACACAGAGTATGCCGCAATCACCCCGACGCATTAGCATCAGTGGACCACAGCTGGTCACGGGAACAGCTGCACTGCGTCCGTTGCGCAGCGTTTTTGAGGATGATCTGAGCAAATTCCATGTGGAGCACACTCCGGCACAGTTCTCCAATGCCACCAGTTTGAGTAATTTGAGCATTGTGGATGAACCACTGGTGGACAGTGAGGATAAGGAGGATGAATTGCTGCTGGCGAGTTGCATCAATATGGGCATGCAACGTAGTATTAGTGTGGCGGGCACGAACAACGCCTCCTCCTCCTCCGCCACGAATGTGGAGACCACACACAGCTACTGCACTGAGGATACACCCGCGCTGCTCTCCAAGATGGGCAGCAATACCAATCTATCGGCTATATCGATTAACTCTACGCCACCGAGATTGGCAATGGAAAGGATAATGGGCGTGGAACCAGGAGCAGCACATGCTCAACGCTATTCCCTTGAGCTATCCGATGAGATCTCTTCAAATGCCTCCGATGTGGAAGCAGGAGGAGGTGGAGCAGGAGCTGCAGCAGGAGTGGGCGGAGTGGGTGGATCTGGCGCCCAACTGCTGCAGCAGTGCATACGCGATGGCATGCAGAAAGCAGCAGCAGCCGCAGCCGCAGCTCTTCCCGATGCCAACTATTTGCCCGTCAGCGATGAGCTGAACAAATATCTCATCGAGGATAGTCCCTGCAATTTCTCCATTGTCTCTGGCTTATCCAATCTAACGGTGGGTTCAAGTATCGTCGGTCCTGCGGTGCAGTTGGAGCCGCAAACTGGGTAAGCTAACCTGGGGGAGTTTAGAATAAGTAGAGCATTTAAAGTGGCTCACATGGCTCAAACCGTTAGTTTGTTAAGGTAAAATATAAGATATAAGATAGAATAGTTAGGTAGATGGATTAGAATCATGTAATACCCTTTTTCAATGTCGAACTCTGTTTTATATTCGATTACATGGCTTGCAATCGAGTCAAATCTTCAACCCCGACCCCATAAAGAAAGATCAGAATATAGAGTAGATACATATATAGGTAGATCAGAACGTTTAATACCCTCTGTCTATTCTAAACTCTGTTTATTTTTGATTATATGATCTGGAATCGAGTGAAATCTTCAATTCCGACCCCTTAAAGTATCTATATTCCTAGAATATACAAAATTGCCTATCGATTCGAATAGTTTTTGGAAACGAAAGAAAGATAAGAAGATAGAATCGATAGATAGATGGATCATAACGCGTAATACCCTCTGTCTATGCCGAACTCGGTTTTATATTTGATTATATGGCTTGCAATCGAGTGAAATCTTCAACTCCGACCCCATAAAGTATATATATTCTTGGCCTACACAACATACCCTATCGATTAGAATAGTTTTTGGAAACAAAATAAAAAAAAAATTTTTTTCATTATTTTTAAAAATTTGTCAAGGGGTAGGTATGGAAATTTGTGGAAAATTTTTGAAGAAAATAAAATTCTAGGAAAGCTTAAATTTTAAATGTGGAATAAATGCTGTGGTAAACACGAGTGTAAATTAGTATTTCGCTCGAAAATCGATGCATTTGTAGCCAAGTTATGATAGTTGAAAGTTTTAGAATTGGTGTTAACCTGATTTCAACCTAACCTTACTGTTGAGTAAGCCTTACCGTTAAATGCCCGTGTAATCTGTCTCTCATTTCTGATTATTATACCCTCTGAGGGGTATATTGAGTTTGTGAAAAGTATGTAACAGGCAGATCAGCATCACAAGTCAAGTCGTTATGGCCATGTCCGTCTGTCCGTATGAACAAACAGATCAAGAACAGATCAAGAACAGATCAGAACAAACAGTAAGAGCTACAATATCCGTTTTAGTCAGTATCGACCACATATTTAGTCAGTCAATACAAGAATCTGTTTTTTTTTTTCGATGCCACGCCCCATTCGCCCACAATAAGCGTAAAACTAAACATACCTCGGAAAAAATACAGGTTTTTAGCGAATATCTCGGTAACTAAGCACCTAGGAACATCAATTTTGACATGCAGTTTGCTAGATGCAATATAAAGACAATGCCATTGAAATTTTTTGAATGCCACGCTCCCTTCGCCCAAATAAAGCACATGTTTATTGAAAGTTTACATGCTTGCTGATCACGTATTTCTTAACGTATAGTGTTGTAACTTAGTATATACTTGCAGACAAATAATATCAAACGATTGTGAAAATTTCATCAAAATCGAACGATAATTAAAAAAGTTGCTCATACAACGAAAATTGTTACTTTCAAGCAAGGCATAGCCACCACGTGTATTGCACAGTGCGAACGAGATAGACATACAAATATGTGTGCATGTTAAGCTCTTGCAGCAGCTACTCCAATTTGAGCTCATATAATTGGGTATTATAGGGTATTTCACGCTCGAAATGCCCGACTGACATTTTCTTTCTTGTTGAAATTGAAAACGTAGAAAAAGTAATGCAAGAACTTCAGTTGGATAGATGGACATGGCTTTATCGATTCGGTTTGTGATGCTGATCAAGAGTATATATTTACGTTAGGGGGTCTTTCAGGTCTCATTCTGCCTGGCACAAACCAACTAAGCTTACATGTCAGATAAAATCTATGCTATATTACCCATTAGAAAACCCAAATAACTCACGTCTAATTACATTTTTAAATGCAATTTACTTTAGCCTTGTGGATGACAGTGCTGGCAAAGCAGCTGTAAAAGAGCACGCTAGACAAGCGTCGCATTGGCAGGATGATTCATTGAGTTCGCTATCCATTGACTCGGAGGATGACACCAATTTGCTGAGTCAGGTAAGCAAAAGATTTAAAATTAAATCACTTAAAAGTTAAATAATTAATTGGTATTCCTTTTTTTTTTTACTTAGGCTATTGCCGCTGGCTGCAATAGACCCAAATCGAATCTTGGCTTTAGTTCGAATCCAACGGTAAGCAAGCGTTCCAGTTCGCTATGCTCCAGCAGCCAACCGATGTCCATCCTAAATGGCATGACAGCCACCTCGGCGAGTTCCTTGAACTCAGCGATGAGTGCTCCTCGCAAGACGGTGCAACAGGAGTCGTATAGTTCAGTGGATTCAAGTGACTCGAATGACAATCAATCCAAGTCATTGTTTGAATTGTGCATATTGAATGGCATGTACAAGTCCAAGGAGCCGCGACGAGGAGCTGCGGCACAACAACAACAGCTAACAGCAGCAGCTGCGGACCGAAGCCAAGTTGCTGTCTCCACACAAATTGCGGCACAATCGCAACCCAATCTTAAGCAATATGATTCGTTGCCGGTGCAAACGACAAGGAAACGAGAGCGACAGCAGCATAGAGGAGAGCAGCAGCATAGAGGGGAGCATCATCTCCAGCAACAGCAGCAGCGTGAACGTGAGCGTGAGCGCAAGGATGAAAAACTGTTGCTCGAGTGCATCAATACGGGCATCTCTAAAAAGATAAATTCATTGCCGCCAAAAAACGTGCAAGCTACGTCTGCAGTTGCATTGGAAGCGTTTCAACCAATGGCAGCTATTACATCAACAAATGTGCACAGCACAGCAGCAGCAGCAGCAACAACGCAACCAACAACAACACCAGCAACACCAGCAACACCAACAGCAGCAGCAGCAGCTCCAGACGTAGGCAACAGCAACAACAGCAACAGCAACAGCAACAGCAACCCGAACAACAGCAACAGCAACTCCAACCACAACAGCAACATCCCCAACAACATCCCCAACAGCAACATCCCCAACAACATCCCCAACATCCACTGCAACAACAACGACATCATCGACATCGACACAGACGCAGCAAAAAGTCCAACAGCAGCAGCTCCAAGTCCAGAGAACGACAACTCGATAGATCCCGTGACCGTTATTGGGTCTAATAAATCCAGTGATTCGAGTGTAGCATCCAATCAATCCTTTATATTGGACTCTACAGCGGAATTAAAGAGCAGTCAACCAGATCAGAAGCACAAGGATCCGGATTTAATGCTTAAATCAGTGGAGCGTCTGACGTTGGAGTTTGTCACCTCCGCCGAGCAGCTGCGACAGAGTCAAAGTGGCAGTGGCAGTGGGAATGGGAGTGGAAGTGGGAACGGGAGTGGGTGTGGCAGTGGGAGTAACAGTGGGTGTGGCAATGGCAATCGCAGTCACAACACTTGGACCGAGCACACCGGACCCAATGACATCTCATTTCCCAGCTTGAGTCAAACGGCACCCAAACTGGCCGCCCTGGATTTCGATGAGGATCCCACGGAGGCCAATTGCTGCTCCGCCTGCTCCGCAGCGGCGGCCAATTGCTGCTCCTTCTCCTCAGCGGCAACCAATTGCTGCTCCTCCGCCTCCTCCTCAGCGGCGGCTGCTCTCAGCTTTCAGCTAGGTGGACCCGTAGTAACTGCCGCTGCTGCTACGGCTGTGCGCTGCCTGGAGCAGCGATCGTTGCTCTTCAATGGCACCAGCGGCAGCATGATGAGCAATTCCACCATAATAGCCTATGAGGCACGAGCGCTGGCCGAGAATCTGCAGCAGTTGCAGCGATCCACCGATGTGGATTGTAATCATGGCAGCTTGGATTTGGATCTGGTGCGTCCACCCTCTGGCATGGATTCATTGAATTCCGCCTGCAATACGCAGCCAAGCAGCTTGCGTGCTGCTCCACTGCTGCTGCTGCCCGGCAAATCGCCGCGCTTTGCACGCAAAGCGTTTCCGGCGGGTTTGGTGGCCCGCCGTGCTTTGGGCCAGCTGGCGGGCAGTGCGGAGAGCGTGAATTCCAGTTGTAATCTATTGGATAACATTAAACCGCCTTCGCTAATGGATGAGTTGCTCGATTCTATGATTAGTGTGGATAGCATACAGTCGGAGGTGGCGGAGGATGTGGAAGAACTGGATTGCAGCATGGCCACCACTATATCGGTGTCGAATTATGAGACGGCTGCTGGTGATGATCAGACGCTGACGTTGACGCTGCTGCAGAGCTGCTGCAATGGTGGGGATGGGGAGGAGGAGGGGGAGGTGGAGGGGGAGGAGGAGGACGATGCCACCACCATGAATGAGGATTTTAGCTCGGCGGAGTCCACACCCAAGCAGTGCTCGACGCCATCACCCAGCGGCGTTAATCGTCGCCAGCAGTTGACCCCGAAGCAGAAGCGTCGCCTGGCCAAGGAACGCTACAAAACCTATACCATCTCAAGTAATGATCTATTGCAAGCCGATGAAACGCTGCAAATACAAATTGTGGAGCAGTTAAGGAAGCCAGAGGCGCAAGTGGAGGAACCGCTGTGCTCCATGCGCGCCATGATGCAACAGTTTACCTACATAACAGATATTAATTTTGGTCAACCAAAGCAGGAGCAGGAGCAGGAGCTGCTGCAGCCAACAGTAGATGATCCTTTCAGCTGTGAGCTGGATCAGAATTCAGAGACGGAATCGTGTCATGGACGCGCACAAACGCCGCCGAGTTCAATTGTTAAGGTGGTCACAGCTACTCCACCCACTCTGCCACCCACTGCAGCGGTGAAAGTGTTGCGTGGACGTAAGAAACCCGCCTACATTTCACCCTACAGCATGCAGAGTCAGCGCAATAGCAGCAAATTGTCGGGAGTAGCTGGTGGAGCAGCAGCAGCTGGCGGAGCAGCAGCAATGGGTGTGGGAGTTGGAGCAGCTGGTGGAGCTGGCGGAGCAGCGGGCAAAAATAAAACGCTTTCACCTACAATTTCGAAGCGTAATGCGTTGCCAGCGCTGCGTTTGCCGCTCAAAAAGAAGGCCACAACGCCACCAAAGGGAGTAGGAGCAGCAACAGCAACAGCAGCAACACTTCCCGTAGCAGCAGCAGCCACAGCAGCAGCAGCAACAACAGCAGCAGCAGCAGCAGCAGCAGCAGCAGCAGCAGCAACAACAGCAGCAGCAGCAGCAGCAACAGCAGCCACAGCAGCAGCAGCAACAACAGCAGCAGCAGCAGCAGCAACAGCAGCCACAGCAGCAGCAACACTTCCCGCAGCAGCAACACTTCCAGCAGCAGCAGTAGAAACCCCAACAGCTGCTCCGCTCACCACACGCCTGGAGCGTCAGGGCACCTTTGTCAAGGATGAGCCAAGCAATTTAAATGCACAAGTGCCCATTGTGGATGCACTGAGTCCCACAACACAACGTGCTTCCAAACTGCCCACAACAAAGCGCACAACAGCAACACCAACAACAACAGCAGCAGCAACAACAACAACAGTTAAGACCACTGTTGCCAACAAGGCGGCAGCATCCTCCAAGGTGGCAGCATCTCCCAAGGTGGCAGCATCCCCCAAGCGCTTTATAGCCAAGAGCACAAGTCGTGTAGCTCAACCACAGCAACAACAACAACAACAAATCCGTGCCAATACCAATATACGTTTGGCCAGCGCCAAAGCAGCAGCTGCCTCACGCCATGCCGCTCAAGCCGCTGCGCGTATCTCTGCCACCACGCCCCCCTCACGCAGCAATTCCAATTTGAATGGCAATAGTGCAGCAGCAGCTGCAGCTGTAGCAGCGGCAGCCAAAATAAATCAAGCACAAAGTCGCATTGCCAACATTTGGAAGCGTGTGGATGAGGCAAAGACAAGGAGGAGCAACTGCAGCAGCAGCAACAACAGCAGCAACAACAGCAACACCAACAACAACAAACGTGAAACGTCCAATTTGCGTACGCAACAAACAAAATCTTCCAATACATTGAATGGTGTTGCATTGAAGCAACCATTGCTGCTGCGCAGCTCCACATTTGATAATACGCCAGCTGTGGGAGGTGGAGCAGGAGCAGGAGTAGGAGTAGGAGCAGGAGCAGGAGCAGCACCTGCAATTGTAACTCCACCCAAATCCCGTTTACCAGTAGTCGGTGGACGCAAGTAGAGCAACAGCAGAGAGAGTTACAGACATTTTGAGCAGCGTTTATAAAGAGGAGAATCAAAAATATTTATAGTATATATAATTATATATTATACTTATAACAGAGTTGTGCTTCGATTAAGGCAGCAGTCAATACTTTATCGAATATCATTGAAATAAGTGATGAGTTGTAATGAAAATGCTGATGAAATGCTTCATTGTTAAATGGCTAGGTCAATGAAATAATTTTTGAAAATAAAAATATGGATTGGTTTTTAGTCAATATCGAACCTGACTTATATAGAAAAAAGTAATGATTAATCTGAATGAAAGCACAAGAGTATTGAAAACAAATTTGTGATTCATTTAAAATTATTGAAAACAAAAATTTGTGATTCATTATAATGGAAACTCAATTCATGAAAAGCAAAAACAAAATTCTTAAAAAAATTTTCAATGTATAAAATGTAAAAGAAATGTTAGAAAATTTTCAAAATGTGTTAAAATTTTTGGAATATTTTAAAATTTCAAGAAAAAATTAGGGTTTTACCCAAGATATATCCAGTTTATCAAAAAATTTTAAACTTTAAAGAAAAACAAAAGTGTTTGAAAACTCAAAAGTATAAAAAGTCAAAATTAATTTGACAAACTTAAAAAAGGAATAAAAAAAATTTTTAAATATAAATGTGAAACATTTCCAAAAAAAAGAGTTAAAATTGATGATTATCAAAAGAATGTAAAGTCAAAATTAATTTCAAACTTTAAAATGGAAGAAACATTTTTTTTTAAAAATTTGTGTGAAACAAAGAAAAGTTTAAACTTTTCAAAATATTTAACATAATTTTTTCCTCAAATTCTATTTTTAAATGTAAATTTATAAGCTTAAATTTCTCAAAAAATTTGCTTTGGTTTCTAAAATGTTAAAATTTGAGGGTTAAAAAAATTACATATTTTTAAAAATTTTAAACTTTTCTTTGGAAATGTTTAAATAATTTTTTAAAAAAAAGTTTATAAAATTTTAACATTTAAGAAACCAAAGCAAATTTTTTGAGAAATTTAAGCTTACACTTAACTTTTCTTAGAAGTTTAAAATTTTAACACATTTTAAAATTAGCTGACAGTTTTTCTAAATATTTTACTTTAAAATTTCCAAAAAAATTTACGTTTTCATTAACTGAGATTAATTTTAATTATTCAGATTTCACAATTTATTTCCAATGATGATTCGAAATTATTTTATAGGCATTATGCTCATTACAATGCTAGCTAAATGTTAAGCACATTATGAGGCACAACTCTGATTTATACTCTACGCAACGTAATCGATATGCTATATACTCGTCGTTATAGCATTAGTTAGTTCTACTACTTATAAGTGATCAAAAAACACTCCTAGTTACTTGTACTAATCCAATTCACAGTCAGAAATCGGGTGAAATCAGCTCCAAATTCGTGTGTAGCCAAATGTAAACGGTAGATATACATATATATATATGCATAGACCTATATATAAACCTATATATATATATATATAAACATATATTCTTTCAGGCCTTTTCGAAAGTGTACAACTTAATTATATACTGTTTACTATATATGTATATGTATACCATATTATATAACACTATATATATATATATATATATCAGTCGCGATATTTGTACCACTTTGGTACTTGTTGAGGATATAGAAAAGTATATATACATATAGTAAAGTAGCTGGCCTAACATTTAAAAACGCATTTTATTAAGCGTATTTGTTGTATTTTTTATTTCCTTATATTATATACTAAATAGATATAAGCCTTTGGCTTCCTTTTTTTGCAAAAACCAAATATTATTTTTGAAAATCAAAAAACAAAAAAACTGATATAAAAAAATACACACATTTGTAGTCACAGCTTTTTAAGTAAACAGAACGACGTTCAATTTATTATAATGATAAAATTTAGGCGTAATTTGTATTTGTATTTCTTTGAGCTTACCATATAACGAGCGATATAATGTAGTTAGTTTTGATTTAAGCCCATTTTACAGTTCTAATACACAATAAAACAAAAAAAGAAGAAAATAAAAGTTTGTTTAATAACTATGCAATTTTGAATTATGGCGCCACACGCAAGCAGGCTTGCTTTTAATGCGCGGCTTCGTTGTGTGTTAAACTAGGTTATCGATAAACAGCTGCTGGCGATAGCACGCTATCTGGTGAGTTATAGCTTGCAATATTTATTAAAAATTGTGTGTTATATGAAGAAATTGCCAATTTCTATACATTTTGCGCACAAATTAGCAAACACAATAATGTATGCTTACAAAATGGTTTAATTTTGAAAATACAACACTACCAGCAGACACCATCTATTGACTTTTTCAAAAATAGCTAACATACGCCATCTATGTGCTATGGCGTAAATAAACGCAAATATGCGCAACAACGCAAAAGTGCACAAGTGCGTTATGTAAAAAATACTGAATTGCAAGTCTGCGCAAAAATGGCAAATGAACTGCAGTTGTTGGTTCGCTGTTGCGCGAGCTGGTTCGCAACGCAAATTGTATGATTTTTATTAAAAGGAAAAACAAGCAAAACCAAAGCAAAGCAGCAACAGCAAACGAAGAGTGTGTGTGAGCAAAAAATACATAGTGACAAACAAATTTATGCAAAAATCAATATGAATATTAATGTGCGCAAGTGAAACAGTCAAAAACGGCAGACAAGACACAGCGCAGCAACACAACACACAACACAAGCAGCAATGCTAAAAAGACCTTGAGCCCTGAGCTTAGTGATTTTCTGTGTGTGTTCGCAGTCGAGTCGCTGCTGCTGCTGCTCTGCTATTTTCAAGCGTCTATTTACATTTTTACCCCACCTGGAGCAGACAGGTGTTGTTGTTGTGCTGTTCTGTTGTGTTGTGCGCGTCATAACAGTCATTTAAAGCAAAAGTGAATCGCTTGTGCATTTGTTAAATAACGCAACGCACACCCATGTAAAGTGTGCGTGTATCTATGTATGTGCGTAGCTAATCAGTAACTGTTGTTGTTGTTGCCAAAGATAAGAGCAGCTGGCTAACTAAACTTACTGGCTGACTTGGCCAACAGTGTCTAACTGACTGACTGACTGTCTCAACTTGTGACTCAACGCGCTTCGAAAACAATACTCAAATACGCTTCGCAGTCACCACGTTTCGTTGTCACCATTGCGGTCGTGTTTGTGTTGTTGTTTTTTGTGTTTTTGTTGTATTTGTTGTTTTTGTATTTTTATTCATTCAATATTCATTTCAATACCGAAACAGAGTTGTATTTCCAGTTGACCAAATTTTCGCAATAACTGTGCTTTTATTTATCGAATTCAATTGTGTTTGCCGTTTTGTTTTGTTTTATTTTAAAACCGCTATATTTTTTATATTATTTATTGTGCGAAATGTATTTATAATCAACATATACGTGTGTGTGTTTAAACTACAGTTAAGCCGCTGCGAACGCCGCATAAATGTACAGCATGAGGTCACAGGAGGGTCAGCAGGGGGGTCAACAACAACAAGCAGCGACAGCGGGGCTGTCGCAATCCAAAATCAATGCACCCAGCTCACAGCTGACACCAGATGAGAACGATTCGGTCTTTCAATTACTGGGCAGAAAGTGTCAGGTAAGAAAAGTCTGCAATCTTATATATATGTATATACCTATATAAAAAATAAGGATTTAATACTATATAGTTTTGTTTTAAATATACATTTTATATGATTAATCCCAAGGGTTGTGTGATTAATGTATAAAATGTCGTCAGTATACAATACAATTACAGCACTTTCCCCCAAGCCAAACTATGCGTCATAGTACAGTGAAACAGCGCTATAGCCGATAGCTAAGGCATCTCTTTGTAGCTTGTTTCGATTATTTTATAAAAAGTTTCTTTATCCAAGTTTTCGAACACTCATATTTCCATGCATAGCACCCCCTCGCCTAGCGTAACGCTTTTTAGGGAAAAAAAACACCAAATTATTTTGATTTTTACTTTAAAAATCTTTTATTTCAAATAAAATTTGTTAAAAGAAAACTTTTTAAAGCATTATCTTGATTACTAAAACGAAAATAGCTTATTTTAAGTTTTGTTTCCACACTGCATATTTTGTATGTTTGATGCCTAAACCTTATCTCTATATTTATATCGTTTTAGAAATAAATTTTAATGAGTTGCGTTAAGCAAGAGCTTACTGTATATAAATGTATACGTTTAATTCCGATATTTATTGGAAAACATTTACCACAAAGAATGACCCTAACCATTTCAAACGGTTTTAGTATAGTTAAATACTATTTAAAAATAATTATTTAATTATATTAGATAATGAATTTTTTCAAGCAAATATAAATATTTAAATGATATTTCATTCGATATAATAGCCAAAGGCCCCAGCAGCCATAGCTACAAATTCAAGATAGGTTATTAAATTGTATTTTGTAACCTAACTGCTATAAATAAATAAATTCATTCGATATAAATCGATTTTATCTAAAAATATTGCCAAAAAAAGCTATTTAACCCCATGCTTTGGTTTCCAACTCAGTATATAATGAGCTAAGCAAACACTGATATATGCCATGTTTTTAAATTTCGATAAATTCGATATTTTCTATTAAAAAAGGAAGAAAACAACTACAATTCAATTCTATTAGTCTAATATGTTATATGTATATTATATATTTGCTTTTTAACATTATGTTTAATGAGCTACAAAACCTTTAATATATGCCATGTTTTTAAATTTCGATAAATTCGATATTTTCTATTGAAAAGGGAAGAAAACAACTACAATATTTCATTATTCGCAAGCATTGTTAATCATAAATGTTAACCTTGTTTTACAACTCATTTAGCAGATTTACACAACTGGCTGCAATTATCGATAATTGTAGTGTATTTTCCCGCCTCATTACAACGATAAAAATCGATAAAAAAAAGACGCTGTTTCTGCGAATTGCAGTTTGAGTAAGAAGTTTCATTAGAAATGACTTCGTTCAAAATAGCAGCAATCTTTGCGGTGAAACCTATCAGCGAACTGATAACAGTTGGTTAACTTTATCGTGGCTATACTGTACATATATATATATATATATATGTGTGTTTGGTTTTAGTATATTTTTTGCCACTTGATAAAGCATTTCCTGCGGCCTCCACTGACACACACAGAGAGCTCTCAAGTATCTCTCCCTGCCCACCTAAAATTACAATAATGTGCCAATTTAATGCAGTGACAGACCTTGGTAATATGGTAACATATAAAATAGATGAGTAGTATAGAAACTCAACTATAAAGTTTTTTTTGGACGCATTTCGCTTATCAGCAAAAATGATTTCTTTCGATATACAAAGCTGTTTTGCAGCCAAAACGTAAAGAAGAATTCCATAAGTTGATAAGCTTTGGCAATTGATAAATTTGTGTAGAACAAATACAAATACAAATACAAATACTGTTGCCATACTTATCTTATCGCTTGCGTCCCCCTTTTTAGCCAATGTCTCGCTTACCAATGCCAACTAACATATAATATGTATGTTGATAAGGCTGTTTTATTGTTGCCAAAGAACGTTCCAAAAAGTTTTCCAGTAAATTTTACCAAATAAATGTTATAAAGCACACTTTAAATAACTAAGCAGCTATTTAACTATGTTGTAGTTTACTTATACATAATTTTGTATATTTTTGTAGTTCATAATTCCATGATCATTATAATTAGTATATTGTACTTAATACGAGTTTTAAAAAGTTGTTTGTCTGTTTTTTTAATTGTAATTCACGCTTTGCTAATTTTCGACTTTCCATTGACAAACATTTAAAATGCTTTTCAATTTTGTTGTTGCGTTTTTTTTTCCAACCATTTACAGCAAAAGCTCAACGAAAACTTGTTCGACTAGCAAATACTCTACTCATCAGTGAATTGAAGATTCTGCTAGGGCTTGTGTAGCTATCGAAATTTGAGCTGGAGAACTATTGAAAGCACTATTGCGCCACTATCGATAGTAGTTTTACACGTCAATAGTGCATGGAAGTACTATCGATAAATCGAAGAATAATTTAAAGAAAAACTGTATATATTTGTAAATTATACATTATAGATTAAAGAATATCAGCAGGGTACATTGCTGACTGTTGATATGTATGTGTGTTTTGTAATTTTTTGGTTGACAGTATAATTTTTGAAAGGGAAGTGAACTATCGTAGACTATCGATGGTATGAAAATATTCGTTTGACCACTATCGACTGTCGTCGTGTTCGGAAAATCGCCCATGCGAAAAAGAACACTTTTCCATCGATTATTCATTTTAAGTTTGTTAATACAGAAATTAGCAAAACCCAAATTGTTCTTTGAAATGCAGCTTATTTTTTATGCTTTTATTTTTTAAGCGATTATTATTGAATATCGATTTCAATTTGCTATTTCTATCAATATTAGTATTTGACACTCTGGCAAGCTAAGCTAAGCCACTTCATTCTAATAAGAAATTTTAGCATTATTTGCTTTCATCTTAAATTGTTGAATTATTTACCCAGCAACAATAAGTATTAGCTACTTATTATATTATTAATAGTATTGCAAATAACTTGTTGTACACACACCCATGTTCCCCCTCCACCCCACCGCCCTGCACTGCCTACACCAGTGATGTGTTGTTGTTGATGCTGCGGTTGATGACATAGCAGTCGCCGTCGCCGTCGCAGCTGCAGTTGACGTCGCAGCCAATGTGTGATAACAGAATTACCTCACTGCTGCAGTGTTGTGACTGTTAGTGCTATTGTTGGTGCAGTCCATTTGTCGCTCATTTGTTGTCAAAGTTAAACTTATTTAACGCATATTTTATTTTGTTGTTATCGTTGTTGTTGTTGTTGTACTACGTTTACCATTTTACCAACTGTGGCAAACTGGCAACTGGACTTTCTAATTGCTGTTTATGTCAGTCTGTTTTGCCTTTTTGTCTGTTTTTTTTTTTTTGAGCTTTGTTGCCGTTTTTTGCAGACGACTGTTGTGACGTTGTTGTTGTAACTGGCGCTTTAATGCGCTTCATTGCTCTCCAGCCCTGCACACAACACACTCCACCCCTCCGCTGCCCTCCCCTGCTCCACCCAACTCATAAAAGTGCAGACTTAGCCAAGCTGAGCTGGGTCGTCCAGTTATTTTCTGTTGTCGTCGTTGGCATCGATTTTTATGCTTTGACAACAACAAACAACAACAACAACAAGTTTCGTACAGTGTGTGTACATAGAAGGCAAGACATCATTTTACAATGCTACTTATGTCCACACATCAATAAAAATTCAAATGTGTTCACAATTTCGCACTTGTGCCCAGCGTGGGCAACGTGCTTCTTACATTTGACGCCAGAGGTCACTTTAGGCTCAAAAAAATTTATCGATATGTATTTGTAGGCAGAGAGTGTATTCTTGGCGCTCTGCCCAATGCGACAAATTCCAATTTCAATTAGCGAGATGTTTGCTGTTGCCTAGTAACACATAAAGCAGGCACGCGATCCGGTCATGGCCATTATTATTATTTTTGGCTAAATGTCAAGTGTTATGGCCATGGCCAAGCAACAATTTAAGTGGTTGTAGTAGTAGCAAATTAGACGACTTGCAGATGTTAGCAAAGTATGTAGTGCCAATTAAAGCACAGCTTCACTAACAGCGCACCTGTTGCTAACAGCTGTTAAATTAATGCTAAAATAAGTACAGACTGAAATGATGCCACAGGCATAGCAGTAAAGGATTTTATAAGCAATAAATGGAAAATGTTAATGTTAATTATTTAACAGCAAGCAATGCAAATAAGCAGCGCCTGCAATGCGACTGCATAAATGCCAAATGGTACATTTGCGCACATTGGGTACAAACAAATATTTTGTGCAGGTGGCAACCTTGCAGTGTCATAACGTACGTTTAAGTTCTTTATTGAAACTACTTGAGGTTTTGTTTTAATGGCGCCGCACGACATTTGGCAAAGATTTAAATGCGGCAATTTTGTGGACTTCTGCTGAAAATGAAAACTGCAACAGCTTTAGTCGCCAGCATTTCCTGCGCTGCTGCCAATAAACGTTGTTGTCTTATAAATCAGACAAAATGCATTTCCGTTGCGCATTTGAGACAGAAGTATGTACATACATATGTATGTGTGTGCAATACTAGAGCTGTGGAGTTGCCAGCTGTAGGCTGCCAAGTGGCCATCAATTGTGGTGACTCTGCTACGTGCTGGGCATCAGCAAGTGATGCCACAGAGATTGGTGGTGATGGCAACTCGAACATATCAAAAGTTGTTGCAGTTGTGAATGACAGTTTGTATGAAATGCTAATGTCTTTTTGCTTTGAAACTGGCTAATCGGTATTCAAATAAGCAACATTTGCGTATTGGCCATAGACAACAGCAGCAGCAGCAGTGAGTGCCGAAAGCCGCGAAACCGAAAGTCAGATGAGTTTCTCAACTCGAACGCGACAGTTCACAGTTTTTTGGTTTTTTTTTTTTCATTTGTTATTTGTTGATCGTTGCATTCAAATGAGACGCAAACTAAAGGTGATCAGATCTATGATTAGATAATCAATATGTGAATCGATAATAATGCAATCATTTTTTACTTTTGATTTCATTTGCACAGACCTTGAACACTGCCGTGGTGCAGATCTACAAGACGGAGGGCAGCGCCCATTCCCACTGGAAGCGAAAGCATACGGGCGTCGTTTGCCTAATCAAGGACAGGGCGTTGCGATCGTTCTTTATGCGCGCCTATTGCCTGATCAAGAATGAACTAATCTGGGAGCATGAGATCTACAACAATATGCAGATTGTCAAATCAAGACCATTTCTGTTGACCTTCGAGGGCAGTGTAAGTACTAAAATGCATGCGATAGTATCGAAACTATCGCTAGCAACGAAACTAAGCGATAGATTCTTCATGTGTAATTAGTGATGGCAATCAAAATTGATTAATCGATTATTGATTCATATGATTAACTAAAGCTAAACGATTATTAATCGCGATTAATCGACAGATTAATGAACATAATCGATTTATCACATAATTATTCTCATTTTCTTGATTATTTGAGATGATGGCAATCAAAATTGATTAATCGATTATTGATTCATAAGCTTAACTAAAGCTATGCGATTATTAATCGCGATTAATCGACGAAAAATGAAAATAATCGATTTATCAAATAATTATTCTTATTTTCTTGATTATTTATCTAAGATTCGATCAATGATGGCAATCGAAATTGATTAATCGATTATTGATTCATATGATTAACTAAAAATATGCGATTATTAATCGCGATTAATCGACGAAAAATGGAAGTAATCGATTTATCAAATAATTATTCTGCATATTCTTGATTATTTATCTAAGATTCGATCAATTATGGCAATCAAAATTGATTAATCGATTATTAATTCATATCGATTAATCGACGAAAAATGAAAATAATCGATTTATCAAATAATTTTTCTCATTTTCTTGATTATTTATCGATTACTAAAACTAACGTACTCCCTCTCTTTCTCTCCTGCAGGATGGTCATGTGGGCTTAAATTTTGTATCGGAGGATGAGTGCGATTCATTTTATCACATTTTATCGGATACAATTGAGACGCGTAATCGTAAGATGGCAGAAAAACGCCAAACTCGCCAAAAATCACATCAGGCGCCAGTGGCACCCGCGCGTCCGCCCACGCTGCAGGCACGTAACAACACTCCGGCCGTTGCGGTTGCGGCGGCGTCGGATAATACGCCCGTACAGTTGCGTAACACTAAGATTGGTTCGGTGACGCTAACACCGGCACCGGGTCCGGTGCCAGTGGGCAAGAAAAACATATTGTCCAGCAACTTTGGACTGAGCAGTTCCGGCGGGGGGGGTAAGGATAAAAAACGTAAGGTGACCAAAGCGGACATTAGTCAGCCCACAAATTTTGTGCATCTCAGTCATGTGGGCTGGGATGCCAACAAGGGATTCGATCTATCGGGCAATGAGAACGACGAGGTGCTCAACAATTTCTTTGCCAAGGCCGGTGTCTCGGAATCCCAGTTAAATGATCGCGACACTCGCCGGTTTATCTATGACTTTATCGAGAGCAATAATGTGTTGGCTTCCGTTAAGCAGGAGGTGATTAAAACACCCACTGAGCCCACAACGCAACAGAATCCGCCACCGGTGCCCAGTCGTCAAATTCCACAGGTAAGTGGAAAGCAGCAAGTGTGGAAAGTGTTGCAAGTTGCAATTAAATTTATTTTCTTTTCTTTGTTTTGCAGTCACAGAATGGCAACCAAAGATGTGCGCCGCCGCCACCGCCAGCGCGTCAACCGCCACCGCCATTGCCAACGACAGCGCCGGGCGCAACACGTGCACCACCACCCATCAGACCGCCACCCATTAATGCCACACCACCGCCACCACCGCCCAGTGCAGCGGTAGGTTACACAGCTACTGCATATAGCAGCATTTTGAGTTGGGGGAAATATGTTACCTGTAGAAATTGTATATGACTCCCACCAAACAATTGTGATCATACTCGAGTCGCTTTAGAGTCCCATTGCTGATTAAAATAGTCATAAATGAGCTCATTTTCTGATCACAAATGAGCTCATTTTCTGATCACAAATGGGCTCATTTTCTGACCACAAATGAGCTCATTTTCTGATCACAAATGAGCTAATTTTCTGATCATAAATGACTCATTTGTCGGGAGAAAAAAACACGAAACGAGTGTTTCCAAGTCTTCTAATGCAAAACAATCACGTTTCAATCCCCAGTACGATCAATTGGCGATTAATAAATCGCTTTGAATTAATCGCATTTTGATCTTAAAGACAACTCATTTTGGACGCTTTCTTGAATCGCTCATAAGATTAATCCATTTTTATTCTTTCCGGCGATTTAAAAACGACTCGCCAAATTCAGTTCTTACAAAATGATCTCCCAAATGCTAGGTGGGCTTAAACTTGTAGAAATTTAAGCAATTGCCAAAGTAGTAGTTCAGACTATCTATCATATGGTCATAATACTAAAATGTTACCAGGTTCCATGTAAATGGGCTTTCAAAAGCTTAAACACACTTTTAGTAAGAAATGCCAAGTGTTATTGTATGACACTTTCATATGCTTATAGGGGGAAACTCAAGTCTGCAATGTATAGAATCATTTTGTTACTAAACTTTAGAAAATTGCAAGAAAAACTTTCAATTTTCTATAACTTCAAATTGTCCCAAAAAAGTCTCTTTAAACAGGCATTTTGCTTACTTAATAGATTTATTAATTTATTTTATTGTATTTACTAATGATATTGTTAACTAATTGCAGCCACCACCACCGCCACCACCTCCGCCGCCGCCACCACCACTTGCGAGCATGCCACCCATGGAACTGCCTGCCGTGGCAGTGGCAGAGACGCAACACACACTGCAACAGGCGCCCAAAGCGATGCCAGCTGTGGAGCCTATACCGGATACGCGTAATGCGTTTTTGGATGAAATACGTTTGGGTAAAAAGCTAAAGGTAAGTGGAATGAGTTACTTATAAAAACCAAAAACACAAATCTAAAACACACTAAATACTCTTACAGCCCGTGGAAGCCAGTCAAGCAAGCGGCTCTGTTGGTGCCGGTGATCCGCGAAACGATCTGTTGGATCAGATACGCAAGGGTTATGCATTAAAGCCGGTTGTTGAGCGTGAAACGCAGAATCCTAGACCATCTTCAAATAGTGCCACGGACAATTTGGCTGCTGCTTTGAATCGTGCGCTTTTGTTGCGTGACAAGGCGATGCATTCGGATGAGGAGGAGGAGGAGAATAGCGACTCGGACATTTGGTCCGATTAATTGGAATTCAAATGGACGATGAGAGAAACAATTAATTATTCCAAAAATATTTAAGCAATTATTTAATTTTGATGGATTGGATTTATCATTTAGATAAATCGCTGTAAATACTGTTTTTTAGTGAATTTTCCATACCTCTTTAATTTAATTTGTAAAAGTGTAAAACATAACAAAACAAACAAAACAAACTGCTTAATAACCATACAAGTATATAAACTATTTAAGAAACGAAACAATATAAACGTTAATAATTGATTAATAGCAAGCAATTTGCGTATTTTCAAATTCATTCATATCAGAAATTTGCTCAAAAGTCGTTAACAAAAAAATCAAACAAGCAAAAAAACAAACAAGTTATATATAACCATATACCATATATATAAAGAAATAACTATATTTATGTATGTTTATCTACAACAACAATAAGCTATAAACAAAAAAATTAACTCTTGTGCAGAGCAATGTGCCAAAAACTGAAAAACTATTATGGAAAGTAACGAAAAAAAAACACCTAGAAACCAGAAACAAAGTCTGTTAGAAAAAGAAAATTTTTGATAAAATCTGTGCCTAAGTGTTACCAAGACTAGGCCAAAAACCCCGAAAACTATATAACTGATAATATAAACTAGACAAAATGAGATCGAACTGAGGTTATATATATAGTAAACAAGCAAAAATATATAATCGTAATCGTAATCCTAACTAGCTGAATACCAGAGTTGTTTCCAATTAATAAATGTAAAATGAGTAAAATGAAACAAAATTTATTTAGTTATAATGAAAATGAGTTTTATTTTGCATTATAATTAATATTTTTTTTAAAGTTTAATTTTTAAAAATGTTTAATAATTAAAAAACATTTTATAAAGCTGCAAAATATGTTTAAAAACTTCAAAATAAATTGCTTAATTTCAAAGTTGAGTTTATCGAAATGTTTAATAATTTAAAAACACATTTTATAAAGCTGCAAAATATGTTTAAAAACTTCAAAATAAATTGCTAAAGTCAAGCAAAATTCTATAAAATTTTAGCCACAAAAAAAAACACAAAAAAAAACAAATTAAAAAATAAAATTAAAAAACATTTTAAAAAGCTGCAAAATTTGATTAACCAACTCCAAATAAATTGCTAAAGTCAATTAATTGTTTATTTAAATTATTTACAATTTTTTTTAAGCTTTTTAAAATAATTTGCAATTATTAAACATATTTTAAAATAGTCTTATGCAGAAAATATTGATTATAATGCTAATGAAACTCAGTTTTATTATAAAAGAAAACTGCTTCAAGACACAACTCTGTTGTTAAATAACAATTTATAAACAAATTTAAAAGCAAAAATTTAATCAACCAATAAACTTAATAACTTTCCAAATAAACTAAATAAATTATTATATAAAATTTTGCTCAAAAATGTAAATAATTAAAAATAACAAATTAACTTAATTTAAATTTGATTTTTTCGATAAACCTAATGCTTCCTGCAACTTCTTACAAAGAGGTTAGATGAAACTTCTTCTTAATGTACCAATGTACTATATAAATCCAAATTAATATATTGGTTCCATATATATATATTTTCGATCCAATAACTAAGTATTAATGCTTTTTTAGTTAGACTGCATTAAATGCAAAACAAAAAAACAATAAATCTGTGTAGTCATTTTATTCTATATGTTGTATGAGTATTGAAATTATATAGTATGACTTTTTGACTTGACTTGTCTGTCTGTAACCAAGTATCCATAAACTTCTTGATCTGCGTGTATTAAACGAAATGAATTAAAGAAATAAAGATTTTTTTGTGCGATTTCTGTGTGTGTGTATTTAAATTTTAAATACAATTTTTTGATGACGTAAACACATGTTAAATAAATGTATTCTATATATATTTACAAGTATATATATATAGCGGAGATATTCTATTGTATTATATATAAGCCATTAATTTATGTAATTTACGTAAATAAAAAGTTGTGTACTATATAACTAACTTAATGCTACAATTATGCAAATTACAATTATTTATATATTTTGTTTTGTTTTTTCTTTTTGTTGATATTCGAATTTTGGTAGCGTGAAAAACGGGGATTCCCCTTGAATGCTTTAATTTAATTATTAGCTATGTACAGTTTTAAGTGGCTAATGGCGACTACAGTTGAACAAACATATATATACACTAGTAGGCATAAATATTTAGACAACACTTAAAGTGAAATCTACTTAAATTTTAAACTTACTTCAAAAGAAGTTTGGTATCAATGGATAGGTGTCACTTCAATTCCGTTTTATATTTTATGATTTTTTGAAATGTGCCAAAAGTGACTATTTTGATTAAAAGTAGGTAAAAATGGGTTAAATATCAATTTTCAAAAAATCATAAAAAAATACTTGCAAAGAGATTTTTGAAAAAAATTAAAAAAATTTATCACTAATAGATTCTTTTGGAGAATCTTTTTGCATTCAAACATTTTTTGATTTTGCCCGGGGGGAAAAGAGTTTAAAAAGTAGACCTTTGCAAGAATTGAAAGTATTCCACGAGTACTCAATGGGTTAAGAAAAATTTGATGTTATTAAAACGTAATTGAAGTGACCTATTCATTGATAAAAAACTTCTTTTAAAGTCAGTTTAAATTTTTAGTAGATTTAACTTTAAGTGTTGTCTAAATATTTGTGCCTACTAGTGTATATTGTTGAGTGACTTATAGCTATATATATATATTGTTGTTTAACTAACTTAATTGTTAGCATTTTCCTGAGCCACATTCGCATCATCGTTTAGTTCGCGTTCAATGTTGGCATTATTATTATTTTCGGCAATTTCATTGATATTGGAATTATCATTAATTCCGCAGCGCTGTTGTTGTTGTTGTTGTTGCTGCTGTTGTTGTTGCTGCTGTTGCTGCTGCTGTTGTTGCTGTTGCTGCTGCTGCTCATTGATGCGATTCTCAGTCTCTTCATTGGCACTGCTCCTCCCTGCTGCATTAACCAACAGCTGCTCATTACAAGCTGCTGCTGCTGCTGCTGAGGGTCCTGCCTCAGTTTCCAATTGCTCTGACTCTTCCACTGTGCTATCGACTAGCGGAGCCAGTTGCTCCGCTTCGGACAACTCATGATTGAGCACATTTTCTAGCTCCTCAGCGCAGTTGTAGTTGGCGGAGGAGGGAGACGTGGAGAATGGCTGTGCCATTGTTTCGTTCTCCTTGGGCGCCTCGAGTTTCATCGCTGAGCTGCTTACAGCTGCTTCAATCAGCTCGGCAGGCGACTCGGCCGGCGGTTCGGCTTTTGTGTCGTCTTCAGAAGTCTCCTGCACCTCCGTTGAGGCAGCTAAGGATTCCACTGCCTCCGCTGTGGCAGCTAAGGCATCCACTGATGCAGCTAAGCGTTCCACTACCTCCGCTGAGGCCTCTTCTGTGGCAACTAAGGACTCCACTGCCTTCGCTGAGGCAGGGTCTAAGGGTTCCACTGCCTCCGCTGTGGCAGCTAAGGGCTCCACTGTCTCCACTCTCTTCACTGTGGTTTCCTTCGGCTTCTCTCTAGCAGACACTGGTTCCTTTGCCTCCTCCGCTTGGCTACACACGCTCGTGATGATCAGACTGAAAGCAGCAGCACTTGTGGTTGCCTCTGCTGCTGCTGCTATCACTGCTGTCTCCTGCTGCTCTATTGGTTCCTGCTGCTCTACTGCTTCCTGCATTTCCATTCTCTGCAGTGCATCATCATCTGCTGCTGAGATTTCTCTACTTTCTACACCAACTGGCGGCATTTCCACATCAGTTGCTAGTGCCTCAGTTTCTCTACTCTCCATTTCCAGCTGCCGCATTTCCACATCATTCAAGTTGGCTTTAACTATTGCATCTGCCGGTTTTGCTTCATCCAGCATCTCCTCCTGCTGCATTTCAGCAACTGTTGTTGCTGTTGCCGCAGCGGCAACTGCTTTGGTTGCCACTTGCTCCGACTCCAGCATTGCATTTGACTGGTTTGCTTCAGCCTGCAACTCATCAGCTGCTGTTGCTGCTGTTGGCTGCACTTGCTCCGCCTGTTTCTGCTGCAATTCCATTTCATTTCGCTGCTCCAACTTGGCTGTTGATTGCTGCTGCTCTTCGCTTGCAGCTGCTGCTGCTGCTACCTTCTCCACTTGTTGCTGCTCCTCCAGCGGTGGTAATTCAATTTCACGATAAATGCGCTGCTCCTGCTCCTCTTGCTCATCCTCCTCCTCCCCGCCCTCTTCTTCGTATGTGTCCATTTGCTCCTCTGCCTCATCCGCTGAGGAGGCACTATCATCATCCCCATCCTCATCCTCATTGTCGCTATCCTCACTGCTCTGCTGTCCATTAAAGTGCACATTGTCCGCTTCGCTGCCATTGATGCTGACATCCGAGATGTGCAAATCCTTCTCCTGCTTAATGTTAACATGGCTTAGATCCAGGCTATTAATGTAGGCAGCTTCCTCGGTCAGTTTATCATGGTGATTCACCTCTGCCTCGACTGGCTGCTGCTCCTGTTCTTGCTGCTCCTCATCCGCATAGCCGCGATTTTGTGGCTCTGACTTAATGGTCATCATATTAAAGCTAACCGAACTGCCGCTCTCCACGCAGACAATCTGTGGCAGCTGCAGTGCCTCCCTACTCTCTGCTGCCGTTGGCTGCTGCTCCGCTACGTCCCCCCTTGCCGCTCCGCCTGTACTCTTACGCGCCGTGGACTTGACGCTGGGCTTGCGCAGGGGCAGTGGCTTCTGAGGAGAGTTGTGCCTGTCCTGCGCTTCATTGGGCAGCGCTTCCATGGCGCTCTCTGGCGGCATTGCCTCCTCGGCCATCAGCACACCGCTGGCTATATGCGTGATTTGCAGCAAGCGATCCAATTCCAAGCGATTGGGTTTCACATCCTCCTCCAACTCCGAGCGGCTGCTGCTGGTGCTGCTGCGGTTGCTCCGTTTGCTGCTCCAGCTGCAGCATGGGAATGCTTGTCATAACAGTGGCTTGTGGCTCAAAGGGAGGCGGCAGGGCAGCAGCTGCATCCGCCTGCTCTCCTTCCTCATAGCTATTGTCCACACGCTCCTGTTTAATGTGCGGCATGTGCTCTAGAGATGCCTCCTCCTCCGGCATTCGGTGACTCATCTCCGCCTCCGCCTCCACCTCCGTCTCCTTGTTGCGTTCCCTGTGCTTGCGTTTCTTTTTCTTCTTGGCACTCTTGGCCAGCGCTTGAGCATCCAACTGATCATCATCGTCATCGATTAACGAGGAATTGAGCTGTCCATGATTCTTGGTGATCTTGAGCTTAAGCTTTAGCGGCTCCTGCTTGATTTGCACTTGCTCTGCGCTGTCTAGCAGCAGTTCCTGCTTAACAACTACAGTGGTTAAGTCTGCCTCTGCCTCCTCCTCATCCTCGCTGGCTTCATTGAAGTGAAAATCATCAGCAACGCCGCCGCCGCCTACAGAAGCCGACTGCTCCTGCATCCTCATTCTCCTCTGGCTCACTTTCAACCGGCTGCTCCTGCTGCTCCTGCACATCCACTGCTCCAGCAGTGTCATCGATATGCATCTCCGGCTCATGCTTGATGCTAACCAGTGTGCTCATTGTGTTCTTCAACAGCTGATCCACTCGCTTCAAATAGGATTTGGTGGAGACACGTTCAGTGTTCCTACCCAGCGCATTGGGCGCTCCCGAGGCACGTAGAAGTGGCGACGATAGACGCTCCAACACCACCACTGGCTGCATTTCCTGCTGTTGCTGCACATAGCTAATAACCTGATCCTCAACGCTATCCACATCAAACTCATTTTTAATACACATCGCTGACTCATCATTTGACGCTGCCTCGGGCATTATGTGTTTGGAGTGTTGCAAATAAATCTTGCCACAATGCGGTGCATGTCGCATATAGGCCACCTCACTATTTAACGTACGATTACAGCCACCGCATTTGCGTGAACGTCGCGCACATGGGTGAGTATTAAAGAAGTAGTTGGTGAGGAACGTCTTCTTGCACATGGGACACTCACGATCGAGCACCAACAGACCAATGGGCGTCATCCACATGTGCTCCTTCAAATGCCGACTATAGGCATAATTATTCGGAACACTGGCATTGCACAGTGGACAGCGATATGGTGTCTTGGAGAGCTTGTGCCACAACTGATGTGATTTAATGTCACTGGCACTGTGATGCGTCTGATTGCAGGCATGACACACGTACCGCCAGATCGTTGGCACATGCACCGCACTCTTGTGCTCCTCGGCGAGATCTTTGCTAGCGAAACGCTCACCGCATACACTGCAGCTGGAGAGCTGCTTGCGACGCTTTTTGCCCGCTAGCGTTAGCTTATCCTCCACAGCCACATTCACATCCTCCGTGGGCTCCTCTTTGCTGCAAAAGGAAATAAGTTAAAATAAGCTATTTAAATTTGGGAAGAGCCTATCTTAAACCCATTAGACCTAGAGCAGCAGCACTTGTTAAGGCTGCAAACACAGTGCGCGCTGAGACGAAAACGAAGACGAAGATGAAGATGAAGACGAAGCTGAAGACAAATTGCTTGAGTTGCGAGTAAAGCTGTGTATCCACACTCAAATTTGTATGACAAACGTGTTGCGTTTGAAGCAAATTTGAACATGGATAGTGTTGTTTGCAGTAATTTTCGTGTTTGAAGTGCGCGTTTGACGAAAATAGAAATGGTTCTATCTTCGAAGTGTTTGACAAAACTGATTTGTGTTTGACAAACGCGTTTGTCATACAAATTTGAGTGTGGATACACAGCTTAAGCTAATAGGTTGCATAGTGCAAGAAGAATTGGTTGCGATTTTGTTATGTTAGTCGCAATGGATGATCAATCTGCTGATTGAGCAAAGTTTATTTTTTAAATTAAAAAGTAAACAAGTAAATAAAAACAATTCGCCCTATAAATTTGAAAAGAAAAGCATTTGGCGAATTTCATCATTTGTTTGATGAGCTGCGCCAAGATGAGAAAAAATTTCTGAAATATACCAGAATGAAAATCAGCACATTTGATTACATTTTAATAAAAATTGAACCACTTATTATTAAAAATTGGACTAATTTTAATAAAACCCCAATTATGCCTGCCCGAAAGGCTAATTGTGACGTTAAGGTAAAAAATTATTTAAAATACAACGGTAAGATAGCAAGCGATTCGTCTTCAAAATCAGTACAGCAGCGTTTGAAGCTGATTGCTTGCGTTTCGTCTTCATCTTCGTCTTCGTCTCGGCGCGCACTATGTTTGTAGCCTAAGTTTGCAACAAGAAAGAAAATGTCAGTCGGGCATCGTGCCGACCACTGATGTCATTTTAGCTTCTTTCCCGGCAGATCTGACTGTTTTGAAAATGCGATTGAGGGAAAAATTTTAAAACAGCGGGCAGCGGGAATTCTAGCTTTTTTAGCAAATTGAAAAAAAAAACACAAATTTTTATATAACTTTTTATACCCTCTGAGGGGTATATTGGGTTTGTGAAAAGTATGTAACAGGCAGAAGGAGGCGTGGCAGACCCCATAAAGTATATATATTCTTGATCAGCATCAACAGCCGAGTCGATATAGCCATGTCCGTCTGTCCGTCCGTCCGTCTGTCTGTCCATCTGTCCGTATGAACAAACAGATCTCAGAGATTGTAAGAGCTACAATATCCGTTTTAGTCAGTATCGACCATATATTTAGTCAGTCAATACAAGTTTGTTTCCTTTTTATGATGCCACGCCCCATTCGCCCACAATAAGCGAAAAACCAGACATACCTCGGAAAAAAAAACATGTTTTTGGCAAATATCTCAATTAATATAACACCTAGGGACTCCAATTTTGGCATCCAGATTACTAAATGCAATATAAAGATAATGCCATCAAAATTTTTAGGATGCCACGCCTTCTTAGCCCACCAAAAGAACAACTTCTTTGTAACTTTGCATGCCACTGGCTCACTTATTTTTTAACGTATAGTTTTGTAACACAGCATATACTTGCAGACAAATAATATCAAACAATTGTAAAAATTTCATCAAAATCGGACTATAATTAAAAAAGTTTCTCTTACAACGAAAATCGTTACCTTTAAGCAAGGCATAACCGCGTGCATTGCACTGTGCGAGCGAGATAGACATACAACTATGTGTGCATGTTAAGTTCTTGCAGCAGCTACTCCAAATTAGAGCTCATATAATTGGAAACGAAACTCAGAGGGTATTTACACGGTCGGCATGCCCGACTGACATTTTCTTTCTTGTTTTGTATAGCTCTAGCAGTTTATAGTGTATTCAAGCCCTGAAGAGCTGGCAAAACTGCCTAGATTTAGTCAGGTGTCTATTGGAGCCTGCTAGAAACTGATTTCACTAGTTCAACTCCAGATCTTAGGCCTACACCATGTGTTTTACATTGGAAAATACTACCTATAGGCAGAGCTGTTAAAAAAAAGCATTTGAATATAAAATATACATTCGAATGCTTTTTTTAACAGCTCTGATTTTAATACACACTTATGAACTAAATTTGTTTTTTTACTTTCCCACCCCTTTGGGACTTTCCAATAGCTCTACTGGATTTGATATGACCCCAATAATCTGTGGAGGATGTTCCATTGGATTTGGCGGTCATTTTAACAGCTCTGCTACTTATAGGTTATATAGACACCCTCCTCCACTTACATTTGTGACTTGTGATTGTCGGCCAGCTGCTGTTGCTGCTGCTGCAGACGCAGTTTCTTGCGTGAATTGATGATGGGTTCATCCTTGACAGCGCTTAAAGCCAGCTCTGTGGAGTTGCAGTGGGCCTGAGACTTGCCACTGTTGCTTGTTGCCACTGCTGCTGCTGGTGGCAAGTCCTCGGTCTTGCGCTTGCGAGCACGTTTATTGCTGCAGGCGGCGGCCACTGGCAGCGGTTCGCTCTTAAAGATGGGCTTAATATCCAGCAGCTGTAGAGTTAATTGCAAACAATTACTAGACTGCTTAAATTTGACTTATAGACTTACCTTTTGTGGATCCGCTTGCTTGAGACCGAGCAGACTGCGTGTCTGCTTGTTGGTGGCATAGCACATTTCGCGAAATTCATAAAAATCATTGATTTTATCCACACACAAGCTGCACATTGTCTGCGGCATTTTGTCATCTTTAGTCACCTGCAAAAAGGAGGGCGACCGGGGGTAAAAAATGGGCGTAGTTTTTTGTTAACAGTCATGCCCTTTACACTTACCGTAAAGCCAACCAGCTCGTACACCTTTTGACTTAAGCTGGGCTCATCCAAATCTATAATCTCGCCTTTGGCCGTCAGTATTGGCACTTTGGACGGATTATCAATGCCGCACAATCGACATATCTTGTACAAATTCGCTTTAAGAGCCGCATCTATTTTGAAAGCGAAACGCTCCATGTTTGCCTTTTGTTTTGTTTTTTCCCAAATTTGCAAGTTGTCTTTGCTGTATTTGTTTTAACTACATTATTGTTTGTTTCATTTTGCTTGGTAGAGCGAAAAGAGTATTTCGTTTTTGTTTATTGCCCAGCGACTGTGTAGTGTGACCAAACCGCAATTTGGTAGATGCTCCAATACGGTCCCTCTGGCCAGGGCTGCAGTTGAGCGCACAAGCAAACATTTAACAGCTGTTAAAAACAGCTTACAGCTAGCGATGAACGATAGTTTTTGTTTGGCATTCGCATGGCAGGTGCTTGGAAGCTATCAATTAATAATTAAAACAAAATTATTTATGGTCGATTACAATTTGTCCTATAAAATGTGAATACTAACTTCAACAAAATAAAAATATACACATGTGTATATTATTCTAAAATTAAAGCTTCAAATAATTATAGTAGGTACGATTAAACGATTGTTTTCTATAGAAATGCAGATATCAATTATCAATTATAGCAAAATTTCTTATATTCACTAGAGTCGAATGCCATAAAAATTAAGTAAGGCATATTATTGTATAAAGATCCAATAATAATAATTTTAGTCAATTATCTGGCTTAATTAAAGTATTTTAAAAGCATTTCAAACTAAAATTAAGCTGTTCAGTACTACAATCTAGTCTTCTAATAAATTAAATAAAACTTATTAAAATCGAATTTTTTAATGAAATAAAAACTTAACTTCAGCCGAAAATGTCATATTTTATAGACCAAAGCATTGATATATTTAAAATAACATAAATAAACTTGCACTTAAAGTTTATCAATAGACTATATAAGCTTAATCAGCTTAAAAATATATGAAAAGTTACTTCTACATCAACAACCGAATTATAATTGTATTGATTTTTGCTAAATTTGATTGGAAAAAGGGTTACAGCATTGATTAATAAAGATTTTAATATACAATAATATTGCAGATATTTCGAAATTTCAAGACTTTATATTGTTTTTATTTTATTTAAACATACTCTAAATAAACCAAAACTAATTTTAAACCAAAGTTATTTACAGCGTTTGAAAATGCTACGCTACTCCGTGTTTTCGATTGCTCTGGCTACCGCTCTCACTTTTGACGAGACCGTAGCAGAGCCATGCCGAACGAAAAAGTATAGCTCTGCTAGCTCTCGGATTTGTCGTGTAAAATCTGTAGCAATAGCAATAGCACAAAACGAAATGAGCGACTATGCGTAGCCGGAGCGATAGCCAAAAACGAGAGCGAGATGAGAGCAGAGCATACGCAATTGTTTTTTTTGCTACGGCTCTCTTGTGTATGTATTTGTTGTCGTTGCTGCGTTGCTGCAATTCTTATTATTTATACAAAATATTCTTAACTTATTTATACAAAATATATATAAAAAGTTTAAATCGTAATTGCTAATTTTTTGCCGATATGCACAATAGGCAATTGAAAGTGATGCGATGATTTTCTGTCAATAAGTCAGCACGTTGGCCGATATTGACATCACTACCCAGTTGTACGAAATTTTTTTACATATACACAAACAAGCCAGCACTGAAACAGAAGATCTCTCTCGCTGCACTTTGGATACAGGATAATTAACAGGACACAGTGCACCAATACGTAAAGCCAACACCAACATGGAGCAGTATCTGAGTCGACGAGAGAGCTGCTGGCTGCATCAAAGACATCGACAGACGGGCGATGAGAATTTTGTGATGCGTCGCATTTACAGCTCCATGGGCATGTTTAACAGTTACCATTCCAATTGCACCCCTGCAACGGCTGGACAGGATACCGGTGCGATATTCAATTTGGAATTCAATGCCGATGGCAATGTTGTGGTCGCTGCCACCGAACGCAAGTGTGTGCTTGTTTTCGATGCAATTACACAAAAAGAAATCTTCAAGGTTCCCGACGCGCACACCGACAGCGTTAATTGCATCAAGTAAGTAAAGCAACAAGAAAATTACAGTTATGTACCTCGTGCATTTTGGCGTTTACCCACACTGCAAAACGTAACCTATTTATACCCCGAGTGTTTTTTTTTTTTTTTTTGTGCGTGTTTTCTTTTAGATTTTTCGATGATCGTCTATTTGCCACAGGCTCTGATGATTTTACCGTTGCTCTATGGGATCTGCGCAATATGAAACAAAAGCTACGCGTGCTGCACGGCCATTCCAATTGGGTAAAGAACATTGAGTACTCCTCCAAGGACAAATTGCTAGTGACCTCCGGTTTCGATGGCAGCATTTTCACCTGGGACATTAAATCACAAACCGAACAGGGTCTTATATCACAGCGTGTCTTTCATGCCAGTGGCTTGATGCGTTGTCGCATCTCACCCGAGGGTGATAAGTTGGTATTATGCACTAGCAGTGGGTATATAATGATTGTGCATCATCTGGACTTGACCACGCTACACAAGGATCTGTGTGGGTTTAGGGTGAGTGGAGTTGGCACTAGAGACTGCATGAATGCCAGAAAAGGGATTCGAAGCACAAGCTCAAAGAAGAGGAAGGAAAGTTGTCAAAGAAGTAGAAGAGGAGTTATCTAAGGCATCATCAGACGCACAACTGTCAAACCGAAAAATACGAAAGAAGAGTGAGTAGACGAGTCTATGGAAGTTGTGTTTTGAGTCCATTCGAATGCCAAAACAATATTTATTTCATTTATTTATGGCGTAATGGAAACGATTTAAATCTAAACACAAACACAGAATTTTTTACATAGCAGTAATTTTTAATTTTTTCTTTATATTATTTAATATACATATACAAGTATTTATGCATTTAATTCATGTTGGCATTTAAAAACATAAGTTTATTTATGTTATTAGTATTTAGTCAGTTTGTTTAATTTAATTTTGAGATTCCATGCCCCACTAATTTGCTCATTTAATTACCAACAATTTGTTCTCTAATAAATAAATCATCACAATCATCATCTTAACAAAAAAAGTTCCCTTTTTCCATTTTAATTTCAAACATTTGCTTGCTAAGCAAGCCTTGCTTCTTCTAATTCTAACGATATATACACAGAATGTACAAGCAACAACTCGAATGATTCGAATGATATTAGGCCTGTCAAAATTTTACAACTTAACTCATTGTGTTAAAGATGTATATTATGAGTTGACACTTCCACTCATATTGATACTCATTAAATTCATTGTGTGTTTGACACTTACTCATCTCAACTCAATTCGAATACATTCAATCTGACGTATGTTACGAGTAGACTCATGCAGTGCTCTACTTGGCACCTAAAAGAAGTATATATTTATTCTTCTCTTTCTACTGCAGCCCGGCATCTATAGACTGATGCAGTTGGGTGAACAGTTTATACCGCAGGCAGCTAAATACGATCATGTCTTCTCGAAACGACAGAAAAAGAATCGCGTGGAGCTTGTGACCGATTTTCCCGAGAAGAACGATGCCGAAATGATAATGGCACTGCAGATACATCCACAGTGCCGCTGCATGTTGACGCGTAATGTGAGCTGTGATGAGCAGAGCGAATGGACGTGCATCCATGATATAAACGAGGAACCCGAACCAGTTGAGGAGGAGCAGACCAACGATGACGATGAGCCGCTGAGTAAAAAAAAGCGCTCCATTGTGCTGCCCCCCATAACGAACACCAATTTTGTGCCCAGTCAGGAGGAGCTATCACGTCCCATCTTGCGACGTTTTATGCGTGCCAATAATGCAGCCAGATTAGCGGGTCATACGGGCGCGGCACAGCCCAATGATGCCTTTATCCCAGACATTTGGGCCGCAGAGGTGACGGTGCAGGAGCGTGCCATACGTCAGAGTCGAGCACGCAACTCTAGCAATCATGTGAGCGGCTACAATTTTGTGTATGCCATCAGCAGTGGTGTTCTGCCATTGCGTAATGCCTTGAACAATCGTTTGTTGCGCAGTGCGGCGTTGCAGCGAGCCGGTTTAACCGACGATGTGCCGCCCACTGTGTCCACCACCGCCGGTGCCGCCACACTACCCGAAACCAGCAACAACAGCAGCAGCAGCAGCAGTAGCAGCAGTAGCAGCAGCAGCAGCAGCAGCACTAGCAGCAGCAATGAAAGTCCACCCGCTGTTAGTGAAGAGTCCACGCCACATTTTATTCTCTCACGTCATGGTTTTGCAGCAGCGGGCATTGGCTCTGGCTCGGCGGCGGTGGCGGTGCGTGAGCAACTGGATCATACCATACTGGTGAATGCCAAGAAGTTGCTCTACTATGCCTCCGAGACGAATAATAAGCCGGGTTTCATCAAGGAACCGGGTTTCTCCGCCGATGGTCGCATCGTTTGTTCGCCTTATGCTAATGGGGTGCGTCTGCTGAGCTATCAGGCGGATTGCAGTGATTATCCCAGTCAGCTGTTGATCGAAGAGGTCAAGCGGAGGCCCACACAGCTGGTCGAATTGGCTAATATTATTGAGCATCAGGATGTGGTGCTATGCGCCAAATTTAGTCCCCGAGAACCTTTGCTCGTCACCGGTTGCAATGGTGGCGAGGTGGCCTGGTATAGACCATGTCTATAATCCACGAATCTTCAAATTACTCTGACACCACTGCCAGCTACACAACCCCCTAACCCCCTAGACAGACAGAAAAACCCTTTAGCCTCCATCCTCCTGCTTTGTACATTGGATTTAATTTTCAGCTTTGGACAACTGTAATACAAATACAACAACACAACTCGAACTTCACCACACAACATGTAATTAATTACAGAGAAACGAATAAATTAATACCCTTTATTGTATATATAAATACAAGCCTTATGTTTGTTTTATTTATAAAGTATATATACCCTGTGCTAGGGTATTCTATAGTGTGTTAACAGGCAGTCGAGCACAGAAAGTTACCACGTCCATATAGCAAATTGAGAAATCAGATATTTCTGATCTTAAAACTGCTTAAGAAAAAGAAAGCATCTAAAATTTCAGTGTTCTTCATATATTCACTCGCTGTATAACTATTAGAGGTGGTAAACAATCGATAGCACTAACGAGTCGACCAACTATCGTTGGTTCTTTGCTACCGATAGTCTTCGATAGTGTAACCAATAGTTTTGTTTACATATCACTAAATTATATTCGTTTTTGGCTACTTTTAAGTTATGAAAATATCTTCAAGTGCCATGAAAATTGTTTTGCTTATGTTTAAACAAAATAATAGATTGCTTTCTTCGAAAAGGTTATAAACATAACGTACTTTTAAACTATTTTCAAGGAGTTTTACTCAAATTTGTGCTATATAAACCATTAAAACCATTTCCATTTTATATTCGAATGCTTTTTTTAACAGCTCTGGTTAAGAGCTAGTAGCACCAAATAGATTCCTTATAACTTCCTTATTAAAGCATGTTTATCTTAACGTTTACTGTACAAATTAAGAAGATGCTTTAAGATTGTCCTTATCTTGCTGTCCTGAAAGTTTCATAAAGATTGCTGCATTTACAAAAAAGTTATGACCTTTAACACAAAGTTCTTGACAGATCTGTGCCTAAACCTCTATCATAGTGTTTACCTAACCAGTTTGAAAACATGTAAGCATATAGAGTATAGTTTTATGCTCATCTTTGGAGGTTGAAATCCAAGCCTCAGCGTTCTTTTAAAATATTTTTAAAAAACATTTAGTTTTCTTGTTGTTATTTATAAACGTCTTTTATTTGTTCCAGTACATTGCTACAATAAATTGTTAAGGTATAATCAGAGCTGTTAAAAAAAGCATTCGAATATAAAATGGAAATGGTTTTAGAACCATTAAAACAATTTCCATTTTATATTCGAATGCTTTTTTTTAACAGCTCTGGGTATAATGCACTTTCAGCAGATAAATCCAATACTCGTATGTGCGATAGTTGAATGAATAGAATATATACGCTTTCGATTTCGAGGCACAGTAGTGTACAACATATTAGTGGAGTCTTTTTGAAATCGATTTGCTTTATTTTTTTGTGTGGCGCTACAACTATCTACAAAGTGAGTTTTTGCTGCACATTCTACAATATATATTCACATGTGTTTATGTTATATATATATAATATATATATATGTATCTATATATATATATATATATATATTTCTTGTATTTTTCACATTAGAAAATTAAAAATATGTTTATGTTATTCACTAATTTAACGGTGAGGGTGCCGGGTGCTGACAATATATATATAGTATATATATATGCTAGGATGTGCTGTCTAATAGTAGTTACCATAACCGCTCCACTGGCCATAATTGTAGCTGGCACCAGCACCACCACTGGCAGCACCACTACCACCACCACTAGATCCATAGCCACCACCACCCCATTGGTTATAGTAAGAATCGTAGGATTGTTGCTGCTGCTGCTGTTGTTGTTGCTGCTGCTGCTGTGGCGCATACGCGCCACCACCTAGTTGGCCATAATATGCCGCCGAATTGGCCGAATTGTAATTGTAGTTGGCACCAGTACCATTGCCATTGTTATAGGCCGCAGTCGTCGTTGGCGCAGAGCCAACACCAAGTGCAGCTGCTGCCCCACCATCCTTGCTATTCGTGGATGCCTTGCGCGATGGACTTGTCTCACTGCTAAGAGAGTAGTGAAGTTTACAAGTTAGTATAAAACAAGAAAGAAATGTCAGTCGGGCATGCCGACCGTGTAATACCCTCTGAGTTTTATTTCCAATTATATGAGTTCAATTAAAGTAGAACTTAACATGCACACATATTTGTATGTCTATCTTGCTCGCACGCTTTTCGTTTTCGTTGCTTGTGTACAGAGCTCAGTGCAATGCACGTGGCTATTGCCTTGCTTGAATGTAACGATTTTCGTTGTTTGATAAACTTTTTTAATTACAGTCCGATTTTAATGAAATTTTCACAATCGTTTGGCATTATTTGTCTGCAACTAAATGCCAAGTTACAAAACTGTACGTTAAGAAATAAGTGAGTCAGCGGCATGCAAAGTTACAACGCAATTGTGCTTTTGGTGGGCGAAGGAGGCGTGGCATCCAAAAAATGTTGAAAGCATTATCTTTATATTGCATCTAGCAAACTGCATGCCAAAACTGGTGTCCCTAGGTGTTATATTAACTGAGATATTTGCAAAAAACCTGTATTTTTAACGAGTTAGGTCTGTTTTTTTTCGCTAATTGTGGGCGAATGGGGCGTGGCATCAAAAAAAGAAAGAAACAAACTTGTATTGACTGACTAAAAATATGTGATCGTTACTGACCAAGTTTGAACTTGTAGCTCTTAACAGCTCTGAGTTGTGTTTGTTCATACGGACAGACGGACAGACGACAGAGGGACAGACGGACATGGCTATATCGACTCGGCTTGTGATGCTGATCAAGAATATATATACTTTATGGGGTCTGCCACGCCTCCTTCTGCCTGTTATATACAAATCGCCTCTGACAAACCCAATATACCCCTCAGAGGGTATAAAAATTTCTGCTAATATAACGACTCAATACACACCCTTTCTTTTGTGCCTCATTGCATTTGCCTAGCGCCTGCTGCAGTGCACGCTGTGCCTGCTGCAAACCCTTTGCTGTGCTGCCAAAATCCTCCAGAAACTCAACTTTACGCTGAGCAAACAAAATCTTTTGATCTGGTTCAATATCAGCGCGTGCCATAAACTTGTCCATAATCTGAACCACTTCAAGTTCATCCACTTGCGATCGTTGCAGGCACAAATCAATCATTTGTAGTGCCACACGCGTATTACCCGGATCACGTTCCAGTGCCTCTTGCAATGCCTTTAAACCCGCATCCAAATCATTGCAAATCTTGTTAAGGAAACGCGCATATTTAATGGACAAACTACCAGCAATGGCTTTATTCTTGCTGCTCTCAATGTAATGCTTGTAGAGCTCTCGGCACTTGTCCACAGCACCACGACGCCGTTCCACATTGATGCGACGATAGGCAATCTGCAAAAGATTTGGACAACGTTGCTCAATGCGCTCTAGAATCTCAGCGGCGCCATCAAAATTAAGCTGCAGTTCCTCAAAAGCAGCCCACATCAGATGCAGACTGGGTTTATCCACATGATGTATGCGACAGGCACGACGATAGACCTCCCTTGTGATGTTGAGGATTTCGTTACTTTGATCCTCCAAAGATTCCAAATAGCGCAACATCTTCAACCAGAATTCATCATACAAAGCGCAGGCAATGAGACAACGTTCAAAGAGCACCAGTATACGCTGCCGATCACCTTTTTCGATTTCAAAATCCAGATAATCCTTCCAGTTCTTGAGCTGTGCACGCTCCAAGGGCTTCACATGGAAATAGGGACGTTTGATGCCCTCCTCAAAGGACCAGCGTGCTGTCACTGCACCCACCGTCGTCTTGTGCACCTTGCGACGCACCGAAATCACTTTCTCTTTGATGCCAGCAATTTCCTCCTCACTCAACGTGCTAAAATCACTGAAATCCAGTTGGGCAGTCACTGTGGTGGAGGCGGAGCTGGGTTCGGGGCCCGTTAGATCGGTCGTACCAAGCGATTCCTCAACTTTTTCATCATTTGTTTCGCTCGATTCCTTTTGCTTTGTCTCTTTTGTCTTGGAGTCCTTGGAGCTGCTGCTGCCGCTATCACGACGACTTTTCGAGGATGAGGATGAAGAGGAGGATTTGGTCGTTTTGCTCTGCTGACGCTCATGCCAATCTTTGCGCAAACGCAGCAGCTCCTCACTGGCAATTGTGGCGGTAATTGAATGCTGATTGATGACATCCTGGAAACTGTCAAATGATAAAAAATATGTTAATTAACATTTTGTATGAAACATAGCTCGCACCGTTTCACACTGTCGTCGCGAAATATGTAAGTGTTCTTCGACTGAGAGACTTTGAGCAAAAAGGTCTGAGAGCGCAACCGATTGGATTGTTCGTAAATAAATTTTGGCTCGCGCTCAGTCGAAGTCGATGACTGTTATTCTGTTCTCTTTTGCTCTGTGCTCATTCCGGTGGTTTCGTGGGTTTTACGCGTCAATTTACGCTTTGTGAGTTTCGATTGAGCACAACAGTGATTTTAACAAAATGGGACGTGAAACTAATAAAAAAAAGTGCATCAATTTTTTTTAAATTTGATGCAGTAAGAAAAAAATCATTGTGTAAAATATGCGACGTGAAATTAGCTGGCATTGAAAAAAATTAGTCTGAAATACATACACAATTTTTTTCAAGAAGATCGAAAGTGAAATTTAATGTCGCAATTTTACACAACGTACCACTGTGCAGCGAAAAGAAGACAAATAGTTGAGTTTTTCCAGTCAATCGGTCTTTTGGTGAGCCTCCTCACTGTGTGAGCGTGAATCGTTTCACTCTTTACGCGCGCTGTTCACTCAAATAACCGATAAGCAAATTGCTCAACTGTTAGCGCTCAACCGAAAACCCGGTTCGAAAACAACCAAAGGGTCTTGCTGCTGCAGAGCGAGAGCGAGAAAGTATGATTTTTTTCGGTTGTTCTCGCGAACGTAGAGCGTAAGGAAAAAAACGGTTAACAGTTATTTGTGCAAGCTATGGTATGAAATTGTATGCCCTTTACTCACTTATCAAAATGCCCATTGTAGCCCTGGGTGGGTATGGCTAACAGTCGATCATAGACCTGCACAACACGTTGATAACGCTTCGATTCGTTCTCCCAACGTATGTAGGCATCCCAGAGTTTATCGGAACGAAACTCTAAACCACACGCCTGAACAGCACGCTCATATTCACGGCGTATAAACGACTCGTCGTCGCCATGATTGGCCTTGATGTGCATCAGATAATGTATCCATAGATCCACCGATAATGGTATAGCTTCCAGACCGCGTTCAAATACCTGTTGTGATTGTGTTTATGTTTTTGTTTTTTGTTCGATTTTTTTACGTAGAGAAGAAATAGAAATGTTTGTGTATAGAATATATTGAAATAACTTGAAGCAGGTTAACAAAATTTGTTGTATTTTATTTTTTATTAAAAACTAACTAAATTGTGTGTCAATATAATTTTTTCTCTTTAGCTTAAAGTAACTTAAGTCTTACATAGCTAATTGAATACATAGTAAAATACGTAACATATACACAGAAAATAACACACGTTTATTAACTTTTATTTTTTCTTTTTTTTAAATTTTTTTTTAATAGTAATTTGATCACAGAGAGACTTAAAAATTTCATTTAAAACGCCATTTGTACTTACTTACGTAACTGCACACGAGTATAGTATGTGTTGAAGGAGTCGAAGGAGTTGTGGTGATTTTTAACGATAACGATAACGAGAGTTAACGATAACATGCGTTGTAGGTAGATCTGAGAAGTTGGCAAACGACAAACGACAACAAAAAACGACTTCTAAATCTGCTATATATACTGCTTTGGGGTTGGGGTGGTATAATACTTTCCGCAATAGGCATTTCCCCGCATTTCTAGCCGCCCAAATTTGTAGAATTACACGATAGTTTTATATATGTAGAAATTATAGCTATTAGAAGGTGGCAAATTATCGATAGTTGGTGATAGTTTTTTGAAAACCATCGATAGCGGACGATAGTGCTCTCGATAGTGTCCAAAACGAATCAATTAACTGTATTTAAGTATTTAAAAACTAGGTTTACTCAATGTTTAAACAAAACAACTCTTTAAAATTGTCAAAAGTTAACTGAAATCCAAACAAATTCATAATAAACGAAAATTCAATGTATACAAATTAAAAACTAATCCACAGATTTTGATTTAGGAATAAAAATATCTTGACTTTTCCTCCTTTAAACGTGTACTGCAGTCTGACACAATTTATTCAACCTTTTATATAACACAAATTTAAGTTTAACTCCTTGAAAATAGTTTAAAAGTAAGATATGTTTATTACCTTTTGGCAGAAAGCAATCTATTATTTTATTTAATTATATGCAAAAAAATTTTCATGGCACTTAAACGTATTTTTATAACTTAAATGTAGTCAAAAATGAATATAATTTAGTGTTATGTAAACAAAACTATCGGTGACACTATCAAAGACTATCGGTAGCGAAGAATCAACGATAGTGGGTCGACTCGATAGTGCTATCGATTGTTTACCACCTCTATTAGCTATACAGCGAGGGAATCTATGAAGAACACTGAAATTCTAGATGCTTTCCTTTTGCTTTAGCAGTTTTAACCAATTTTAATCCAATGGTTTAAAATTTAAATACCCACGAAAAGTTGCCATTTAAAAAATTCTAAAATTTCTAGAATAGAACGCTAGAATTTTTTTTGAGTCGCAACGTTTTTGTGGGTGTTTAAAAAACCCATTGGACTAAAATGGGTTAAGATCCGAAATATATGGAATTGCTCAGAATCGTTGGGTTTTAATGATGAATCAGATCGATTCTTTACTATCCCTTATACCATATAGTAAGATTAAACCCACTTTATCACGCAGACAACTACTACAAATCTGAGCACTAAAGGGAAAATATACAATTTAAAAACCCGTTTTTATCTTTTTTTTTTAAACATATTTCTTTTACATATTTTTTTTTATGTAGCGCATTTTATATATATATATTTTGTTTTGTTTTGTAAACGTTGCTTTTATTGAATGTTTATATATTTTATATATATATTTTTTGTAATTTAGTTATAATAAATTGCATTATAACAAATATAGAAATATCAATATGAATATCAGTAATAATAATAATAATAGTAGTGATAATAGTAGTAGTAGTAAGCATAAAACAAAGAATTGCAAGAGTTTGGTTTAATCTTTATGGAATTTTATTTGGTTGAACTCACCTTATAGCAGTTGGCCTTGATGCCCTTGCGTTTCTCATAGTCGGCATATTTACGCCAATAGCCATAACAATAGGGATAATGCGATAGGAATGTGTCATAGGCTTCGCGAGCAGCCTCAGCATCGGACTATATACGAAACAGAGCGTAATAATAGTTGTAGCATTAAATGACATACACAGTTGGTCAAAAGTATTTACACAACACTTAAAGTTAAATCTACTTAAAATTTAAACTTCAATTCCGTTTAAATAACACCAAATTTTTCTTAACCCATTGAGTACTCGTGGGAAATTTTCAATTCTTGCAAAGGTCTACTATTTAAACTTTTCCCCACGGGCAAAATCAAAAAATGTTTTGAATGGAAAAAGTTTCTCCAAAAGAATCTATTAGTGATGGAAAATTTTTTTTTTCAAAAATCTCTTCGCAAGTATTTTTTATGATTTTTTCGAAATTTGCCAATAGTGACTATTTTGATGAAAAGTTGTTAAAAATGGGTTAAATATCAATTTTCAAAAAAATCATAAAAAATACTTGCAAAGAGATTTTTGAAAACACATTTTTTTAGATTTAACTTTAAGTGTTGTCTAAATATTTATGCCTACTAGTGTATATGAAAAAATCTTAGGTTTTTACTTCGCTATCCACGTATTGCAGCAAATATGTCCAACCGGTAAAGTCGGTGGCATCATCTTTAACCACACGCCAGTATTTATCCAGATCGGGCAACTTTTTGCGCTCTTTATCCTTGCTGCTCTCCTTATCCTTGTCCTTTTCCCTTTCTCTTTCCTTCTCCTTCTCTGTCTTGTCTTTGTCGCGTTCCTTGTCCTTTTTGTTGCTATCCTTGTCCTTAGTTTCAGCTGCAAATAAAGTTTAAAGCTTAAACTTTTGCTTGCGTTTTAACTAAATTCCATTTCTTACGTTCGTCCACCTTGGCACGCTTCTCTGTAGGCGGCGCATCATTGCTCTCTGTGGTCGGACTGCCAGGATTATACTGTTCTGTGGCCTGCGATTTGGTTTGACAATTTTCCTGGCTGCTCTGCAGCTCATTGTCATTGGTTTTACTCGATGTAAGCTCAACATCTTTGCCAGCTTTACGTTTGCCACCCACTTTCGGTTCACTTAGATTATTATTTTATTGTTGTTGTGAGTGGGCAACTCATCCTCGGATATGACCTCAGCATCAGCTGGTAGTTCCGCACGCTGTGGTGCTGGCAATTCCTCATCGGATACCTCTTCGGCATCATTGATCTCTGGTTTACTGGGCGGTGGCAGTTCATCTTCCGAAATGATTTCGGTATTCACAATGGTGGCATTACTCGTGTCCATGTCGTCATCGCCCAAACTTTCGGCTATAGCATGATGTGAGCTAGAATCTTCCGATGAATTGTGTTTACTACTATCCACCGCATTGGACTCAAAATCCGCTTTCTTGTGGCTAATGGAATTGGTGCTATCGGCACCATCATCATTGCCTGCGACAGAGGGCAAACTGTTGGCATTATCGCCGGCTAAGGAGGCCAACAGTGAGGTATCCACACCATCTTCAGTGCGACTCTCTTTGATGTCATCACTGGTCTCTGAATGCTGTTCGGTTACAGCACCAAATGGAAATGAGGAACTCTTCTCATCCACAGCGCCGCCAGTGTTGTTGTCTGCATTGGTGGACAACATTTCCACATCATCATCACCACCAGCACCAGCACCACCACCACTGGCAACAGTGGCATGCTCCATGTGCTCATCATCCTCATCGTGTTGCACCATTATGGCTGCCTGCGGCTCGTTATCCTCCTCCTGATCGCTCAACTGTAAAGGATTTGTATATAATTAGTTATGATTTTTTATAGCCAAGTTAGTAGTGCCACTACCACCCTGTCTCTTGTTTGTTTGCTACCATCAGTTGGCCCTTGCAGAAAATCATGAGTGCCTCCTTTTTTAGGGGAGACGCATCTCATATGCAAATGGAACAACGCCACATTTGCACGAAGATTGCTTTTGGTTTTTCATCAAATGTCAAAGCAAACAAGAAGAAACTAGCTAGAAGATTTTATATATCCTTGCAGAGCTATGTATGCGCATTACCAGGGCTACGCCAACACAATGCACTCTGCACGAATATAATACTAAAAGGAAGACGCTAATAAAAACGTTTCTCATCACTGACCTGTGCTTGTCTGCGGCTTGAGCGACGCGTGCTGCGTGTTGTATTTGCTGTGGTGTTGGTTGTTGTTGTTGTTGCCACGGCAGCCGCGCGGCCAGAGCGTGTGCGTCGCGCTGTTGAAATACAAATTAATTAATTTAATATAAACTTGCATAAAAAAATAAAGCGCGTAACAGTTAATATATATATACGTTATACCACACTGTATGCGCGTGTGTCTCGCTGTTTTTACAATGTGGTGAGTTTTTTTTTTCACTGTCAAATGCCGCGTGATAAGCATGTAACTGTTGTGTGCACATTAACGTTGTTTTCAAACAATTGTGTTTGCATAGCTCACTTTATTACTTTTTTTCGTTTCGATTTTATTACCTGAATTTTCAATCACAACGTTTTCGTCTTGTTCAGACGCCATTTTTGCATTTGTGGCAGACACACGCACTATTACACAAAACTGTAGTTAATCAAACTGAGTGTGACCGTTTATGGTTTAGGCACATAATACCACAGAGTTTGAGAACAATCGATAACATGTTGTTTTGCAACCCTTATGAATTACACACAGCGGCGTCGGCAGCTTACAACACTGTTTGGTATCAAAATGGCGACTTGAGAATTCTCATCAGCGTGACAAAAACAAAGCGCATTTCACAATATTTTTGTCAGTGTTTTTGTGCAATATTTAAGTGTTTTACGTTGCAAAACCAAAACGAAATGTACAAATAAATAAAGCTGTGATCGCTAGCTAAACAAATCGTGTATAAAGTGTAGCTGTGCGCTAGCCAGCAAACTGAACAAAAGCCGATTGCCGCATAACCTTTACGTGTCGTCGCTGGCCGCAGCAGCTGCGAATGGAGTGTAAAGGCAAAACCAAGAGAATGAAAGAAGAGGCGCCAAGCAAAAAATTGCCGCCTAAAATTTATGGTGGCGGCAGTGGCAGTGGTGGCGGCAGCGATGCAACTACTCCACCAACAAAAGCGGCACACGATGAAATACTCAGTTCATTGCTGCGCATTAACAATTTCGATTCCATATCGAGCATCAAAGATGAATCCCTTGACATTGATTTATCGGCGTGTGTGACCATAAGTTCGGCTAGCTTCATCAATGGCAACAGTCTGAGTTCCACGGATTTTTGGCGCGTTTTGGATGAGAGTGCACAAAACAATACGGAGCTCATTGGGAACAATGAAGTGTGTGCCAGTTCGAGTCCGAATCCCAGTCCCACCACCACGCCCACTTCTACGCCCACTTCCACGCCCAGTGCAGCGAATCTTTCCAATGGCAGCGATACTAACAATTCCGAGTTTAATGTGACCTTTTTGCGTCCAGAGCCGCCAAATGCTTTTACCAATTCGCCGTTTAAAAAGATTAGCACAACGCCAGTGAAGCTACCCTCGCCGGAGCAACTGCAGCAGCAGCAGCAGCAGCAACAACAACAACAGCAGCGTAAGCCGCCACGTCTGCCCGCTGCCACAGCAGTGCGACTGAAGGTATTCAAAGAGGAGCCGCAGGAGCTGCAGGAGTCAACGGAGCAGGAGCCACAGCCGCCGCCACAGCAGCAGCTCCAAGCGGAGCAGCTGGCGGCACAAATGTTACCCGCTTCCTTTAGCATATTCCAGCAGCCAGCAAATAAACAAATGCCACCGCCAGCAGTGCCACCGCCGCTGGAACTAGAGGCAGCTGCTGCCACACCGCTCTACAAGTGCCTCGATTGCAATAATATGCTGCTCGAGACGCCACAGCTGGTGAGCACACACAAGACAGCTGGGCATCGTCTACGCATCAGCTACAGCTGCGCCGAATGTCAGCGGGAATTTGAGCTGCTGGCGGGGCTCAAAGAAACATCTAAAAACCCACCGCAGCGAGTTGCGCAAAGATACCTGGAAAAAGTGTCCCGATTGCGGCAAGTGGTAAGTGAATCCTCCAGCTAATAGCCAAGATTTTAAGACTAAAACCTCTTCTCTTTCCCTAGCTTGAAGCTCGGCAGCATGTGGATGCATCGCAAGATTCATAGCGATAATAAAAAATATCAATGTGATATTTGTGGACAGAAATTTGTGCAGAAAATCAATTTAACGCATCATGCACGCATCCATTCCTCGGAGAAGCCCTACGAGTGCCCGGAGTGTCAGAAGCGTTTTCAGGAACGCTCCCATTTGCAACGGCATCAAAAGTATCATGCACAGACACGTTCCTATCGCTGTGAGAAATGTGGCAAGATGTATAAAACGGAACGTTGCTTGAAGGTGCACAATTTGGTGCATTTGGAGCAACGTCCATTTGCCTGCAACGTGTGCGACAAGAGCTTCATTAGCAACTCCAAGCTGAAGCAACATTCGAATATTCATACGGGCATGCGTCCATTTAAATGCAACTATTGTCCACGTGATTTTACCAATTTTCCAAATTGGCTGAAACACACGAGACGTCGGCACAAAGTGGATCACAAAACTGGCGAACATCTCGAGAACATTCCCAGTTATTGTTCCAAGAAGTCGACGAATACCAAGGCACAAAAGGCGGCAGCGGCGGCGGCGGCAGCAACAGCGGCAGGAGGAGCAGCAGCGGCGGCAGGAGGAGCAGCAGCGGCAGGAGGAGCGGGAACAGCAGCGGCAGGAGGAGCAACAGCAGCAGGAGCAGCAGGAGCGGCAAGAGGAGCAGCAGCGGCAGGAGGAGCAGCATCAACAACAGCAGCAACTTCGGCTACACCCGCTGAGGAGCCACAAGTGGAGGCGTCTTTGGTAGCCACAAATCCCGTCGGGACTTCAGCTAAACAGACGCGCAAAAAGAAGCAGCCACAGCAGAGCACCTTGGCCGCCTTGGGCATCACTTTGCCAGCGGGCACAGCCTTGCAACAGGTGCATCCGCCGCCCCAACAATCCGAACGCAAGCTGCTTAATGTGCAAACGTTGCCACAGTTGCCCCAAGTTGCACCAACGCCAACGCCGCCAAAGCAATTGAAAGCGAAGCGTGAACGCAAACAGTTGGCGCCCAAACAGCTGCAGCAGAAGCCAACGACGCCAACGAATCCAACGCCAACGCCACCGCCACCACTCACCACCGCTGTGCCTCTGCCGCTGTCCCTGCCCCTGCCCCTGCCCCTGCCCATTGAAATGCCACACATCAAAAAGGAGCCTCAAGCGCCATCTCAGACGCAGAGTCAGTTTTTGGATCTGCATGGCCTTAGTCTCACTTCCGCGGAGGATTTGATCATGGAGCAGGCACTGGAGATGGAGGAGTGTGGATTATACGATGCTGCGCCAGTAGTCAACACCACAGACATGGGTACATCGGATAATGCCATCTCCTCGGAGACGGCAGCTGCTCTGCATTTTCAGATCAAAAACGAAATAACCGATGATCTGTTACATGACGACGATTTCTGTGAGTATAAAATCTTAAAAACTAGTAGGTATTACCTACTATACTCTTTTAGCTTTAATGGATTATAGGAGGAATTATAGTAAATAAGGTAGCTTCATTAGTATTAGCATCAGTCCATTAGTGGGTATACTTTATTTATTGAAACGTTTAAGGTTAATTTCTGATTAAGCAACTTGATAGGTTGTTAAAATCTAGTTTTTCCTGAAAGTAAACTACGATATCTTTGCCAAAAGTGGACCGATTTTCAAGCGGAATACCATTTTACACTGCATTTTTCCCCAATATTAATTCTGCATCTAAATTTCATTTAATTTTTTCAAAATGATGCATCGAAATTTTTTAAAAAACTTTTAAAATTTTCGAAAAATTTTTGAAAAATTTTGAAATTTTTGTTTGGTTTAAAATGATTTTGTTTGATTGAATTTTTTACGTCTTAGGGGCAGTTTAAGTTCCCATTTCACCTTTCTTAAAACTTTGAATTACGATATCATTGCCAAAAATTGATCGATTTTCAAGCGGAATACTATTTTACACGGTATTTTGCCCCAATATTAATTCTGCATCTAAATTTCATTTTGTTTCAAATTTTGCATACTTACCCCTTGAAATTTTTTTGAAAAATTTTGAAATTATTTTTTGTTACAAAATGATTCGAATTGATTGGGCAGTCTGTGCTGATCATAAGTATATAAACTTTATATGGTCGGAAATAAGTTTTTAACGTCTTACGGTCATTTTAAATTCCCATTTCGCTTTTTTTTAAAACTTTGAACTACAATCACTTTGCCGAAAATTGACCGATTTTACCATTTTACCCGCCATTTTGCCCCAATATTAATTCTGCATTTAAATTTAAAATTTTCTAAATTGAAATTTAAAATTTTTTAAACATTTTTTTTGTTCTAAAATGATTTTACTTGATTGTGCAGTTTGTGCTGATCATAAATATATACTTTATGGGGTCAGAAATGAATTTTTAACGTCTTACGGGCATAATAAATTCCCATTTCACCTTTTTTTTAAATTTTGAACTACGATATCTTTGCCAAAAGTATACCGATTTTCGAGCGGGATACCATTTTCACGGTATTTTTCCCCAATATTAATTCTGCATCTAAATTTGAAAATTTTAAAAAATTTGATTTTTTTAATTTGTGCATCTAAATTTCAAAATATTCGAAAACTTTATTTTTTCCAAATTTTGCATACTTACCCCTTGACATTATTCCAAAAATTTTTGAAATTTTTTTTGCCCCAAAATCATTCTAATTGTTTAAGCAGATCATAAATATATATGCTTTATGGGGTCGGAAATGAGTGTTAAGCTTGTTATTGGCAAACTACATCCCAGATATACGAATATATACAGTTTGGTAACAGTAAAAGTAAAGAATTTATAGCTGCTTTAGGAATGAACGATCTAATATCTAACGATCCTAACTTGCTAAATATCATTTTTGTAATACTAATTGATTTCTGTTTTACTCTCTTGCAGTGCCCCATAAGCCAACGAATGGCAATCGCTTGGCTTGCCCCTCGCTGGAATCATCACCGTTCTCATCGCCCGCTTCCATGGAACTGGCGGCGGTGTCCAGTAGCAGCAATACAAACACCTCCAGTTCCGCAGCGACGCATGTGAATGCGTCCTCCACGGGAAGAACTGCTAATTATTATTTGCCTGCTTTTACGTTGAATGCGCAGGGCAAGCTGATAAGTACGGGGAGTGGAGGAGGAACAGCGTTAGGAGGTGGAGGAATTGGTGGTGGTCCGACAACTGTATCGGTGGTTAATATGCCAATGTTGGTGCATTCCGGACAAATGTTGCCATCGGTGGACACGTTGCTCTTTACCACACAGACGCATGGCAATCGTTTCTTTAATGGCAAAACGGTTGTTGGTGGGGCAACAACAACGGCAGTGGCTGCAGTGGCAACTACAACAGCAACGACGGCGGCGGCGGCGGCATCAGTGGCACTGCCACATTTGACATGATTGTAAAAAACGGCTGAGGCTGAGAAAAGGGCCGTCATCAAATGCCTCTCCAACCACCACCAACGATCTCCTGTGTCTTAATTAAGCTAGAGTTCCGATGAAAGCAAATCGAATCGGATACGAATTCGAATACGAATAAAAATTTGAATTCGAATTCGAATTAACTAGAGTTTGGTTAATAAGTCTAATGTTTAAGTTTAGTATGACGCTATATACATATATATATATATCTATATATATTTGTTTTTAAAGCTAGGCCTTAAGCAAACAATTTCTACACTAGACTAAGTATATCGATATCGATGTGTATATATACTATATATTATATATAACTCATGTACATGCATATATAACTATCTATATATAGTTCGATATATGCATTTGCATTCACACTATGATTGACCACCAATAATACATTTATTATTTTTACGCTTAACACCAATAACAATAATAAAATACAAATAAATTTCGTATAAATAAATATTTTGTCTGCATTCGCTTTCATTGTGAGCCACTGTAGACGCAGTTCCTGTAAAACTGTAGACAAGTGCTGTACAATGTGTGCTTGTCAAACTGGCATAAAGTGATTGCTCTAAAACTGAAGGCATGTACTATGCGTGTGTGCTTGTCAAACTGTAATGGAGTGCTTGTCTAACTGTTGGGTGCACAATGCATTCGAGAGTTGCCAGTTTAGCTATTATTTGCTTAGCTAGATTTAGCAGTTTTTTAAGGATAAGAGCTAGAGAGTGTGTGAGCTAAGTTTAGCTATACATTTAATAATTAAACTATATTATTTTGTAACTATTTAGATTTTTATTGTAGTACTAAAAAGAGGTTTTTTTTCTGTTGCCTTTTCTACCATCTAACCTTTGTTTAACTATTTTTTTTATCTAGCTATTTTAGTGTATTAAATTCGCGCTACACTGACACTGCCATGCCTACTATTTAGATTTTTATTGTAGTACTAAAAACTAGAGATATCCCTTGTCTGTTGTCTTTTCTACTATCTTACATTTGTTTAGCTATTTTTTTTAAATCTAGCTATTTTAGTCTATTGAATTTGGGCAACACTGGCACTGCCATGCCCCTTGAGCGCGTAAATCTTGCTGTCGCAGCTTGTCGCCTGTTGTTGCAAGCTGCCGAGGCAGGAATCGGTGCAACATCAGCAACAAGAGCAACATCTAACTGTTATTCAAATGGTCACATATCAAAGGCTCGAGTCAAACGGGTCGCTTAAACATTTTGCCTTCGAGTCACGCGGTTGCAATTCAAATCGTTTGACTTGGCCAACCCGACAACCACCCGAAACCACCCAACCACCCAAACCACCCAACTACATAGCTTCAAAACCAAACAGGGTGGTTCACCCAGTCAGAAGGGGTGGCTTTGTGCCTAGCAAGGGCTGGGACTGGGGCTAATAGGGCGTAAATGTGAACAGTTCAAACGTTTTCACAAACATTAAAAAAATGTATAGAAAAACAATGAAACGGCCCTTAACTCGTTATAAGTAGAAAAGCGTTCCCATCTGAACTCCCAAGTGGTAATTGGTATTTCAAGTTTCAAGGTACCGTATGTATTTGTATTTGGTCTGTGTAGTGATCAGTTTTTTAGATATGAATACCAGAACAATTAAGTATTTGAAATTACTCGATTGTTTAAAGTTCTTACAGCTTTTCGTTTCTTGTGAACGTTGATCAGGCAGCTTAACTTGAACGCCTTAGAGGGTGTTTTTAAAGTTACTACCTTATAATACATAAATGTTATTGTAAGAGGGTGGGGTGATGGGTCGGTTAGTTAGATAGTGAATGAAGACTTTTCTTAAAAATTTCGGAGTTTTTTAGCGATAGATTTTGGCTTGATTTTAAGGTTTTTAAAAAAATTTTAACATTTTAATTGTGCAGAAATTTTGTAACTAAAACTTGATATATTAGTTTAATATATAAAATTCCAATTGAGTTTTAAATTATTAATAATTTTTCTGAGAATACATATTCAAAAAATCATACACACCTTTAAGAAATTTTTTTAGTAATTGTGAATTAATAATAATAACATACAATATAAAAAAGAAATTTATTTTAATTCAAAAATTTTCTTTCTATAAGTAGGTTATAGTATCTATATTTTACTTTTTTATAGCTCAAATATTTTCTTTCTTTCATTAGATTATAGTTGATTTTTCAAGACAGACATTATACATAGCTTTTATTAGAAAATTGTTTAACAAATTACAGCATTTAAGTGTCTTATAAGTTATATTAATTTTATAAAATCTATCACAATTTATATGGCTTTTAGTTTCGCTCATATAAAAAACGATTTATATTATTTTATGGGCTACCTAAAAATAAAACTGGAACCCAAAAGAAAAAAGCGAAAATATTCCGATTTATAGCAAATCAGTAGAACAAATTGCCAGTTTAATGAAATATTTGGGGTTAGGCAATTTGAGTGGCATAAAATTATGATGGCATATGTCAAATGCTATACATAGAATACGGATGTTACTATATATATATATATTAGTAGTTGAACCCTTTAGTGTGTGACCCAAAGGAAGAGCAAGGAACTGCCACACACACAGAGCAGCAATAACAACAACAACAACAACAACAACAACAATGCTGCTGACAATGTCGCGACAACAGAAATGACAGCATAATAATAATAATAATAATAATAATAAGGAAAGAAGGGAAGAAGAAGAACAAGAAGCAAGCCCACTGTGCGTCTATGGGGGTCTGAAAAACTCAGGCAGTGACAGCAACAACAACAACAACAACAGGGACACAAATATCGAATGGTAAGTATAAATAACATAACACAGTCGTGTGTGTATAGCAACGAACGAGTTACAGTTTTAAAAACAACAACAACAACAGCAATGATGATGATGAAGATAAGCAGTAGAGCGGGGGTTGGGGGTTGGATGGGGTACAGGAAAGAGACAGTTGCAGGCGCCTGGCGTCTGTTTGCCAACGTTTTTGGCGCGTTTTGTAAATATTTACACATGTAGCAGTTACCTGTGATTGTTACCTCTCTGTCTGTCTGTCCGTATGTACGTGTGTCTCGTGAATGCTTATATGTAAATACCAAGCAGCGAGTGTAGCTTTGTGACTAACGTTATTTTGAATGCAAAGCAATATATTTAATTAAGACTACAATTTAATAACAGCTGAAATATGGTCAAGCCTAAAAGCAGGCAACGTTTTTTTGGCTTCATCAGCACAGCAACCTTTTCATAGAGGTTTCTTTTGCAGAGTTTGAGTTTAAAAATCTTAAGTAATTTTAAATTTGCAGTTTTCGCACTAGAAAAATTCTACAAATTTGTTTTCAGTAATATAGCCATAAAATATATATTGAAATACATTTATCTGTATAATATTTTCACAAAAAATTTATTAGACAAGAAAAATTCAATAAATTTAGATTTAGATAAATAAATAATGCAATAAATGCAATTGGTTTTTTTTGGGTATTCTATGTGATTTGAAAACAAATTTAAAAAATATAATAAAATTTTAATAAATACAAATAGCAGAGCTAGCAGGCTAGCGAGACTGTAAAGCACTTGATTTATATAAAAAATAATAATAAAATACATTTAAAGACAAATAGCAGAGCAAAGCCTAGAGGGACTATACAGCACTGGACTTAGAAATTATTTAAAAATATTATAAAGTTTTATTAAAGACAAATTCCAGAGCAAAATAGTAGAAAAACCATAATAATTACTTTAAAATTTATTTATACTTTACTTTAAGTAAAGTATGCGCCCTTAGGCCCTAAACTTCTTAAGCTCCCCTTGCAGGCGCGTGTTTGTTTTTGGCGGTTTTAGACTGTAGACTGATATAAAATACTTGACATATTTGCCTAGGGAAATTATTTTAAGGATATGTGTTGCCTACTTTTAGGCGCTGCCATTTAAAATGGCTCCATCGATATTTTAATTAAGTTTATAATGATTGCTGCTCAAACAAAAGGAACGCTGTACTACAACAGCATTCTCTAGACTTTAAGTAGGCGTGGCATTAGCCCACATACTCCCCTACACACAACTCGTACACCCACATTAGCTTGTTGTTGTATTGTTGTGCTCTCATCGTTGTGTTGTGTTGTCGTCTGCACAAAATCAAAGCCAACAAAAAGCAATAACACACCAGGCACGTGACTTGTTTACCATATTGAATTATTTGTCTTTACGGTTTAAATGTTCCCACTGTGCACACACACAGTCACACAAACACACACACAATGGCAGCAGTGCTGTCGTTGACAAAATGCTAAAATGTCTAAAACTGTATTAAAAATTTTGTACAAAAAAGTTGCTAAGTTTTTAGGAATTGTGGCTTTAAACTGGGGAGTTTATTATAAATTAAATCTAGAAACATTTTTAAACTTTTTTAATAATTTGTGAATAAAAAGCAATACAATATTGAACCTTTTTTATACCAATAACAATATTAATATAGCTAATAAACATAAAATAAAGTTAGAATTTCAGGCAAAAATTATATACTAGATATTGTAGCTTTTTATATAAACAAATATATTAATTTAGCTATGAATTAGCTATTTCGTTGACTGCAGTTTTTATGTGCAATAATAGCTAGATTTAAATTAAATAGAAGCTAAAAAAAAATTACAAAAATTTAAAAAAAAGTCGCCAAAAAATTGTTTGTTATTTTTATCGTTAGAAAATTTTTAGGAAATTTAATTATATATTAATTATATATAAATTATATACAAGACATTGTAACTTTTTAAATTAACAAATATATGAATCTAGCTATAAATTAGCTATATCGTTGATTGCAGTTTTTATGTTCAATAATAGCTAGATTTATATTAAAAAAAAAACTAAACAAACTATAAAAAAAATATTTTTAAAAAAATACCCAAATGAAATTTGGTTATTTTTAGCGTTAGAAAATTTTCAGCGGTATGAAATTTACTTTATGATGTATCCACATATCTGCCATATATATATAAAAAAGTTCCAAAATATTGCTCAAGTTGTTTTGGAGAAATTCAAGCAAAAACTCTAGAGAAAAACTGGCTATAAATAAACTAAAATGTCAACACTGAACCGTCACAATGGGGCACACAAAAACGGCTGCCAATATTCGTAGTACTTACTACGTAGTACTATACTACGTAGTGCTCTTCACTCTACTCCATTTCCCTGCACACTCCCCACCACTCCCCTCTCTATACAATGTGGAACAAGTTTCAGTGCTCGAAGCAAAAATTGAAATTATTACGGAAATATTGTTTGACATTCTCATTGTTGTGTCCTGCTGCTGATACGTGCGTGGGCGTGACGTTGAGTGCGGCCATTGGTGTGGGCGTGGTCGTTGTCGTCCTCGTGGTAGCTGTGGTCTTGGTCATATGGTCGTGGTCCTGCTTCATGCCTCATAATGTTGCAAAAACTCAATCAGCTGCAGCACAACGAATATAGAAAAAAAAAAAACAAAAAAATGTTAATGCTGAAACGTGTGTAAGTGTTCCGCACAGATTTAAAGCTATAGCTATAGCTAAAGAAAAAATTTACATTTTTTCCAATTACAATTGAGGCGTTCTTTTTTCAGTGTTTCTTTTGTGGCCGGAATATGCTTCTATAGCATACAGAAGCTCTTTGGGCAGAGGGTATTATGTGTAATTTTTTTAAAAGAGTCCACTAAGTCCATACTTTTCCTTTCAGATTTGCTGTTGCTGAAACTCTGCACTTGTAGGAATCGGATTAATTTATCATATGAGTGAAATAAGTCATCCGGTTTTAAGGCTTTGAAATTACCTTAACAGATGCTAGAAGTTAAAGTAATTTAAATTATTAAACGAATTACGTTTCAAATTCTCTATTTTATGCCATAATTTTATTATCTTAAGATCTGTTTAATGTGTACTTTGAAATGCCTAAAAAGCAAATTTTAATATTTAAGAAATTAGGAATTAAAAATTAGGTATGCGATTTAACCTGGTCATGGTCGTTTAAAGCTTTTTAATAAATAAAAATTATTAAAATTCGAGTTCAGATTACAAAAGAGAAACTACAGTACGATTCATTTATTGGCAGATATGTTTTCTTAAAAAAATCATTTTTGTAATAAAATGAATGGAAAGGACTTTAGTAATAGTTGCAATAGCAATCAGAACTACAGAGATCGAGATGGGGATAATATAAAACAGTATTTTAGTTATTGTTTTTATGACCATCTGAGGTTCTATATTGGGTTTTTCATAAGTGTGTTACAGGCAGAAGCTTGAAGCATGGCAGACTCTGTTTTAAGTATAAAGTATTGCTTTGTTCAGCATTTTCTTTAACCGCCGAGTCGATATAGCCATCGTCCGTTCTCGAACCAGTCTGTAAGTCCGTCCGTCTGATTCGCTATGAACAAATCATAATCTCAGATTTGCGTTATTTTATATTGCGTTACACTTTTCTATCCCGAACTTAAAGCAGGTTTATCAGTTACTTCCAAGTTGAGCTCAAAAAGATATGAAAATGAAGTTCAGATAATGGGTGTTAAGACACGGTCCAGCTTCAATACGTTGACTGATTATAGTTCTCATCAATTGTTTAATAACTAAAATATTTGAATGTTGTAGCAAGAAACGGAGAAAGAATTATCTTTTAGTTTGAGTTGTAATTTTCTGCGTATAAACTGTTAAATAAATCAAATAGCTGTCATAGAAACAATCGTTCAAAAGTCGTTGTTTAGTGTAATAGACAGTTTTTTCATGCAATCTCACTTTGTCTGATTGACATATATTTGCTGCGTATACTTAATATTGCTTCATTCTTCAGACAGCTTTGAATTTTAACTATGCCACTAGCTCAATAAGAAATATACAGAACTTTATTTCATTCAGATATATACTAAATATCTCTTCATTTCACACTGACTCTGAATCTCAAACTCTTTGCCTCTCAGTACTCTTCCCCCTCTCCCTTCTGCTTAGCGTGTATTCTCCTTCAGCTCATTAGTTTATTGACACATTGCAGCAGTCATTGAACAATTGACTAGATATTGTTGATGGTTTGTTGTTGTGGGTTTTTGTTGCTGGTTTCTTGTGTTTTTTTGTTCTTTCCATTTTTCTCTGGTTTCAATCCTTGTGGTTGTTAAATACATATAGTCTAACATATAGTATGGCGGGAATACTCGTATTCAATTGCACGTTTTGCACATATTCTGATTTTTTCAGTGCGTCATTTTTCATTTTTCATGGCAGCAAAACAAGATTTTTGCATATATATTTCGCGCATAGTCAACTGACTGATTTTATTTTGCTCTTCTTCTTCTTCTTTTTGTTCGCGTTGCTGTTGCTTTTGATTTTTTCTCTGAATTTTTTTTTGCATAAATCAATTTATCAATTTCAAAGTTGCTCCTTCGCCTTCGTGGTGTTTTTGTTTTTGTTGCTGTTTCGCTTTGCTGAGTTTTGTAAACGTTTGTCAAAGTGTTTTACTTTTTATCAACACCCAATCGCAAACCCCTGCCCCCCTCCCCCCTCTCTGCTGCTGCTTCTCCAACTACCCGCGACAGTGTCAACAACAGCAGCCACAACAACAACAGCAAAAAATGCAAATGCATTTTGTCGCGTTACGCATAAAATGCATCTCAGCATAAGGGAAGATTGTGTATCACCCCCACCCACCTTTTGCCTTGCCATCTCTCTCTTCGCTTTCCCCACTCTCCCCCCACCCTCTCTCTTAAATCAGACGCCACTTCATTTGTCATTTTGTCACATTAACGCAATGGAAATGCAATATGCTAATGTCAAATTTTATGAATGAAAGCAAAAATATTTGCCATGCAGTTTGCTTTTGCCATAAATATTAAAGTGGCCATGAGTTAAACGAGACAGCGCAAAATGTATAATATATGTATAGACATACATAGTAGATAGTATATAGTAGATACATGTATTTATACCCTCTGAGGGGTATATTGGGTTTATCAGAAGTATGTAACAGGCAGAAGGAGGCCTGGCAGACCCCATAAAGTATATATATTCTTGATCAGCATCAACAGCCGAGTCGATATAGCCATGTCCGTCTGTCCGTCTGTCTGTCCGTCAGTCCGTCTGTCCGTATGAACAAATAGAACTCAGAGATGATAAGAGCTACAATATCTGTTTTAGTCAGTATCGACCACATATTAAGTCAGTCAATACAAGAATGCTTCCTTTTTCTATGCCACGCCTACAATAAGCAAAAAACCAGAAATGCCTCGGAAAAAATACATTTTTTTTTTGCGAATATCTCGGTAACTATAATACATAGAGACACCAATTTTGGCATGCCGGTAGCTATTTGCAATATAAAGACAATGCCATTAAAATTTTTTTGGATGCCGCGCCCCCATCGCCCATATAAAGTAAAACTGCATTGAAAGTTCACATGCTTCTGGACAGCTTTTTTCTTAACGTATAGTTGTGTAACTTAGCTCATACTTGGAGACAAATAATATCAAACAATTCTGAAAATTTCATCAAAATCGTATGATAATTAAAAAAGTTGGTCATACAACGAAAATCGTTACTTTCAAGCACCCCAAAACACCCAAAAAACCCCATTCCCCCCCTAAACAACCCCAGTTCCCTCCCCCTACATTTCTTTCTTGTTTATTAATAGTCTTAAAGCCTAAAATGCCATCCATATATCATTATTACATTGAGTACTAATTATAAGTGCTTTTCTTTTGTTTGTTAATATATCTTAATATCTTTTACCTACATACAATATATTTTGTTCTATAGCATCCTATATATAATAATCCCATCCTAATACTATACCAATCCGCTACCTTTTCAAGCCTCCAAAATTCCCAGCTAATCGTTGCTTTGAAAAAGACAAAGATAAGTTACTTTTAAAGCACAACAACATAAACATAGCACTTAGTATTGAACATGCTATTTGTCAAGGCATTAGAAAAACAACTGTGAATTGCTTTAAGTCCTAAATATTAACCAATAAATACTAATGAAGGCCATTAAATGTCTGTCTGTGTGTGTGTGAGTCTTAAATTTATACAAATATATGCTATATAATATACCACTACTATATAGTACTATATACCATACCATACCATAGCACGACTAATCCCCAGAGCGCACACAAACATGAAATGCCCGTAACCATAAGTAACCAAAGAGCGAGGCAAGTATCAAGCACCCAGCAGCAGCACCCACCCTCTACACTACCCTCTACACCCACCCCCTGCCACTGCTGGAATATATCCATTCCATAGGCAGCAATCTTTTCCACTCCTTTATACAATTAACGATTCATATGCCACGCATTAAAGTTTTGCATTTTAAGTGAGACCGCAAATCTTTTGGCTCACCCTCCTCGCTCTCCTCTGCTCTTGTCCTCTTCTTCTTTCTACACATTTTCCCAAAAAGCCAAAACTCAAAGCTAACTTCTTCGAGCAATGTGTGTGGAAAATATGTAAGTAAAATCAGCTTTTCATTAACCCAACGCCAGGGACACACAAATTGAGAGCAGCTTTCTTTACACACGCATCTGGCATCCAAAAAGTTTTTGAAGGACGACATTTCTATTCATTAGTCAAACACTAAGTAACATTTACACACACACCCAACTATATATATACTATAGATAGACACTGTGTTAGATGTAAGATTTGGCAGCAATGCCACATTGATTTCGCTTTTACCACTTTTTGGGGGCAAGAAAAGACGCACGCTTTATTAGTTTGATGAAAAGTTAACTCAACTTTTGCCCAGCTTACAGTAAGCGAATAAGAGAGAGGGAGAGATAGAGGTAGAAGAGAGGGAGAGAGAGAAAGAGAGCGATATAGAGTGAAAGGACAGTGCAAAATTTGAGAGTAAGTACATAAAAGTCCACAAAAATTTACTAAATGTTAAAAAAACATGCGATTTAATTAAAGTTTATGCTCAAAAATCATAATTAAATTAACAGGAACCGTCTATAAGTGACTAGTTGTACTCTATATAATTAAAATAGTATGATATCTTAAAATAAAAGTCTAAAAACTAATGTAAAACTCGTCGAAGTAATAATAAATTATTACAAAATATTTAAGCTATATAAAAATTATCTTAAAAAATAGTATTTTAACTACAATTAAGCAAGATTTTCTTTTGTTTTACTAACACAAATTTTTTGCATACTTTTAGGTGTTTGCATCTTCTTTAACAGCTGCCCTGCGACAACGTTTATCTAACTTGCCCAGATATATATTTATTAGTTCTAGCTTCCAATGTTAATACGTACAAACATAACCTACACACACAATAGTAAGCCTTGAAATATCTTAAAATTCAATTAAAACTATTTAATAAAGAGACTGAAAAGTCTTTGTTCTATCAAAGCAACAGTTAGCAGCCATAGCAGCAACGCAAAGCCAACAAAATGTTAAACTTTTAGCAGCCCAAAGCCTACAAAAAGTAAGCCAAACACAACAGTTCACATTGCTTGCTTGCTTGGAGTGTAACACAACAGCAGCGTGTTACGCTTAACAGTCTGCTATGGCGCTTAACATGCTGTTAGCTACCCCTACCACAGGCGGGGCAATGTTCGAAAAGGGACAATGCAGGGGTGGCAGCGCTGTTAGACACAACATTAACAGCGCTCACTGTAAATTTGTCTGCTGTTATGTTAACTGGCAGTCGCTGTGCATGTGAAACAGCAGTAATGCTATGACTGTTGCCCTAGCACGTCTGTAGCAGTAGCATCTCACAAGGTATGTTTGCTGTTATGCTAAGCAAACGTTGCCGCAGAGCAGCTGTTAAAGCAGATGCAAACACCTAAAAGTATGCAAAAAATTTGTATTATAATGAGGTTTTAAATATAAATTTAAAAATTTAGTTGAAAGCTACCTTTTTAAATAAAATTTTTACAGCAATTTCAACTATATTATTGACTGTAATTTTATTCAATTTATATATAAATCATGTTTCACTAAAACTGATTAAAACCTGAAAGGTAAATAATGAAAATGACTAACTTTAAGCAGACAAAAGGCAGCTGCCACACAGTACTTAAAAAATATGATTATATATATTGTTTTTAAGTACGTTTTGAAGAGCACATTAAAGCCATAAATTCAGGCCGAGAATGCTGTGAAGTCTGTGAAGTTCGTTATACTTGAGTAGCTCTTAAAAAAAATCGAGTGAAAACTTTTAGCTTTTAAATGCACTTAAGTTTATTTAATGCCATAATTTTTGGCAACTTGTGTTTGTATTTTTGTATTTAGCTTGTTTTTTTTTGCTTTTTTGGGGGGCATTTATTTATTTTCTTTTGAATGTAATTACAGACACTCGCTCGTGTCTCGAGTGTTAGTGCCATAAAAATAAATAAACGCCGTCGGGTCTGGGGCACATTTCATTTTCCGGATACAAATGACAGTCATTAGGCTGTGGAATTACTTTTCGTTTTATACGTTTTCGAATCGACCGAGTAGAGGGGATGGAGGGCGAGGCACAAAACTTTAAAGTGATTGCTAAAAAAAAATAATACTAAATTAAATTTGCAGTTAAATTTTTTGGGGAAATGAAATCAGCAGCAATGCGCTTAATTTGTCGCACAATGCACAAAAAAGGACAAAGAAAAAAATAAAAAATAAAAGTCAAGTAAAGCGAGAAGCCCTGTTTGGAATTCCTGAGGCGTATGCGTTGCTAAAGTGGGTGGTAGAAATTGTTTTTGGCACAAGAAGTGCATAAAAATGACACAGTGCTTGTGTATTTGCAATTGAGCGCACAAAAGTTTTTCATAAATTGCATCAATTCCGAAGACAGGCAAAAGCAAGAAAGCAAAGGGAAATCTAGACGGGGGATGGATGGGAAACTCGTACTCCAACCCAAAACCCAAATATACTCATACCCATGCTGTGCATGGCAAAAGGTAAAAGCTTGTTGATTTTCCTCTTGCCATTTTCTCACAGGACTCCAGTTGACTTGCGTCTGCCACGCTGTCAGTCTGCCTGTCTGTCTGTCTCTGTCTGTCTCTCTGTCTGTCTCTCTGTCTGTCTGTCTGTCTCTCTGTCTGTCTGTCTTTGAAGCACATGCAAGAAGGAAATCCTGTTGCGCCGTCGTCGTCCCTTAAACGGCATATTATTTTTTATGATTTGATTTGGTCTTTTTTTTCAGCTTTTTCTTCTGCTGCTGCCATCGCTTTGCAAATGAAGTCTAAAATGCTGTTGATTGTGTATTGAATTACTCAGAACGTTGCGGCGCTTGCTTGCAATACAATGTGAAATCATGCTTACATCTTGATTGAACTCATCAGCCGGCGTTCACCCTCTCCTCCCTCCCCCTCCACCATTCACTCTAAATATATAGTATCATGCAACTCCTACAATACATATATTTAATGAAATCGAGCAACGCGACGTATACGCTATATCAGCTAAATTGTACGCTGTTTAACTTTAATTGATTGCATTAGTATACAAATTACACAAAGTTTTATTTTTCTCAATTTTTTACACCTCTTACCTGGTATTTCTATTCTTTGCTTCACTCTTTTTCCTTTCTTTTGATCCTCCGCATTAATAATTCAATTAATCTTGAACAATTGGCTATTCGATATAGTTTTTTTGCCAGTTGTAATAATTGGTTTGCTTTCTTTGCCAAAAAATATTGCATTAATTTTGCTAATTATTGGGGCTTATATCCCGAAATTATTTTGTTTTTTTTTGTGGAATATATAGATTAAATACTATAACCAGATAACTGACTCTTACATGTGTGTTGCTGATATTCCATAAAATTATAATAGCAGCGTTTTAAGCCCTTTGTGTTTGGAAGCTTTAGCAGATCACCTTTAGTTTATTTATGCTTTAAATAAATGTAATACATTTTAATTTTATGTACTACAAAATGTTAAAATATATACGGGGACAGCAGTTAGTACTAAATTTAAAAGAAAATATACAAGTTCAGTCGAGCCTGACCGTTTAATACGCTCTGTATCGGAGTAAGCGCAGCAAGCAGTTGGCATGAAGTCGTGTCTCTATGTCTTTCTCGCTCGCACACATGCTTTCATTTATGTTGGTTGTGTGACGCCAGCGCTGCAGGAGCGCTCATTGAGCTCTGTTAAAAATTCACGTTTTTTGATGCATGATAACTTTCGTGATTATCATCTGATCTTAATGCGATTTTCAGGATAGTTTGATGTTATTTGTCTCTAAATGAATTTGAAGTTAGAATACTATACATTAAGAATACGTGAGCTAGAGGCATATAAATTTTAAACTTCCTTTGTTTCCTGAGGACGTAGCGAGTTTGGCATTCAAAAAACTATGATGACATAGTCTTTAAATTGCAACTAGCAAACTTCATGCCAAAATTGGTATCCCTAGCTATTATAGTTACTGAGATATTCGCCAAAAACATGTGTTTTTTCCGAGGTATATTTGGGTTTTCGCATATTGTGGGCGAATGTGGAAATATACTTGAAGTCTACACTAATTAAAATGCAGTTTATACATACATAGCTCTTACCATCTCTAAGATCTTTTCGTTTATACGAAAGCCTCCCACTGCTAGAATAATATTTCTTAAAGTAAAACAGATAAGACTCCTGTGAGAGAGAGAGTTTTAATCTTCGCTGAGCAGTACTTTTGATTCGATTATGAGTTATAAGCCTAGACGAGTTGAAATTGACTGATAATTTGATTATATTGGGTTAATTGAATTGCTTCAGGGCCCAAAAGCAGCTGCTTGGGGTATACAGTTAAGTGGCCCAAGTTTGGATCAAGGCTAATAAGAGTTGGCCATTGGGCAATGATTGATTTGCATAAATATATATTTTCTTAATTACAATATAAATATGTATTGAAAACTGTAGAAAAGCATTTTAAATTATATCGTAAAGAAGTTGAATGTTTTGTTTCATTGTTTTGTTGGCCAACGCCACTAACTTGGCTAAGTTGGCAGCTGCTTAAATATAAATAAGGTTCATTATGCGCTGCTGAGATAAATATGCCCATGGCCCACGCTGTGGCACATATTAAATAGCAACGGGAAGCAGTGGGAAAAGCTTGAGGAAGAGTAGCAGAAGCAGCAGCAGCATGCGGCATGCGGCAAGAGGCATGCGGCATGTGGCACGTATGTACTCGTATGTGCGAGCGAGTGATACGATTTGCTTGCTGTTTGCTGAGAAAAATGTACTCCTAAATCTATGAAAAGTCAACGGGCGGTAAGTGCGACGTGGTTGCCTGCGGTGGCACGTGCCACACAAGACTCCAACTCCAACTCCAAGGGTCTGCGTACTTAGAGGCTATACGCAGTGTCACATACGACATGTATTGCCATCTCACTCCAACTCTGTGTGTGCATTTTTGAGCTCTTTCACTTAGTAGAAGAAGGTGAGGCAAGCAGAGGCAAGTAAGCTGTGGAACGGGGGTGGAACCACAGATAATGCTCTAATGACAATTAGTATTGCTCAGTGCCTGCCACTTGACAGCTTAAAATATCGTTGACTAATTAAAATCTTTTGAAATATCTTGCCACAACGATTTGCAGTTATGCTCTGCAAAAAAGTTGCTCAACCCAATGGAGTTGATCAATGCCGTAGGGCAAGAATGGAACTGGCGAAAGGGACAATTGGTTACTAGTTAATTAGTTACTTTCAAATAGTTTATAAGTTCATAAGTTTCTTTGATAGTTTATTTGATTAAAAAATATGTATATTCATACAAATAATGTTTTAGTCACGAAGTTTGTGAAGCTTCTTGATCAGCATTAACTGCCGAGTCGATATAGTCATGATCGTATGTCCGTTCGTCCATCTGTCCGTTCGTGTGTTCATCTGTTAGTTTGTCTGTCCGTTCTTTTGTCCGATCGTTGGCCCATCCGTTTGTCCGTACGTGCATCTGTCCGTTTGTCCGTACGTCCATATGTTCGTCCATCTGTCCGTATGCCCATCTGTCCGTTCATCTGTCCGTTCGTCTATCTGTTCGTCTTGTCGTTCGTCTGTCCGTCCGTCTGTCCGTCCATCTGCCCGTAAGTCTGTCTGTCCGTTCGTCTGTCTCGTCTTGTACATCTGTTCGTTCGTCTATCCGTTCGTCCGTCTGTCCGTCCGTCCGTCTATAAGTCCGTCTGTCCACCATTCCGTTCGTCTGTTCGTTCGTCTGTCCTTTCGTCTGTCAGTTCGTCTGTCCGTCCGCCCGTCCATCTGTCCGTACGTCGGTCCGTCCATTTCAATGCGAAATAGTCTCTACTACCCAACCCATCCTGATCGGACTACTATATACTACAGCTGCTATAGAAACAATGTGTTAAAAATACTTACTTTAAAAAAAAAATATTCGGTCTATTATTTTCCATAATTTTCCTCATGCTTACCTATTATCAACCAGATCGAACTGCTATATCATATAGCTGCCAAAGAAACAATCGGCTTGAAATATTTAGTACCTTAATTCATACAGAGATCTGCAAAGTAATCAAATCTTTAGTGAAATAATAAACTCATTTTACAGTTTTAATATTTAATAGTAACAAAACTTAGTTGGTAACTTTCAGTTAACTTCTTAATTTAGTAACATTGTGTAATACACGCTGTTTTAATGCATAATTTAGTGAGCTTAGCTCAATTAAGTGGCAACTGTTAGTCAAGCTAACGTTGGCTGGCCAATTTGATGGCGGGTTTCTAAGCCTTTTGCCATTTCCCATTTCCCTTTTGGTGACTTATGTAGCTGCCAGGGAATCAATGGAGCCATGGAAATTGCATGTCATTGGCAGTTCAACCCCTTGACCCCTTTTTGGGGGAGTGAGGAGAGTGAGAGTGTGGCTAGAAGTGGAGTTGTGTCCTTCCACATACCGTTGGTCAAGTTGTAATTTCCGTTGTTCCTTGAAACGCTAAGCTCTTACTTTGTGGGGAACGCTAATTAAGCTCTGTGCTTGAGTTGAGCTCAATTAACACGGCGGCGCAACAGTGACATTTGCATGCAATTAGTGGTTATATCGAGTTAGTACTGTACTGTACTGAACGTCCGTCTAACGTTATTATTATGTCATTTTGCCCTGGACAGGTATAAACGCTTTAAGACCCCCATAAAAGTTTGCTTTAAGTCCTCAAAACGTTGCGTAGCTAAAATTGTTGGCAATTACATTATTATTTGCATTAGGGGAATTCCACCGCCCAAATACCCCCCGCCACCCCAACTGCCTAAACTCCAATTGAACTGCAAAACTTTTTTTTTTTGTTTTTTTTTGGAAAAATCTTAAGTGGTTATAGCCAAAATTTCGCTTGAAACTCGTCTCGGTTTTATTGCGCCAAATCTTTGACAGAGTCCGAGCTTATAATAGCGTTGCCAGATGTCCACGATTATTGTTGTTGTTGTGGAGTGAGGGGAGGCTGACTAAGGGGGGTGGAGGTGAGGGGAGTTAGGTTTGCCATTCATCATTTTCAATTTTTTTACTTCCGTTTCATTTTTAGGCGACGTGTTGCAATTTCTATGCTACTAGGTGTGAACGCGTCCAGTGTTGCTAACAAGCCACGCCTCCAACTACCAGCAGCCGCCCCTCGTTTTGCGTCTACACTCCCTGCGCGTGTGGGTTTCAACTTTTCATAAACCTTAAGTGGAAAACTTTTATTTTATACCCAAAGCAGTTGCTACAGCCTGCTCCGTTTCAATCTCAATCTTGTTGTCGTTTCGTATTGTTTATGCCACCTATCCGATTGCCCTAACCCGCTGCGCTCCCTTGTCTATATATATATATATATTTGTAGGCCGTAGTGACCGCTTCGTAAAAGTCACGTAAAGCAAAAGTTTTTCTCTAAATGATTTTAACGCCTTTTGAATTTTTTTGTTAAAACTTTGTGAAGCGATTCGCGTCAACAAGAGCCTGAAAGTAGGCAATAAAAATTGTCAAACAAATAAATATTTGTAGTACAGTACAGACTGGCTAAGCTGGCAAAAGAGTTTTAAACTTTTCTTTAACTAGCAGTAGGTTAGACTTACTTTAAAGGAATTTTTCAAAAATTTATTTGGATTTAAAGTACATCATAAATTTATAAATTGAATACAGTAGCGGAAAATGAAATTCAGTCAAGTCAAAATTTGTAACTTAAAATATTGTAACATATTATAAACCGTACATATCTAACTCTGAAATAAAATTTATATTTGAAAAACCAATATCAAATTTATTTATTATGATTTTGACAATATTTTTAGTATGCACAAGCTTATCATAAGTATAGTTTAATTAGGTTAATAAAAATTTATAGAGACAAATTTATATAATTTTATTGTCAGAATTAATGAAATATTTTTTACATTTAAAAACTTAATGTAATTATAGTTTAATTAGTTTTATAAAATTTACAATAATAATTTTAATTTAGAACTCGTCAAACATATATACTATTTATAGTTTATAACTAAACAATTTTATAAATTTATTACAAAATTTTTATTTATTCTGCTATAAAATTATATAAAATGCTAAAATGTTGTTTAAGTCCAGCAACAAAAAATATTAAAACAATTTTAACAAACTTTTAAATATCAAAATAAAGTAATTGTGATTGTAAAATATTTTTAAAAATTTAATATCTTACATATTTATAGCCTAGTTAAGTTTATATAATTTATAATTATATGTTTGATTTGGAGCCCATTAAATCATAAATAGATAATTATGTATCTGTCTAATTTATACATTGAAATTATTAAAAACTAGCGCAAGTTTAGCATGCAAGCATTGTCTGTGGTTCCAAGAACAGTGACGTCAGTCTATCGCGTGCTCGTTGTCGGATTGTCAGTGAAATCAAACACATTAATAATAAAGAAAAGTTTCGAACCCAAACCTTGACTTTACAGGTTATTTGGCCTCCAAGGTTATTTTGGTCATAGCTCGAGTCCTTAAAATAAATCTACACTATATTTTCAGCTTCATCAAAGGTCCTTTAAGTCTTATAAGTACAACTTATCCAGTTTTAACTGTGCCAGCGAACCTCTGCAATTATTGCGTTGGGGAATAGATTGTGTCAGACACGAATTTGATATTATTGTTTTAACCCCTCTCACCCCTCCGCAACCAAGTTTATAATTTTTTTGCAGCTACACGTATGTGTATTTACTTTAATGCGACAATCGGGAGCGAAAGAAACAGAGTGAGAGTGAGAGGGAAAGAGAGTAGAGGGAGAGCGGTAGAGATATATCTCTATCTATATTAAACTATTACCGCATCAGGTTAGTTGCTTTGGGCCGGGTTTAGTGTCGGCAATCAACGTGTGTTGTTGATGTTGACTGCAAAACAAGCTTTCGTTTTTTTTTTTTTTCATAATATTAATTTCTATGTACATAAATTTTGTTGTCGTTGGCAGCCTAACAACAACAACAACAGCAACAACAGCAACAATTTTCGACAGGCTTCGTTGCATTTAAATGCGAATGGAGTCCTTGTTGCCCGCAATATACACTGTTAAAAAAAACAGACGCCAACTGATAACAATAAATCAATTCAAATAAATTAAATTAAAAATTACGCTGCCATGATTTAAATTTTTTTTTAAAATTATTTATTTATGAAGTTTGCATAAAATTTATTGCAGCAGCATAAAAAGTGCAGCACAGTTATTAACAAAAAACTATATACGTTTACTATATAAAAACTATAGTGTTAAATTAATTTTAAAACAAAATTAAACTTTAATTCTGCTGCAGTAAATATTTTGTCTTATAGCTAAAAAGTTAGAGCATTTAAATATTCGTATAGCAGCTGCAAATGTTGAACACAAATTTTTCATTCACTAACTGTTCACAACATTTTGCTATTTTTATACAATTTGTTTTTTTTATTATTTATATATACTTTTTTTAAATTTTAATTTATTTATGCTGAACATATACACATGTATATGTATTTGTGTTGTTGTTGTTGCTGCTGCATGTTGCACGTTGCACGTTCTAGTTGCGAGAACATGTGCATATTTCATGACGTCGTACTGTATATTTTAGCGCAAAGCCAACACCAGCGGCAAATGTGGCCAGTGGTGCGGTAGTGGGTGGTGCGATGGCTGCAGGGGGTATTGCGGGTGTTACCAGTGTGGTGAGCGGTGGTGAATATTGTAGCCAAGGGTAACACCTTTTTGCTGTCATGCTTGATTTTCAGAGGGTTGATTGTCTGTGCAGCTTAAGAATAAATTGATTATTTAACTAGTCGACAAAAGTTGCAGTGTGTGTTGAGAGTAGACTATTGTGGACCCTGTACTTGTTGAAAGTGCGATCCGAATAGGTGTGGTAGCAGAAACTTTCCGATAACATAGTCTTTATATTATATTTAGTTAGTTGTATGCTAAAACTACTGTCCCCAACTGTTATAGCTACTGAGATATTCGCTAAAAACATGCAGTTCTTTCGAGGTATATCTGGTTTTTCGTTTTTGGTAGGCGAAAAGGGCGAGTCATTAGAAAAATATTAAACAAATTTGTATATACTGAGCAAATATGGAGTCTTTACTGGGTAAATTGACGCTTGTAGCTGCTACCATCTCTGAGATCTGTTTGTTTATACGAAACACTGACAAACAGGCAGACCGATGGGCAGATGTACGGACAGATATACAGACAGACAGACTGAGACAGAGCAGAGCGACATAGTAGATACAGACGGAAAGACAGTACAGACAGACAGTACAGTACTAACAGACAGAGAGAGACATAGAGAGACAGACAGAAAGACGTATAGACTACAGATAGATGTACAGACAGACAGACGTACATATAGACAGACGTACATACAGACAGACGTACATACAGACAGATGTACAGACAGACAGACAGACAGACAGACAGACAGACAGACAGTACAGACAGACAGACAGACAGATGTACAGACAGACAGACGTACATAAAGACAGAGAGACAGACGTACATACTGACAGATAGTACAGACAGATGTACAGACAGACAGATGTACAGACAGACAGATGTATAGACAGACAGATGTACAGACATACAGACGTACATACAGACAGATGTACAGACACACAGATGTTTAGACAGGCAGATGTACAGACAGACAGATGTACAGACAGACAGAAGTACATACAGACAGACTTACATGCAGACAGATGTACAGACAGACAGACTTACAGAGAGATATAGAGACAGACGTACGGACATGGCTATTTCCAAATACTTGACCTTTGACTTTGAAAGTTTAAGTTAAAATTTTTTAGAACGTTATCTATTTTATATATTATCATTAAATTTAGTACTATGTTATGTGAAAACTTTAGGATAGTATGTTTTATGGTTGGGTTTGAACGTTGATCAGTCATGTTACTTCAACTTAATTTCCTCACAAACTAATTTAATTAATCGAAAAAGTTGCATGTGTAAAGTTGTCTTGAATAATTTGTTAACTTTGTCTATTGACAAACCCAATAGACCCTCTCTGCATGTGCCCTGACAGGGTCTAACAATGCTGTTGTTGTTGTTGTTGTTTTTTGCTAAATCAATCAACTGTGCATTTATTTAAATTTCGCTTTTATTGGTTTTTCGCTTAGACCTGCGATAAAGTCAAGTGCCTTGAAGATGTCCACATAGAGATTCCCATTGACAGCATGCTCCACACAATTGGAACGATAAATGTTGATGCCACACAGCTGTCCGTGGTGCAACAGGGGATCCCCGCTGCCAGTTAGCTCACAATCCTGCAACACATTTGAATTCTGGACACACAACATGTGCTCGGTTATAAAGACCGATTCGTTGCTTAAATAACTCTTTTTACAGGCGGCATTCGAAATGATTTGAGTGCGCAAAAAGTTGACACGCAGTCGGGTCATGTACATGTTGACCTGATCCTTTAGTTGAAGTTGCCTGCTGCACAGTGGTATGGGTTGCATTGTGGCAGCTGCCACTTGCGTCTCGAGCAAAATGCCAGCTAGTTGCCAGCCAGCTGTGGTGCCCAGCATCAGCTGATCTATTCCATATATATGTTTACTGTTATCTTGTAGTTGATATAGTGATGGATTTCGCTGCTCGCCAAAACAACTTGTTGAGCTGAGCACTAATCTCACTGTTATCAGCGATCCCATGCAGATGTATCTGTTATCTAGCAGTAATTTTAGCAGAAAATTTGTGGGAATTTCCTCAGTTGGGGGCGTTGGGGCGTGTCGCAGTTGAATTAGTTTTCTAGCCACAGCTTTTTTGTGGCATGTCTTTCGTTTTGGCTGCTTTAGTTGTTTGTGTTTATGTTTGACAGCTGTTTTCTCTGGTCTATAATACTCTAAAATAAGAAAGAAAATGTCAGTCGGGCATGCCGACCGTGTAATACCCTCTGAGCTTCGTTTCCAATTATATGAGTTGAAATTGGAGTAGTTGCTGCAAGAACTTAACATGCACACATATTTGTATGTCTATCTCGCTCACACGTTTTTCGTTTTCGTTGCTTGAGTGCAGAGCTCAGTGCAATGCACGTGGCTATGCCTTGCTTGAAAGTAACGATTTTCGTTGTATGAGCAACTTTCTTAATTATTGTCTGATTTTGATGATATTTTCACAATCGTTTAATATTATTAGTCTCCAAGAATATGCTAAGTTACAAAACAATACGTTAAGAATTAAGTGAGTCAGCGGCATGCAAAATTACAAAGAAATTGTGCTTTTGGTGGGCGAAGAGGGTGTGACAGCCAAAAATTTTTGATGACATTGTCCTTATTTTACATCTAGCAACCTGAATGCCAAAATTGGTCACCCTAGGTGTTATAGTTATCGAGATATTCGCAAAAAACATGTATTTTTTTCGAGGCATGTCTGGTTTTTCGCTTATTGTGGGCGAATGGGGCGTGGCATCGGAAAAAAATAGATTCTTGTATTGACTGACTGGATATGTGGTTCATACTGACTAAAACGGATATTGTAGCTCTTACCATCTCTGAGTTCTGTTTGTTCATACGGACAGACAGACAGACGGACAGACGGACGGACAGACAGACATGGCTATATCGATTCGGCTGTTGATGCTGATCAAGAATATAAATACTTTATGGGGTCTGCCATGCCACCTTCTGCCTGTTACATACTTTTCACAAACCCAATATACCCCTCAGAGGGTATAATACGCATAATGTCGCTTGTGGGGTATAACATTGCCATTGAGCACCAGGTTTATATGTGTATTTTGTTGTTTTGTGTTGCTTTCCAACACAAATTGATAGATTACAATAAATAAACATATTGTTTTCACACTGCGCGACATACTAAATAAAGCTTTAACTAGGCGTATACTTAATATGCTTGAACTGCTGTTTAAAGTGTAGCTAATGCAATTGTAGTCGCTGTCTAAAGAATTTTAGCTTGTAGACTGCTTTTGGGGTTTATGTTACTAGCAGTTGTTAGAATTTTCCAGCTGCCTGCTGTTTTTCTTTTGATTTCTGAGCCGCACTGAAGCCACTTGTAGTAATTCCGCGTAATTCCACTTTTAGCTCGCTGCTCTTTTTAGCCCTGGGTGGCATTTTATTGGGCTTGTTAACAAATAACAATCAAATAGTGGATTGACTTGACTTTTGTTTATGCTCTCATGTGATCCGCTTGTCAAAGCAACGTCAACGTTAACATTTAACATCGTTATTTGTCACTTCAATTCGTATGCTCGTGTCATACGGTCACATGGCGTATGCGTAATCAAAATGTTTTGCCTGCCAAATTGAAAACACAAACAGTTTGTCGGACAGTATGCGAACACTATGTGTGTGAGTGTGTGTGAGAGTGAGAGGGAGAGACAGAACGTGTCTCGTCTAATGACCAAACAGTCATTGTACAAATAAATAGAAGCATTTTCTGTTAGCCAAAAAAATAGCCAAAGGCTCTTTTTCGAGGCGTCGAATGCGTTCAGTTCAGTCATGATTTCAATACAAAAACTAGTCAAGTAGATTGTCTAACTATTGTAAAACTTAAACCAGATTATAGTTATTAAACATTTTTTATCCCTAAAAATCTGTTGTATTTTTTTTCTTGAATTTTTTTATAAATTTTCAAGTCAAGTTTCCAATACAAAAACTTTTCAAATAATTAGCTCGAACTTAACTTATCAAGTATTTCCGATCTTGTAAAAATTTAAATTTTATTTAGAAAGTAAAAAAATGTTTATATTTTATAAAAAACTGCATTATGGACTTTAATTTCATATACAGTAGCGGAAAAGCAATTTTCTTTCAACACTTTTCGGTTAAATTAATAACGTATAGCAAAAGTAAATATATCAATATATAAGCTAAAGTTTATTTCAAACCAGATAATACTTATTAAACATTTCTTATCCTTAAAAATCTGTTAAATTTTATTTTATTGAATTTTTATTTAAATTTTTAAGGCAAGTTTCCAAAACAAAAAATATTCAAAAAATTTGCTTAAGCTTAACTTTTGTAAGACTTAAACTTGTTTATGGCTATAAAGTATTTTCGAACTTTAAAAATCTGTTTAATTTTATTTTGAAAGTAAAAACCAGTTCAATTATTATAAAAAAACTGAATTATGAACTTCATTTTCATATACAGTAGCGCAAAATGAAATTTTTTTTCAACACTTTTTACTTTTCGGTATAAAATAACAACGTATAGCGTTAGTAAATAAAGCAATCTATAAGCTAAATTTTATTTCAAGCTGATATGAACGGTTTTTAAAAAGTTATATAACCTTAAAGTTACAATTATGTATGTCTTGTGCGGATTTCATTTTCAGCTACTGAATAATTTATTTAAATGTTTTACAAAATTGCAGCATTTTAAAGCAGTAACTTAATAAATTTTAATATAGTTTGCTAATCTAATTACATGCCTACATTAACTTAATATATATTTGCTTAAATTGAGCAAAATTTAAGACTTTTTTTGACTGATTTTGGAAGCATTAAATTAAGTTTCGCCTTTTGCTCATTTGTTGAATTTATGAGCGGCACTTAAACTGAATTGACAATCAATGGCCAAGGCCAAAGGCAGAGAGAGGCAAAGCCAATGCCAGTTGAGAGAAGAGGAGAGAAGGAGGTTAAGAAGGTGGGGCAGAACGATGAGACTAACCAAACAAAAGGCAATACAAACCGGGCCCAAACCAAAACGAAGCTCATAAACAATGCGGCCAATTTACATGTATTGGGCCGACGCACTTTTGTACTCCATGAGTGTGTATAGAGTGTCTAGTGTGTGTGTGTGTGTGTGTGTGTGTGTGTGTGTGTGTAAATGTATGTGTGAGTGCTTTACATGCCCTTTGTTGTTGTTGTTGTTGCCGCTGCGTTTTTGGCATAAAAAATTGTCCCTTTGTTGCATATAAAAACAATGGCCCAAAAGAACTTGAAATCAATTTCAAACGTTTTAGCCAAAAGCCAATTGATTTATGTGTTGTGCATGTTTGTTGTGTGTGTGTGTCGAGTGTGTGTATATATATATATATATGTTTTTTTGCTTTGTTTTGTATTAGTTTTGCCATCGATTTTGGCCCATGTAAGCCATCATTTAGGCTGGCAGCTCACTGAAAAGCGGCATCCCATTCGTTTCCTTTTTTTTTCCTTTGGTGAACTTACACTTTGAGTTTGACCCAAAACAATTAACACTGACTGCCAAAAGTCAGTGGCTGAGAATATCAAATGAGCGGCAGTTGCTTTAACATTTAACATTCAACTTTTTGCTTACACTTGATAAACTTTTTATTGCTTCCAAACAATTGAAAATTTAATTTGAAATAACAGAGAAACAAACAAATAAAATGGACGATGCGATTCAATTTGATTCGATTTGAAAGCGGGGTTTTTTTTTCTCATAGCTATATGTTTCTTTAAGTTGCTGGAAGTTGGGGTAGTTGGGGTAGGGGGTAGTGCATTCTATAGATATTTGTAGAGCTGGGAAATTGTCGAGGTGTCTGCGATTGACACATCATTAATGTAGCCGATATCTGTAAAGGGAAATACATAAAGCTGCATGACTATTATAAGCCTAGTTAAAAAAATTCTCAGTTGTACCTAAAATGTTTCTGATATTAAGCTCAATTATTTTGTTCATAAAAAAAAAATGATATGGGTATATATAACTTTAAGTATTAAATAACTTTTCTGTTTTCCAGCCGATCGTTATGAAATTTTCAGGATAGTTTTTTACAACATTTTAAAGTCATTGTATTAATTTTTAGTTATTTAGTTTAGTTATTTATTGAAATTGTGGGAAGAGGATTTTTATATAAAAATCAGGCAAATTTATTACTTACAAATACAATAATTGAAAACATTCAGTTTTTACTGTTTTTCACTGCTTACGACAGCCTAGTAAATAAAACGATATATCATATTATTCCATTGTTATATCGATTAAAACATCGATGGTATTCCACAGCTCTACTGTGTGCTCTGTGTGCTTTAAGTATTGACTTTAAGTATTAAATAACTTTTCTGTTTACCAGCCAATCGTTATGAAATTTTCAGGACAGCTTCTTACAATATTTTAAATATATCATATCAATTTTCAAAGCTATTGGTTTAAAATTTCGCTAGTTATTTTGAATTATTGAAATTGTGGGAAGTGAAAATTTTCATAAAAAAAAGACAAATTAATTGCTTATAAATACAATAATTGAAAACGTTTAGTTTTTACTGCTTTTCACTGCTTACGACAGCCTAGTAAATACAACAATATATATCGATTAAAACATCGATGGTATTCCACAGCTCTACTGTGGTGTGCTCTACTGTGTGCTGGCTATTTGTGACTGAAATTCCAACTGGTAATTGAATAAAAACAGCATCAAATGCGCAAAGTAAACAAGGCTCAAGGAGCTGTGACCATATGGGTTAGCATTCCACTCACTTCTAGCTGTCTCTTATTCTTACACTCCCATCGCTCTCTCTCTGTTTCACTCGCTCTTTTACTCGCTCTACGCTTTCTGCTTCTTTAGTTGTCTGTCCGTCCCTGGTGGTGGTTAGCTGCGTTTGATTTGCCGCACAGTGACACATCTCGTAATGCAATGAAGCATGAAATAATATAAGAAGCCAGCACTCTGTTAGCCTTGACTTTAACTAAAACAAACGGGCAAGCAGCTAGCGGGTAGCTTCTGCTAGCTGCTAGTCGGTCTTGGCCTGGCCAACAACAACAACAGCAACTACAACTCACCCAGCCACCGCATTGCGTTTACGTATCTGACATTTTTACGCCTTTTTTTCACTTGACTGCATACATTTAACGGCTCTGGCTACGCATTTTAAATGCTTCAGCCGTTTAGCTTTTTCTTGTACTTTGTGTTTTCCCAGCCATTGGCTATAAAATTGAGTTGAAAACGAGCCAAAAAATCGGTTTCGGCTTTGTGGGGGGGTATAAATAACTTGATTATGGACCCAAATAGGCAACAATTTCAAAGACTTGCTTGGGTAATATGTAAGAACTCTGAAATTACAAAAGTGTTGCATACTTTAAGGCATGTTGGCTTTGAACAGCTGTAACTTTTGATATGTATATGGGATTTATTTCGACTAAAGAGCAAAATGGTTAAGAATAGAATGTATTTTTTAGAAATATAACGAGCATATTACTTATGTTTGCTGTAAATCGTAGCTATAGCTCAATAGTGTAAAAATGTGGCATACTTTAAGGCATGTTTGCTTCAAACAGCTGTAACTGTTGATATGTATATGGGATCTATTTCGATTAAAGAGCAAAATGGTTAAGAATAAAATGTATTTTTTTAAACTATAACGAGTATATTACTTATGTTTGCTGTAAATCGAAACTATAGCTCAAACTGTAAAAATGTTGCATACTTTTTGGGGTGTTAGTTTAAAGCATGCATAATAAAGTGTTTTAACGAATTTAGGCAGATCAGATTTGGCTATATCGACATTTCAGAGGGTCTGCCACGCCTTCATATTACAGCCCACTCCTTCAGTAGTATATATATATGTTTACAGTTAAGTTATTGCTTTTGGGGATTATCAGTGCAAATGAGCGGCTCAGTGAAGCTGCAAAGGTTTGGCAAAATAGCCGCAGCTTAAAGCTGGCAAACAGCATTTCCCTTTGGACTTTTATTTTCAGCTACTCCACACTCTCCCCCTTACACTCTCCCTCTCTCTTGCTGTCTCTTTCGTTCGTTTTTGGCCAAGTCTCGCAACTTGTTGCCCTTGTTAGGAGTTTATGGCCCTCGAGCGTTGCTCATTATTGCAAATTTTCAAGCCAAAAACCAAAGGGATGGAGCAACGTGACGAGGGGAGTGTGAGAGAACTTTAGTTTCAAGTTTGATTTGTTTACACATGCGCCTTGTTTTTGTTGTACTCAATGTTGTTGTTCTTGCTTTTGTTGTTGTTGTTGTGGAAAACTGTTTCTGCTGGCAGCTAACAAGTTGTAAATTAAGCTAAAAATGTGTGTTTTGGCAAATGTGCAAAAGAGTGAAGTTGAGGGAGTCTGGACAAGGGGAGTGGAGAGAGCAGGGGGGGCAGAGGATACAGAAGGCCACAACTTAGCCACACACATACACATGCAGAGATACACAGAGCAAAATTTGGTATATACAAATGCATATAAAGCACTTGTATGTCTGTAGATATGAGGTATAAACGAGTGGAAAAACCGCAGAGCCAAACGCACTAACAAGCGACAGTAATCAGTGCTACAACAACAACAACAACAATAAGACTAACAACAACAACAACAACAATATGTGGGTGTTGTGCAACAAACAGGAAATTACATGCACAGGAGCTGAAACAATGGCAAAAAGAGTCTGACAAGCACTGGCAAACCGCTCATCATCGAGATGCTCAGCATACACAGAGGGAGAGCACAGAGAGGGAGAGAGAGAGAGAGGGAGAGAGCGAGCGAGACGAGTGCGAGAGAGAGAGAGTGAGAGAGATCAGTCTAGCGACTGCGAGAGACAGAGAGCGATATACCCCATAGTCGACCCAATTTCTAGTCAAACAATGGAGATGCAAAACAAAAAAAAAGGCTGAGATTTAAGCCAAAGAACCACTTGAAATTCCAAGTCGCGACTGCATGTAGCTGTCGTTATCTCTCTCTCTCTCACTCTCTTTGTCTTTAGTCTCTATTAGAGGTGGGTGGTCGGTCGCCCGTGCCCATCATTATCCAGTCACTGTCTTCAGTCTTTTGGGCATTATGCCAAGTTTATAAATTTCGTTTGTCTATAAGCAAATGTGTTTACCACACTGTGCCAAACTGGTCAATGTTGTTAGCCTTACTCTGTCTCTCTCTCCCTTACTCTCTCTCTCTATCTGTCTCTCTCTCTTGCTCAATTGCTCTTTTTTTAGCCTAGTTTCAAAGAGAACTTAAAGGTAATGATTTTGGGTAAACAGTAGCAGCTTAGTAACTAAAAGGGCTACAATTTTGCGACATTTTTATAAACGGAAAACAAATCAAGTTAAGTTAACAGCAATTTTTATAGTATCAAAAATTTAAAGTCCGTAGATCTTATGGTTTCGTTGCTGCGGTAATCAGTGTTTGATTAACTCAGTGGGAAAAAACAGTATATATTTTATTATATTTTATATTATTGTTTATAGCTAAAAAAATAAAAAAATAATTATAATATTTTGACTTATTAGTAGCCTCATTCATAGACTTACAAATAAAATTGAAATAATTGAGTGAAAAGTTCGTAAAAAATAAAAATATATTAAAAATATATATGTAGTAATAATGATTCTTGATCAACTTTTATAAAATTTACTACAAGTCTTTGACTAAATTTTATGATGGAAATACTATCCCGTCCCAAATATAAAGGTATACATTTATATACTTCATGTAGTTATGATATCTATGTTGTATGCAAATTTCAAGCTCGTAGTTGTTAGGCCTTTCGCTGGACGTTGATCAGTTATTGGGTGCAAAGAGTCAGTTACTTAACAAAGTGATGAAAACGTATGTAGAATTGGTAAATTAACACTGAAACCAAAACAACTGGGCATTTGCCCAGTCTTTCATCTCAATTGTAGCATACTCTTTCTTTTAAACTAATACTTACCCTAACTACGCCATACCCTAACCAGCTGCTCGTCTTGTTTTCATGCTCATTTTGGCGACAAAACAAGTGAAAGTTTATTGCGTTGCGCGTTGCGCGGCTAAAAGAAAATCAATAAAATGCAATTGAAAAGCAAATGACCCATATAACCAGCCGGAAGTAAAGCTGCTGTCTGCCCGCTGTTCCCTCTTAACCCCTTGCCGCCCTGCACTGCTGCTGATTTCAGCCCTTCAGCCCCTCCCTGCCTTGGTGGCAAGTAGCTTGCGCGCCTGTGGTTGAACGTAATTGTGCCAAATTATAAATTATTTCGCATTTGCAATGGAGCAAACGATGCGCCAAAGGGTCAGCCACAGAGTGTAGACTGGGGGAGTGGGTCAGATAGATGAGAGGGAGTGAAGTAAGTGGATTGGCACATCGAGTGCAATTAATTGTGTGCAGCAGCAATTGAATGCTGAGAACGCGAGCTCAAGAGCTCCATCTACTGCTGCTACTGGAGCTTAAGGGGCCAAAGACTGAGCGCATAATTTAAATTTTCTAATTAACAGTCGAATAAATTGTGCCAGCTGCCAGCTGTAAGGAGCCAACAGCCAGCAGCAAGCAGTCGGCAGCCATTCAGTCAGGCCCAAAACTGATTTTATGGCCAAAAATGCTCATTAAATTAACGGTAATTTGCTGCTGCCATAGACAACAAAATGCAGTTTTAGACGCCCCGAAAAGGTGTACGTTTCGCTGCAAAGTCAATAGACTTGCCACTTCCACTTCAACTTGGCCATATGTTTTATATGCAGGGCCAAAATGAAATTGTCTAGCAAATTTTAGATATTTTCTTCTGATCTCTGCTCGATCTGTCTTCGGGGCTTTTTGGCCCAATTAGAAGTACAAGTACATGAAATATTTAGTCATTCAATTTGAGCAAATGAAATAAGTACAGTGACTTCCGGCATTAGTGTTGCTGGTCAAATGTGGAAGCAACTTAATTAGTGAATTGTTTAGCACAAGTTGCATTTGCTGCGAGCAACATTTATATTGTACAAACAGGCATTGTTTATCGTGTAAACTTTATATAAAGAAAAAACATACTTGAACAAAGCCTATAAACCCCTCAGAGGGTATAAAAAAGCTAATACACTCAAAATTAAAATACTATGCCTTTTAATCTGACTAATATATTTTAAAAGTATAAAATACTACGCCTTTTAATCTGACAAACATATTTTAAAGTGTTCAATGGGTTACTCAATATTCTCATCAATTCCAAATGCTATTCAAAGCCAATTCATCTGCATGAAAAAAAGTATAGCATGCTTTTAGGGTTGTATGAAATGAAAAGTCAAAATGGACCACAGATACATTTCAAAAGAGCCTTTGCTTTGTGATGCAAGTTTGTACAAAAATAATTAAAATTAGAATTGAGATTGTAAGTATTTATATTTATATATTTTTTACTATTTATTTTTAGAAATACGCTATAGTAGTGTGCTTCTACCTCTTAGACAACATAATCTAGGTAATGATTTATACAAACTGTTGTGTAGACTTTATGAAATATCAAACATAAAAACACATAATAACGTAGGTAAGAATTAAAGAGTGATGCTATTACATGTAAGTTCATAAGGAAATTTAGTGAGCATTATTAGAAGCCTTTGCCAGCAGATAATGGGGATGAGGATTGAAAGATGACTTATGTCGTATGACAGTTGTTAGCCTACTCATATTTTACAGTGCCTGAATGATAGCATTATTTTTATTATTTAATAATGTTTTGCGAATTTGTTTTATATATAAAACATCTGCAATAATGTTGTAAAAATTATAAATATTTTAAAATACATTTTTTTTCTTACATATGAAATCCTTAGTTTAATTGCTTGCTTTTAAAACAAACTTAATTTATTACTAATCTTTGTTAACTATATCAACTTTTTTTTTAATTTAGTGAACTTTTTAAAGCAAGCTTTTATTTTTCTACACACACACACAGCTTGCTAAAAGGTGTCAAAGTATTAATACTGTCAATATTCGTTTTGCAGTTGCTGTTGCTGCACATGGCGTATGCGTAACATTTGTCAAATGAAATTAGCAATGCACAAGAGTGCGCGCAGCAGAGAGCGCGAGGGGGGAGAGAGAAGAGGGGAGAGAGGAGAGGGTGGGGGGGGCTTTGTGAAAAAAGTGAGGTAGAAAAGCTGTGAAAGTAGCAGCAACTGTAGCGGAAATGCAACATCAAAGCGCCAAGTGAGAGAGAGTGAGAGATGCTGCCAATCCATATCCACAAATGGAATTGAATTTCTTATCAGTGGGCGCAAATTCGTTGCTCTCCCCCCTCTCTCTCTCTCTCTCTCTCTCGCTCTCTGCTGCCATCTAACTCTTGCTGCTCCATTCCCTTGCTACACGCTGCACGCTTTGTTTCTGGCTGTGTCGCGTGTGGCAACATGGCAACGCGGCAATGTGGCCCAAATGTGCTTTGCCAGCGGCTGTGTTGCTTGGGCAAAAACATTCAATTAGTTTGATTTACACATCTGAAGCTGCTGCTGCTGCTGCTGCTGCTTGCCTTCTCTCTATCCCACTCGCTCTGTCTGTTGCTCGCTTTGTCCCTTTGTGCGACTGTTGGCATTTCCGTTTCCGCTGTTTAACAAGCAACTTTTGGCATCAAAAGCAATAACAACAACAACAACAAAAACAGCAGTAGCAGCAGCAGTAGCAGTTTGAGCAGCCGCTGCCAAAAACTTGTTCGGCTTTTGCGTGCCAAAAAATGCGGCACCGTTAAGGGATTGCAAAGAGAGAGAGAGAGAGAGAGAGAGAGAGTGGAACCGGGTAAACTGCTGACTCCTTGCTACCGCTGCTGCTGCTGCTTTTGCTGCTGCTTCTGCGTTGCTGCTGCTGCTGGTGCCGGAAACAGTTTTCTACGCGCTGTCTCAATATTAGTTTGGACGGCAGCAAAACGCTTCCGGCAGCCAAATGGCAACGTGGCCTGTTGTTGATTTCGTTAGCTGCCTTCTGACGCCGTTGTTGACGCTGCTGTTGGCTGCTGATTCGAATTCGGATTCAGATTCAGATTCAAATTCAACTTCTGCTTCAGATACGGAAAAGCGTTTGATGATTTGTAGACCATGTTGCTCAAAACTACACAAAGGTGTATTAAGTTTGCTAGGCAATAGTAGGCTACATGTGTTAAAAATGTACATGTTTTTAGCAACTGTTTTCATTCGAAATTCGTTTTTCTAAAATTTTAAAGTGCCATAACTTTGCCAAAACTCAAGCGATTATCGAGCGGCATAGCATTTTAAACTGCATTTGTTCCCAAAGAGCATGGTAAAATGTCTTTTTATAATTTTTGAAAATTTAATTTATTTCAAAATTTTGCATTCACCCCTTAACATTTTTTTTGAAAAATTCCAAAAAAATTTTTTTTTGTTTATTTACTCAAAACTATTCTAATCGATTGGAAATTTAGTGTAGATAAGGAATATAAATACTTTATGGGGTCGTAAATGAGTTTTGAGCTTGTTATGAGCAGTTGAAAGCCTTATGTTTCCATTTTCCAACACCTTGAATAACAATAATTTTGACTAAAATTAAGCGATTTTAAGTCTCAAAAAATTCTTATATAAGCCTGCAAAATAAGAACAGGGTTTGTTAGAGTCGGTTCATCTTTAGCCTGCCCTCGTAAATGAGTTTTGAGCTTGTTATGAGCAGTTGAAAGCCTTATGTTTCCATTTTCTAACACCTTAAATATAGATAGCTTTGCCTAAAATTGACAGATTTTAAGTCTTAAAAACTCTTTTATAAGCCTGCAGAATAAGTACAGGGTCTGTTAGAGTCGATTCGTCTACAGCCTTTGCCACTAGCACAGTTCAATTTGCAGCTGACACAGTGCAAAAATGTCAAACAGTGAATTGAAAAGGCTAAAAAAGGCCTCAAAACACAATTCACTCCCCATTTTCTCAGTCGGTTTCAGTTTTCCCTCAAGTTAAAATTGCAGCTAATAATCGTCTAGACTCAAAAACTCAGTTAAAGTCTCCCAAGCAAAAGAGAGAGAGAGAGAGAGAGAGTGAGAGAGCGACTGAGAGAGAGTCTTTGGCTTGATTTTCAATTAGGTAATTGACAGCCATGTGTGCGTGTGTGTGTGCGTGTGTGTGTTTGGGCCAACAAATTTTAAGCCGGACAACGATTGCAGTGGAATGGCACGTGGCTTAAATGTAAACTATGTTACACATACGCCATGTGTCATATGTAAGTGGGAGCTACATTTAATATGCTTGCAAGTTATTTCCGAAAATTAAATGCATGCCAAAGTGCACAAAAGTGGCAAAAGGAAAAGGTGGTTGGAGGCGGTGGGAAAGGGGGAGAGAGGGGGAGAGGCAGGGCAAGTGTTTGTGGGGAAATGGAAATGCGTTGAGGGCGCATGTCAACTTCATTTGTTGAATGACATAAGTTATCAACGAAATTGCAGGGAAAACTGACCTCGAGCAAATTGTTCTGTTTTCCCCCAACTGTTAGCTGCGACATATATATATGTATATGTATATGGTAAACCTTGGTAACACACACACGCACACACAGTCCGACAAACGTCGTGGCGAAATTCGAAGGACGAAACGATTTCTTCCATTCCATTTCACTTACACACACAGAGAGAGAGAGGCAACCAATAAGCTGCACATCACTTTGTCTGATTTCCACTGCACTGTTTTCCACTGTGAGTGTATGTGTGTGGGAAAATGTGTGTAAATGTGTGTGTGTTTGGTTTCATTTCAATCTTTTGCCACTTAACAAATGCACACCCATTTTTTGCTCAAGGGAGCGAAGGAAAGAACAAGAACAACAGCAACAATCGAGCACTGGGAGTTGTGCATAAGTTTAATTTTATTATACGAAAACAATGCAACAATTGTTGCACTGAACTAACACCATCAAACAATCATATAGATGTATATGTATGTGTTTGTGTTACTTGTGTGCAAATACATCTGCCAAGTGCTGTAAGAAGAAGCAGCATAACAATGGCAGTACAACAATATGGCAATTTGTAAAACGGATTTAGCTGTGCATTTAGAAGCCAATAAAGAGTATGTTGTGTGTGAGGGTGTGTGTGACTGTGTGTTAGCAGCTAAAAAGTAAACTGACAGCAAATCTGAATCTGAAGTGAAATAAATCTTCAAGTAGAAGCTAAAAAAAAACATTAGAAAAAAAAAAACCCTTAAAAACACACACATAAGCAAATTAAACAAGCTAGAAAAGCGTTTAAAGCATAAATTTTTACTAAGCATACAAACAAAAAAAAAAAATATAGTGTAAGCCAGAAAGAAAAATACCTTCGGGCATCCCGACCGTGTAATATACTCAGACTTTCATTTCCAATAATATAAGTAAAAATAGAACTAGAGCTGCTAACATGCACACGTGTTCGTAGGTCTTTATCGCTCGCACACATGCTTTCGTTTACGCTGCTCATGCGACGGCAGCGCTGCAGTAAAGCGCAATTTCACGTTTTTCGTTGAATAATAACTTTCTCGATTATAATCCGAACTTGATGAAATTTCCAGGATTGAATGATATTGTTTGTCTTTAAAAGAATGTAAAGTTACAAAGCTATGAGTTAAGAAATACTTGAGTTAGAGGCATGCAAATTTTCAAATTGTTTGGTTTCTTAAGGGCGAAGGTGGGCGTGAAATTAAAAAAATTATGATGTCATTGCCTTTATATTTAATCGAGCAATATGCATGCCAAAATTGGTGTCCCTAGGATCTTTGAGTTCCATTTGTTCATACGGACAGACGGATAGACAAACGAACAGACAGACGAGCATGGCTTTATTGACTTGGCGCTGATGATGATCAAGTAGAAATATACGTTGTGGGTATGCCACACCTCCTTTTGCATGTGGCATACATTTTACATATTCTGATATAGTAGAGGGTATAACAAATAATCAATTTACTTAAGAAATTATCAAATATTCATCTCTAAATAATTTACCTATAAAACAAACTACAAAATATACCTTATGAAAAGGAATTCGGTAAAGCAATTTCTTAAAATTAACCACAATAAAAGTAACTTGATTTTAAGATTTTAAATAATGATTGTAATTATAATTGAAGGCTTAAAAGTAACATAATAAATTGGCTTTGTGGGCATTGTGAATTATTAAAAACTAATCACATTTATTTGAAGTGCTTGAAATCGAATTCAAACTTCAACTCAAATTTAAACTCGTAGCTATTCTTTTTCTCTTTTTTGGTTTTGTCACTTTAATTGGGCTGGGTCTGTGGTTAGTTTGGTTGACTTTTCCCGCTGATTTGGTTCCAGAGTTGGGCGAAGGGGCATTTCAATTCGAAAAGTCCCAACTGGAAAAGCCGCGACAGAAGTCGACTTCGTTATTCATTCGTAATTTGCCATAAAATAAGCATAAATTGGATCAATTTACGAAAAGCTCAGTTACAAATGCGCCAGCAAAAGGCAGTCGGGAATGTCATATACTATATATACCATTACAGTTATACTCTGGGCACTCCAAAGAGGAGACAGTGGAGAGAGTGTGGAGAGAGAGTGGAAAGAGTGCCCATCAACGACTGCTGCAGTGCATTGTAATGACCACTCTACTACCACTAAGGAGACACGGAATCAAAATCAAAAGCAGGCAGCAGATATGGAGCTGGAGCTGGAGATGGCTATCCAGATGGGAGCTGGCATTGCAACGTTGCAACGTTGCACCATCTGACAGTTTGCTGTGGTCTCACAGTGCCTGTCAGTGGTGTCACGTGCATTGAATCCGAAGCCCTCGGTTGCATTTCAGCAGCCCTCGGTTGCATGTTCCTGATGTCCATGATGTCCATGATGGCGTTGTCATTTCCATTTCCATTTCCATTCTCTATTCTCCAGTCGCCCCCAACCGCTCCTTCGCCCTACTCTTGTCACTGCTTGTCTTCGCTGTCTTCGTTGTCATCGTCTCATTTCTGCTTAATGCCAACTCTTGGCATTTCGTCTTAGCTGCCACATAAAACAAAAAAAACCAAAGAAAAAACACAAAATTGAAATAGGAGGCAACAAAAACTTACAATTTATGATGAAGTTGCAGCTATCATTTCATTTAAAAATTTTTTTCTTTATCAGCAACTACATTTTGGGTGACAGCTACGCAAATTTTATGTCACATTTACACTGCTAAAAAAAGTTAGTGGCATACAAAAATTTGCAATTTTTAATTAAAAGCAAGAAATGATAAAATTATGTTCTTTAATATAGAATTTCCAAAAATGCTAGTTTATGATGAGAAATCTGGAAACAGCTTCCAATGAAAGCTAGCAGTAAAAGACTGTTCCGAAGCTATAAACAGAATAAAAACTTTGTTTAAAAATTCTAAAGTATTTCAAAATATTCAAATAAACGAAATATTTCAGTCCAAGTTTTTTTAAATTTTCAGAAATTTAAATTTTATTCTTAGTTTTAAATATTTCTAAAAATTTAAAAAAAAAACGATTTTTCAACGATTTTTGATACGACCACTATATGAAATATGTTAGTTATTCCATTGTAAGTAAGTTTGGCTTGGATAATAATATAGAATATCAAGTACATTATGTGTGAGTTAGGATGAGGTATCTTAAAAATCACAAGTTTTTAATAATAAAAACGTGATATTGATTTTTTTTGAAAGTTTTTTCGTTTGATAATAATTTTCTGGTTTTATTGAAACCCTTTTTGTTGTAGACTGTGTGAGTTTACTTTCGTTATTCTATGCGTAGTATACCAAGTGTTTGGAAAACGATTTAAGAAAGGTTGTATGCATGACAGTTATATAAAATTTTGTTTCAATTTACACATGATTTGTTCAAATTGTTATACATAAGAGATATAATGAACATTTTCTGCGAGTTTGGTTGTTTTATTCCATATATACCAAGTTTTTGAAACTAAAAACCAATTTTCGAAACTTCTGTCCAATAACAGCCAATCAAATTAGTTCTTTATATAAGATATAATGTCATAAAATGTTGTCTTTAAAGTATATTAAAAGCTCTATTGATATTGTGTTAATAACTTAATAACTAACATATACGTTTGTTTTTCTCAGTGTAATAATGCAACCAAATGTTCTTCTACTATTTTGTTTTTTTTTTCTGTTAGTTAAGTGAACTTTCGAATGTTGCTCAAAATATGTAATTTCATTAATGCTATTTACAAAATTGCTGTGTCACGATTTTCAAGCTTTTCAAGCTTTTGGCGCTTTTCATATGCCACACATGCTACATGCTACATGCTGCATGCCACACATGCCACGAGCCACAGCCACACACTCATATCACTGACCACACGCGTCTCATTACTTTTGGAGGAGCATGTGCATAAAGCGGCTGCACACTTTGGTTTTTTTTTTTAATAATTTTAGATTTTGCTATCAGCCAAAAGAGAGAGAGAGAGAGAGAGAGAAACTGCTGCTGCTCATACTCCATTACTGGGAAATTGTTGGCTTGTCGTGAGTATTTTATGATGTTGTTTTTCAACTATTCACAGACATATTTTAGCTGGTTTTATTTATGCTGTTGACCATGTTGTTGACCATAACCATTGCATTAACTATATGCGCTCGTACTCGTAATTTCCGTTCGTTAAATCAACATGTGGCACTTGCCACCATTACTCGCCTCAAGCGCTGAAGAGAGAGCCAAGAGGTGTAGCAGTATTATTATTGAGCGGAGTATTCCCAAAAGCCTGGCATTATATCTACTATATATATGTATATATATATGTGCTGTGTATATTCAAGCCACGATAAATGCAATTTTGTTTAGTCGACTCGCGTCGGCTTCGAGTTTTCCCCATTCAAAATGGTCCCATAACAAATTTCGTATTCATATTTTAATTAAATTAACATTTTGTTGAATTACTTACATGTGTGTGTGTTTTCGAATGGAGAAAAGTGATGCAAGCGCTTAACGCATACCAATCCCCTCCCTCTTTCTACCACCTTTTCACTCTAAGCCTCTCTGTCGCCTACAAATATTTAATAGCAGCCAAGAAATCTGTTTTGGGCCTCGTCCAAAAACCAAGCTGAACTCTTTGCAGGTGCAACAGACCATAAAACCTACTTGCACACATTTATATATATATATATAACTTTATTAAAAATATATAGAAAGACCCATATATATATATATATATATTTAGTTGGTGCACTTGAGTGTGATATGGGTTATCATAATATTTATATGCTAGTGCAGCAGCATTGACTCTAATTCTCGCACATTTTGAGTTGTTCACTGCTATTCACATGGATTTCAAATTTAATTTAGCATTTCTAAATAACGCTTTTGAAAACAAATAAAAGCTAAGAGCTTTTGAAGATAAAGTTTCCTAAATATGCTAGTATTTAAGCTGTTAAATGTTTTAGAACTTGCTTTTAATAGCTATACACATTGTATGTTAAACAAAAAATGTGTCTTGCAGAAAGTTCCTAAACAAAAATTCTATTTGAGCTTTAAATTCAAGTTAACAAATGTTACATATTTTTAAAATGCTTTAAAATAGTTGACATGGATTTAAAGTTAGTAATAAACTTCACAGGGAAATATATATGACTAAAATCTAACATAACGTTGGCAGTATAGTTAGCTTACTGAATCACTAAATAGAATTAATATTCTTACTTACAGTCAAGGAAAAAAGTTAGCATACATTACAAGTTCGTCAAAATTTGTGGCATTCGCAACGAAATTTAAAATATAGTATGATATTTTTTAGGAAACAAATACTAAACATTATATCAGAATAAATTTTATTAACAAATGTATGATAGGAAATTTGAGGAAAAAAAAACTAAAAGTAAGAGGGAAAAAGTCAACATACAGCATATATTGCAAAACAATATATTGAATGGAAATTGCTATGTAAGTTCATACAGATAGAAGTAAAATATTTAAAAAACTCAAAAATATGCAAATAATGGACCAAATACGTCAGAATAGGTTTTTTTTTTATTAAATATAGAAAGTTTTTGCGTACAATGAAATATATAGAAGTAAAATCGTATGTAAAAAACCATTGCATGGGAATCTCTATACAATTTATAAATGCTGTATGCTCACTTTTTTTCTAGACTGTATATACATTATATATAGTAACGCCGATCGCCTTCACACTACACTGCGCTTGTGTTTTTGGTTCTTTCTTTCCGCTGTGACATATGCATTAAAATTGTTAATTTTAGCTAACACCTTATAAGTAACAATGCAATATAAATATATATTATATATTATAAATATAAATATATATATATATATATATATATATATAAATAAATTAAATTAAATTTTTATATAATTTTGGACAACTACAGTTAGTTTTAAGTGAATTTCTCGTAACTTCAGTTTGACTTTTAATGGCTAACAATTGAATTTTATATATTGCCAGGTGGATTTTTATAGCAAATAGTTCTTAATAGTGATAAAAAAGTACCTATAGTTCCCTTTAGCAAATCGTAGTTAGAATTTTATAATTTAATTGAATATTGAATTTTAAATGTATCATTTAATAACTGACTTATTGTCATTTACTGTTTAATTTTCTTATTTAAATTGTATATATATTAATATATATTAATATAAAAACTGAAGTCACGAAAAATTCACTTAAAACTAACTGTATTTGTCCAAAATTAGATAAGAATTTAAAAGATTTTGTAAGCTTAGCTTAGATAAAGATAAGTCTAAGCAAATCGATTATTATGCGACAAAGTCAGACACTTGTAGAAGCAACAGTTGTTATTTAAACTGCAGGCTATATAGACACACTTGTGGCATCGATTTGCCATATTTATGAGCAGGGAAGGCAGGAAGGGGATGGGGGGAACACTTGCTACCACTTGCTAAACTCTTGGATTGCCTAAGCCCAATGCCTAATCAAAATATATGTATATATCTGTGCTTAAAGAGTTACGTGTTATTCAAATCGATACACTTGACTACACAAATAATTGTTTGCAGCAGCCAAGAGCAGAGAGAAAGCAAAAACAAAAACAAAAACAGAAACAGAAACCAAAATCTGAAGACGAAGGCAAAAGCCACTTGAGAATTTGCCAAATTCGCATGGCAAATGTAAAATTTATTTCTTGCCTTTGCCACAGGCAGATTACATTGAATAACAACAACAAAAACAACAACAGAGTAACAACAAGAAGAAAGTAGATAATTTTGTTGTTTTGCAGTGACAAAGGCAATGTTAGAGCAGTTAGCAGTTAGCTGTTGTTCTCTTTCCCCTTCACGTCAGGCACCTGACTGACCACTTGCTCGCTCTCTGGGTTAGCTGTGGCAATTTGAAGTTTACAGGGTCACTGGGGACCCATGGGCACAGCCCATAAAGGACAAGCAAGGACTTGAGCACAAAGACAATGGCAAACGAAACAGAAACGTTACAAAAACCTAATCTGCTCAACAACTTACTTTCGTTCGGTCGTTTGCCAACAAGCTGACAGTGGGCGTGGCACACACTCGCCCACTTTCTGTATGTGTGCTGAGTATTGTCCTGGGCATCGGCTGACTAGCTTCGATTGGAAGACGACAGGCGACAAGTTTTCCAATAAAACCAATGCAGCCAACACACTTAAGTATGAACAAATAACAAACTAAATAAAATGCCAGAGATATCAGCAGTGGGCGGTGGGCGGATGGGGGGCATACAACAATAACGATTAGAGAGGAGGGGGGTAGAGTAGTGTCTATACTATATGAAAATCAACTTTTGCTTGGCATGCAAAAATTGTTACTTAATTTTTGCTGGCTTCTTTTTTTTTTTTTTGTTTTTTGTTTTTTGTCTTCATACAACATCAAAGTTTTTGCTACTTGAAAATGTGAAGCAGATAAAAATAATGGAAAAGTTTTTACTCGCTTTTTGTTCACATCCAATAAGAATGGCCAATTGGGGAACTGCAAACAAGGTGGGGGAGGGGTTGGAGTGTTTGGGGGTTGAGGTGTTGCAATATAGAAACCAACGAATACGAATATAACGAGTAAAACTCGTTTTATGCTTTTGGGTTTTGCAGCAGCTGCAGCGACTTAAGGTGCCACCTACTTAAAGTTTTTGGCTTTAGCTTATTTAAGCTCACGATTTTCCAAAAAAACCAAGAAGGAGTGAGAGAGAGAGGTAAGAGGGTGGTAGGTGGTAGGTTAAAGGGCTGTATGCACTGTGTGACACCCTGTTAGCAAGGCCATTTGATTTATATAACTTGCGATTAGTTAAACTTAACTCAGTTTTTATTATATCTTTGCTTGCTTTTGCAATTTTACAAAATATTTAATACCCTGTAGACTTTATAGAAATATTAATTGGTTAAGTAAAATATTATATAAATGGGATTATAACTAAAGTGGAATTAAAGTAGTAGTAAAAAGTTGTTATTTAAAGTCGATTACAAAAAATAGATAATATAAACTACAAGTAAAAATTTGTAAGTTTAAAATTAAAGATTATATAAAATTTAAATAATTTTACTACACTACATAAATAAAATCTAGAATCAATAGTGTCAAATAACAAAATGAAAAAATATATAAGATTTACAAATTTAAATACCGACAAAAATAAATTTTAATTGAAAAATAATTATTAAAATTAAATTTAAAATATAAATTTGTAAGTTTAATAAAAATAGAGATTATATAAAACTTAAATAATTTTATATACATAAAGAAAAAATTGAATCAAAGGTATAAAACAACAAAATCAAAAAATATTTAAGTTTTAAAAAAATTCAAACAGTTTAATAATAATATACTAAATGTCTTCAAAAATAAATTTTAGTTTTAATATAAATAATAAGATTATTAAAATTAAACTAAATATTGGTAAATTACACTTAAAAAACAGCTGAGCTAATATTTATTTTATCTAAAAAGAAAAATGAAAAAGCAAAATTTATTAAATATAAAAGTGTCTGAAATTCAACAAAAAATACTTTGTTTTTTTTTTTAATTAATAAAATTTTTTTTGATTTCTGTTGCCATTTACAACTTATAACTTAAGTAAAACTTTAATTAAATTTTAAAATAATAAGTAAACTTTCAATTTATGACATTTAATTATATTAAAAATATTATTATAATTGAGAGTAAACATAAACAATATCAAGATACTGTTTATTGTAAAATAATTTAAGATAACACTGAAATATCTGGAAACTCTATTAGATAAAGAAATATTATTTGATGTGATATGCAATTCCAAAACTAAAATAACACCACCTTTTTAACTAAAGTTTAAGCCCTCTTATGAAGTGCATTTTATAGATTATGGGTTTGTTGATATCGATTTTAAATACAGAAAACATTTATTTACTCAAACAAAGATATATATTTTACATATCTTAAACAATTTTTAAATTTCATGCCTGGCCTACAGGGTATATGCTAGTATTGACTCTAGCTTTTTATTAGGCCCTACTTATTTATTTTGGTGTGCCGTTGCTTACTTAACATAATGTTTATAAATTCTCATGTTTTTGCCAGCCTCATGACAAATTAATACTGAATTGCCAGCACAACAGCAACAGCAAAGCAAGAGGTGTGTGTGTTGTAGTTGTTGTTGTGTGTTGCTGTGTGTAGTTGTGTGTGTGTGTGTGCTTTTGGCAGACAGTTGTTGTAGGCATTGCAAATACAATGCAATTCATGTAAATTCCAACAATTGCTGTTACATTAATCCCTTGGCGTTCAGCAGCATAAAACCAGACAAAGCGAAAATTTCTGGCTTTTTAGCAAAACACACACACATAGAAATACGGAACTTGTGTGTGTGTGTGTTTGTGTAGTGCAGTGTAGTGTAGTGTAGTGTAGTGTAGTGTAGTGCAGTGTAGTGTAGTGGCAGCTAATAAGCCTTTTCGAGGTGTTAATGCCACTTTGGCTTCACTTACAACGAGAGCAGCACACAAAATCCGTTGCCTACTTTTGGGAGTTGGAAGTAAAATGGTGGCTGCTCCAAAAGAGTTTGCACGACGAGTTTGGAAAGCGTGTGGCAGCAGCAAGGCTCACTGGCTGCAACATCTTGCTCCATTCTGCAACGTGGAGTAGCTGTGATTTATTTACCGTTGAAATTATCTTGTTTTGCGGTTTGATGCATCGCATTGCCAAAGTAACTTTATTTTGCACTCGAAACCTTTTTGCACTTTAGCTATAAAAATTTACGTTTTCGTTTCGGTGTGTGTGTGTTAGTGTTTTTTTTTTTTTTTTGCTACGTTTTGCTTTGCTAACTTTTTAACTAACGTTGACTTGAGTGAAAATTGACTCAACGGTTGCACTGCCAAGTGTTGGGATTCACTTTTGGGCTACGAAACGGATTGAGGCGTGATTTTAGTAGGCGGCTTTCTATTTTTTTTTTCCCCACCCTCTTCATGCCGTGCATAAAAGTTTTTTGTTAGACAATCAATATTTGCAAAGCAGTGGAATTGCAGTGGACGCGAAGCTGGAGGGGAATGTGGAAGGGGAAGGGGTTGGCTTTTGGCTAACTTGGCTAACTGTTTATCTATGCCAGCTACAGTTTTGAAGTTTGAAGCGGCAGCAGCTGAGCAGAGAGGTGGATGGCTGGCTCGGTGGTGGTGCTACAGTTTGAGCGCTAAGCACCACACTTTAGCTTAATTGGCAACCACGCGAATTGTGTACATTTTTAAGTAAGAGTTAATATTGAAGAGTGGTAGTAGTTGCCAGTTGCTAGTTGCTAAAGCTGCTCGCAACTTTTGCGCTCTGCTTAAGTTTATAGCAATTTGACACTTGAGTTTTAAGTTTGCCTAGCTGCTGCCGCTGCTGCTGCTGCTGTTGCTGTGCAACGTGTGGCATGCATCATGCGGCCGGCCGCCAATCCACCTGAGTGCTGAGTAAACAAATGCAAACGCCACGCGCTAACGTTGCTTTTATGCTTTTAGTATTTGTGTTGAACGTATGTGGCATAGTTTAGTTGCAACTTGCAGCATGCAGCTAGCAAACTGACCAATATCAAAGCCAACCACACGTCACAGTCACACACGCACACACACACACACACACGTTATTTAAAACCTCACAAAAGACAACAACAACATGCACTCAACACAACACTATCCATACACGTCTCTATTCAGAATTGTTTTTTGCATCTAGTGTTCATTGAAATGTGCTTTAAAGGTGTGTTATTATTTTGTGGTGTTGTTTGTTATTATGCAAAAATATACTAAATATATTTAAGTTGCTGTCTGCTGTAGAAATGCAGTTAAATTTATGTTTAAGCAGCAATTGCTAAGCAAACTTTATGAAAGTTGCATAAAAGTCAAAATCTTTTCAACTGTAATTTGTAGATTTCTAATGAATATAAAATTCTAATTATTTAACAATAAAATTGTAATACCTGTAACTTTTCTTTAAATAATTAATTAGTTTTAGTGCGTCTATTCTAGTGACCAAAGGAAAATGTACCTTATTTAACACAGCTTCAAGAAACTGTTTAAAAACATTATTTTAGCAAATTTCTACACTTCTTCAACAAAGTATACTTAAAGTATTATTAAATAATCAAATATTTTGTATATCAACTTTTTTTTAATTCTTTCAAAATAAAAAGTTATAATTCAAATTTGAATGCAAGTACGAGTGCGTCTAACCTATTGACGAGCAGTGTATATTAACTAAATAGTTTCCATTTACTATTGTGTTTGACTGCTTAAGCAAAATATCTGGTGTATAATTACGCATTTTTATTAAATTTATTAATATATTTTATTTATTTTAACTCAAGTTTTATTGGACTTTTAAAGCTGACAACATTTAGTGCAACTGAAGTATGCGTAATGCTGAACTGGCGCCATCTATTGTTCAAAGCTATTTATTTACCTGACAGTGTCATCTAGCGTTTATGGATTAGAACAGCATTAATTGGCCTATGTTTTCGGTATTGTAATAAAAGCCAAAGCAGCTGAAAACTATGCACTGGGTATTTGTAAGTTAAGCACACTCCAATTCAGCTCGAATAGTAAATACTGTTCACTGCTTGTTGTTGTTGCTGTTTTTTTTGTTTTCTTTTTTAATAGTTTCGGACAGCAAATAATTGAGCTTGTGTGTGTGTGTGTGTGTGTTTGTGCCTATCATGTGCCTAAATAGCTTACACAATTATAGCATTATTATCCGAGCCATGGCCGATGGCTTTAGCCACAATGTGGCCAATACTGTAAGCCCATATGCCCTGCCAAGCAGTCAAGCATTATGCAAATTTCTATGCGAAATGCACAACTTTTTACGAAAATCTAACAAAATCACATGAAATATGCAGAGAGTAGTAGTAGTTTTTTTTTCAAGTGTAGAACTGTCGTGAAAATTTGTGGCTAGAAAAGAAACAAAAAAACAACTAAATTTAAGTCAATTAAATTTGATTTGCGTAAACACAAAATTTTTAGCAATTTTTTGTAACATTTTTGCTTGCTTTTGCCGCACTGTGCGCGCCTGGACTTAGGCTAAGCACTTTTGTTTTGTAATTTATACGAAAATTGATTATAAATTATTTACCAAAAAAAAAAAAAAAAAAACAAACGCATAAAATGCTAAAATATCAGCAATAAGGACTGCCATGACCAGGCAATTTTAATTAAAACAAACAGACATGAGTTTGTCTCTTTCTCGCTCACACTCTAACTAGCAGATTGTGCTCTCCCTCTCTCTCTCGTTCTCTCTCTATGTCCGCTTTGCTGATTATTTTTAGAGCCAACGTACAACTTTTGGCCATAATTGTAAGCCGTTGCTGTTTTGCACTTGTTTTGTTTTGTTTGGTTTGGTTTTGTTTCTTGTTTCATTGGTTTGTTTTGTTTGTTTGTTTTGTTGTTTCTCTCTTTTTGTTTGTCTGTTTGTTGTAGCTGTCATTATAAATTGCATTTATGCCAAAACGAAAATGTCCATTCGGTTTTGCGTGTGCGTCAGTTTGTATGCGGCTTTAGTACTTTTAATGAGGTGACAACAAAAGTTCTTCTTAGCCATGCTTTGCAGTGCATTACAAATATGCTTTATTTCATACAGAATTGTGGCACATAAATTAAATGTCTCTAAATAAAAATGTATCGTTTAATTATTCCAGAGATGGTAAGAACAGCAGTATATCATTTTAGCTAGTATCGACTACATATTAAGTCAATCAATACAGGAATATTTCCTTTTCTCGATGCAACGCCCCAATTGCCCACTATAAATCAAACCCAGACATACATCGAAAAAAATAGAGGTTTTTGACGAATATCTTGGTAATTAGAACTTTTAGGGACACTAATTTTGACATGCAGTTTTTTAGATTAAGTATAAAGACAATGTCATCATAATTTTTTGGTTTCCTCGCTCCCTTCGCCCATAAGAAACAAAACAAATCTAAAACTTGCATGCCTCTAACTCACGTATTTCTTAACATATTGTTTTGTAACTTCATCTTCGTTTATGGACAAACCATATCCAACGTTCCTGAAAATAACATTAAGATCGAATTAAAATCAAGAAAGTTATCATAGAACGAAAAACGTAAATTTGCAGCAGCGACACAGCCACGTGCCTAGCACTGAGCACTGCTGCACCGCTACCATCACACAAGCATCTCATATGCAAGCGAGTCAGGCAAACAAAAGTAAAAGCATATGTCGTTAAGCTAACGGTCTGAGCTTACACATAATTATGTTGCTGTGAAGTTGCTGTAAAATTGCTTAGCATTAGTTTATACTCACATGTTTAGAAATTTTGAGGCACATCAACTATTAATGCCAAAACACAGTGGTTGTAATGTGATGTTTAATTGATTTGTAATTAAAACAAGCAATCAAATGGGTTATGTGTAAAATAATCTTTGTATTTTGCCATTTGCTCAATTATGCGAATAATAATTTAAAAGTCATTATATAATGCTCGAGCCTTCAGTCGTCTCATAATTGATTCACATCGGGTGTTCTAATTAGAGAAGTTCAACCACAAAAGCAATTTGACAATACTTAACCGCAAATCGAAACCACTGCGAAGGACATATCAAAGCATATGCCAATTGCAGTAAATTCACTCTCTCTCTCTCTCTCTCACTCTACCTTTCTCTCTCTCTCTTTCTCCCTCTCTTTCTTCCTCACTTGTGTTCTCTGTGAAAGTTAAAATGAAATCAGGTTACATTTGAATACGTATACTTGATAATTTGCACATGACCAAAATTCTCTTGGAGTGACTTAACAAATGAAGGCAACTTCCGAGTGCCACGCCCCCATTGCCTACAATGACGGGGCACTAAAAATCATCATAATGGTTGACCAAAAATGACGCGCAAATGTTGACAACATTAAATTAAAGTGTCGTAAAATAGCGAATATATATGTATGTACTATATAGTATGCATATAAATCAGGCACAGTTTCAAAGTCATGCCCACTATATGCCTCATTCCTTAACAGGACAAGCCGTTGCGCTGATTGACATGAGCCTGGCCAGGCTGGTAACTACTGCTAATTTCGCGGGGGGCGAGTTAGAGGGGCGAAACGACATCTCTCCTCACTTGGCGAGACGATAAAAAACGCCAAAACAAGCAAAACATGCCAGAAAAAACCAAAACCAAACAACAGAAAAACAACAGAAACAGCGACGACAACGACGACAACGGGAACAAAATGTGCAGAAATTCCATCAAAGCGACGTTTTACGGATAAAGCATTTGCATATTTTGATTGGACACGCCCACTTCGGCATAGGGCGACTGGGCGAGCAAACAATAAGGCAGTCAATGCCGTTGCTGTTGCCGTTGCTGTTGCCTTTGCCCATAGCTAAAGCCGAAGCTGAAGCCGGAGCCAAAGCCGATCCCAATGCTTTTTGGCCGGTTTGGCAGACGGCTAACAAACTGCGACGTGCGCTTGGCTCAAAAAGCAACAACAACAACACTTAAAAGAGTAGCAAAAACAACAACATTTTGAAATAGTAGTTAAAGCTACAAGCGAGCGAAATGACACCAAAAGACCCAGCACTTTTCATTTAGTAAACACAAAGTGCAAAACAAAGATTTTTGCTCTATTCTTTCTATGAAGGCTATGAAGACAATATCATATTAATATAGTTGTTAGGTATAGTTGTAGTTGCTATTCTTAGGAAATTGGTTTATGTAAAATGTAAATAGTTATGGGAAAAGTAGAATGCGTAAGTTTGGTTGATTTCTATCAAGCAGCCGCAGAGTTTTTTTTATACTAATCCTAGATTTATGTTTGATTATTCCTATAGTAGCTATATGGTATAGTTGTTTTGGTACTAATAAAATTTATAAAAAGTTTAAATACCTTTAAAAAAAAGCTAAATGTATAATGTGAAAGTGCTTTTTTTTTTTGAGTTATTAAAAAATACAGAAGAATCCGGAATAACGACACTCAAGAAGACGACTTTAAACCCAGAAAATTATTTTTACACTTTCATTAATAAGTTTGTATGGTAATCGAATTCTCGTCAGAATAACCAGATGTGCGCTATTAAGCGGAGTCGTTATAACCGAAATTGTACTGCATAAGAAAATTTTCAATGTTAACCATCGTCTTTCGTCTGATTATGCCTATGGTAGCTATACGATATAGTAGCCCAACTCGTAATAAAAATGAAGACCCCATGTAAAGAACTATGTCGAAGTATTAAGTGTGAGTTTTGTTAAGATATCTTAAAATAACTACAAAGTTTCGGTTTATATACTATATTTTCAAAAACATTTATATCATCTAATTATACGACTATAATCCTAATTAGTTTATACATAATTTATAATATCGTATGCATATTAAAACAGAGTTCTGTTGAAAGTGCTCAAGTGTTTGCGTGACACGACTTTATTTTATAATACAGAAATCTATATACAAATGTTAGTAGCTAAATAGTTGCTTAAAATGTAGTATATGAATGTTATTGCCTGTTTTCTGCCAAACTTTATAAACTCCTTGTAGAGTTGTACAGGGTGCAGGGTGTACGATAAGCGAGTACGAAAGCTCCGTGTGCTGGTCACTCCCATTGTTCATCGCCCACTGACCGGCTGACTGGCCTATCATCCGGCTGACGTGACGTGGCAACGATTTTTACACTTTGCACATTTTTGTATGCTACTGACGCGTCAACTGTTGTTGCTATACCCTGTAAACTTTATGGCAAATGGTATAGCTTAGTTTGAAATAAAATGATTTGATAGCAAACTGAAAATTAAAGCAAAGTTTTGTCAACTTTCTGCTTCGGCAAACCTTTATTAAAAACACTTTGTCAAATTTTGCAGGATATGTGCTTAGTCTGTCAGCTATTGCTACAACTGCCATATTTGTTGTTGTGCGTTTTTAGAACGCGCTTTTTAGTTGAGCTCCAGTTGAGTTCAGTTTGGTTCAGTTTTTTGTGGCACATTTTGTTCGCGTTGTCGTTGCGAGCAATAAATCTTCATTTTCGCTATTAAAATGTTGTAATATTTTTTTGTTGACTTGTTTTTGTTTTTTGTTTTTTATTTTTGATTTCTTTTTTTTTATTTTGTTTGAATTTAATGCCTTGCCGATTGTCCTTGTCGCGGTGCGTTGGCCGTTTATATGGACGCACATTTTGAATTTTTTTAGCGACCATAAATAAAAAACAAGACGCAAAAAAAAATGGGAGGAAAATAAAAATTGAAATCGCTGGCAACTAGCACGTTTTTAGAGTTTTATTTTGTCGTTCTCTTGTTGTTGGCGCTGTCTCTGAATTTGGCGGTTTTAAATGGATTTATGCCTTTTAACACAGCCGTGGCTATAACAAGCACAAGCACACGCTTTAACGTTTCCGCTCCTGGCCAATAGTAATTGATCTTTTATCTGAAATTGTGCGGACGATAAGCTCAATGCTCGCTGGCCACTTAAAGTTTATATGCTACACCCGCTTCCACTTCCACTTTCCCTCCCCCTTTTCAATATCCTCCTGCTGTGGTCGAGTTGATTTGAAATTGCTTGAAAATGAAACACGCGTTGACAACACGCACATTACGTATACGCAGCGTGTCGCTGCTGCTGCTGCTCTCACTGACATTTGTGCAAAATGTGCAAAAGTTTCCTGGCAGTTTATTAAATTAAAATATGTCACACTATCGAAAGGTGCATGGCGATTTGCAAATTGCAGTTGCCTGCTGCTGTGAACTGAACTCTGAATACACGGCATTGTCAGAATTGTCGAGCTGCCAGCTGCCAAAAGGTAAATTGCCACATAACAATGTAGCTGACAAAATGTTGTCACTCTCTCTCACTCTCTATCTCTCTCTCTCACTGCTGGAATTCTGTATGCAACAGCGACACGCGTGACAAAATATTTCGTTTGCATGCAAGTCAATCACTCAATATGTACGAGTATTTATGATGCACATACATACAGAGCGCACTGTATATTGCTAAAAGTTATTCAACTTTCTTATAGGATTAACACAAATTGGCATAACGGATGGGATGTACATGTGCATATTAAAGGCACTAAACTGCGCAACAGTACAACCACATTCAGTGCACTGCTAAAAAAAGGGGTGAGGAAGAAAAGCAGGTAGTTAATGGTGTGAAATTTTAAAGATTTTTAAAGGTTATTTTGAGTACTTAACTCAATACAATAGTAGCAAGTACGCTAGTCAGATCTTTAAAATCTTTATATCAATTGGCTTTTAATATTTCAAAAAAAATATTTAAAATTCTTCCTAACTACAATAAATAGTTTTTATTTTATTAATCTCATAAATTTAAAGAATTTCCAATAAATACACACGCTGAGTAAAGCCAACTTTTATTTAAAGTGTCTGACTTTTGAATATGCTTGCCAAATTTTAGTGTCTCAAGCTCTTATAGTACTTTGAGATCAGTGGGAAAAGAATAAAAATAATTAATATTTAATTGAGAAATACTTATGACAATTGACTGTTTAAATATTAGAAAAAAATATTTAGCAAATTATTTAAACTACAATAAATAGTTCTTCAAAAAAACTAATAAATTTAAAGAATTTCTAATTAATTATATTTTTTAATGTTGCGATTTTTATCAGCTTTCCAAATTTGCTGGCTCTTATAGTCTCTAAAATCTCCGGTTAAACAATGAAAGTATTTAATATTTAATTTTAAAATTATTTTCAGTGACTTTAAGTATCTTAAAAAATATTAAACAAATTATTTTAACTACAATAAAGTTTTAATTAAAAAATAACAATAAATTACAACCGTTTTCAATATAAGTTCGTGTAATAACTTTTCAAATATTGTGCTGATTAAAGTGTTTTCTATTGGGCACAACTTTTTTTTTATCAAGTTAACAAAATCTCAGTTTTAATACTCGTACACCCCAAGTACACACAGTACACATTTAGTTAAACAGTTAAAGGTAATTCTTGAATTCTAGGCAAACGATTCGTGGCAGATTGCGAGTCTTTGCTTTCATTTGGCGCACAATAAATCAAAGTGTCTAAAATGGCATATATAAATTTTCATACTGAAAAAGGCATTTGCGATGAAATTAACACCGCTACGAGGCGTAACCAGAGGCTATACGGGAGCATGTATCCCATGTATCCCATATCCCATCTGTGTGTTGGTATTTTATGCATATCGTTGTTGGCTGTGATTAATGCTAAGCTTGGCGCAGAGCGCGGAGCACGGCAAACACACACACGGCGTATGCGTAACATTGCAGCATTTGCGCTAGCTGTCTTTATTAATGGACGCTGATTTTCACATAAAGCAATACACAAGCTTATAACTAGTAGCAAGTGCAAGGAAAGGATGGTGAAAAGAAGTCAGTGGCAAACTGAAGTCAGAAATGTGTTTGTAGGGATTTTGTGCTAGAATGTTATGCCATGTAGCTATGAACTGAGTAGCTGAGTGTACAGTGGGAAGCAGTGGGCAGCAGGCAGCATTGTTTTAGGGTCATTAAGGTGTAAATTATACTTCTAATTAGCCATTAAGTAGTAGCAACAGCCAACAAGCAGCAGGCAGTAGGCAACAAGCAGCAGGTAAAAGACAGCAAGGCGAGACAACCTTTGAGTGTGGTCTTTCAGCTTTACTCTATAAAAATGCAATAAAATCTAATGAGCATACATAATGTGTGTAAAATGTAAAGAAGTGAATTTTATCAGCCTTAACTCGATTTAAACATTCTCAACGTACATGATTTACATCATCAGACATCGCAGTCGTCTTTTTATACCCTTTGAGGGGTATATTGGGTTGGTCAGAAGTATGTAACAGGCAGAAGGAGGCATGGCAGACCCCATAAAGTATATACATTCTTGATCAGCATCAACAGCCGAGTCAATATAGTCATGTCCGTCTGTCCCTCTGTCCGTCTGTCCGTCCGTATGAACAAACAGATCTCAGAGATGGTAAGAGCTACAAGTTCAAACTTGGTCAGTATCGACCACATATTTAGTCAGTCAATACAAGTCCCACAATTAGAGAAAAACCAGACAAACCTTGTAAAAAATACATGTTTTTGGCGAATATCTCGGTAACTATAACACCTAGGGTCACCAATTTTGGCATGCAGGTTACTAGATGCAATATAAAGATAATGCCATTAACATTTTTTGGATGCCACGCCTCCTTCGCCCACCAAAAGCACAATTTCTTTGTAACTTTGCATGCTGCTGGATCACTTATTTCTTAACGTATAGTTTTGTAACTTAAAATATACTTGGAGATAGATATTATCAAACGATTGTGAAAATTTCATTAAAGTCGGACTGTAATTAAAAACGCAAATCGTTCCTTTCAAGCAAGGCATAGCCACGTGCATTGCACTGAGCTGTGCACACAAGCAACGAAAACGAAAAACGTGTGAGCGAGATAGACATACAAATATGTGTGCATGTTAAGTTCTTGCAGCAGCTACTCCAATTGGAACTCATATAATTGGAAACGAAGCTCAGAGGGTATTAGACGGTCGGCATGCCCGACTGACATTTTCTTTCTTGTTAGTATCTTTCAGTTACACAAAAACCCATTTGCTATTTGGCTCATTACCTGTTCGGTAGCTGCCTTTGGTTAGCTCAGAGCACAATAACGAGTCCAGTAAAATATGTATATATAAATGTTATATACTTTTCTTTTCTTTCTCATTGTTTTAAAGGCAAAGGCATTAAAACGAGCACAAAAGAGACAATGTGTGCTGTGGAATCCTTTTGGCCAAGAGACATATATACCTCTATCGCAGTTAGTATTGAATGTGAGTTGAGAAACCCAATAGAAATAGTTGAATTCCTGAGGAATAAATAAAGTGTAGTAGAGATGCATTGAGAACTCGCAGTAGCAGACAGACTGTTCGAGCAGAAAATCGAAAATTTATACAAATAATATGTTGAAAGAAAAGAGCTAGAGCCAGAGCCAAAAGAGACTTTGCGCCGATGCCCGGGCTAAGAGAATGTGCAAAAGGCGACCAGGAAATGTGCAACGACAAAAGGCAACAAAAGGAACAACGCGTTTCTATTGCCAACGTATGAGTGATTTTTGTGTGGGTGTGTGTGAGTGTGTGTTTGTTGTGGTGGTGTGTGGGTGTTTGCTATGGCTAAATTTGCATTTATTTTCTGAGGGCATGTTCAAATGTGCAACGAACTGTGTTTGAGTTGAAGACAACGTTCATTGGGGCAGCAGCAGCAGTAGTTAAAGCAGCAGAAATGGGAGAGGGGTTAGAAGAGGATGGAGGTGGGTTGGCAGGAGAGGATCAGCGGTAGGGGACAGGAGCAGGAGCAGTTTGTGGCTAAGATTAGAGATGGAAGAAGTGTAACTTGCAAGAGTCTGGTAAGAAATAAGAAGAGGAGCAGTGATAGCAGGAAGAGAAAGGGTTAGAACTAAAAAAAGAGAATGGAGCAAAATAAGAGCAGGTTCGAAAGCTAGGATAGGAATATGGAAAGAAAAAGCAAGAAGGTGCGAGGTAGAAGCAAAGGGAGGATCGGTCAGAGTAGGAAGAATAGGATTAGGAAGAACATCAGAGCTAGATGCGCGGATAGGAGCAGAGGTAGACACAAAAGAAGGGATGGGAGCACGATTAGGCAGAACAGTAATAGAAACAGAAAGAGAAACAGAAAGAGGAATAGAAAGAGGAACAGTAAAAGGAATAGAAAGAGGAACAGAAAGAGGAACAGTAATAGGAGCCGATGAATTTGCCGGTTGTGCTTACAATTAGGAAAACGAGAAGTGTTAATGACAAGAGCACGGTTAAAAAACAGAAAAAAGAGTAATGAATTGAATAGGAATAGGATCAGGAAGAGGAACAGCGAGCAGATTGGGAGTGGAATCTACGATAAGAGCAAGAATAACAAAAGGAATAGTAGTTGTTATGGGTATATGAATAGGTGTGGAAAAAGGAGCAGGAAGACAATTTAAGATATGTTCAGGGAATGGAGCAACAAAAGGGAGCAAAGTTAGGAGAAGGCGAACAAAAACAGTACCTAAAATAGGAGCTGGGCTTTGATCAGGACAAGGAGTAAGGAAAATGATAGAGTTAGAAGCTGGGAATAAGAGCAGAGGCAGAAATGAAGGTAGGAGCAAGAATAGGAACGAGCGGGCGAGTGGAACAATCAAAGAAGATATGGACATATAAATAGGTGTGGAAATAGGAGCAGAAAGACCATTTAAGATATGTACAGAGAATGAATCAACGAAGGAAGCAAAGTTAGGCGAAGTGCAAAGAGTAGAAAACAGAGCTAGAATAATACCTAAAATAGGAACTGAGTTTTGATCAGGGCAAGAAGCAAAGAAAGGGTTAAAGATAGGAGTAGAGTATAAGAGCCGAGGCAGAAATGAAGTTAGAAGCAAGAAGAGGAACGGGTTAAAGAGCGGACGAGTGAAGCAATCAAAGAAGATGCCGCTGCCGGCAGCAGTTAGCGTTCGTTTTGGCTCTCTCGAACTACTCCTCTTGGCATGTCCATGTCCAAAAGAGCTTAAGACAAATGCAGATGCAACAAAATACACACACATGCACATGCACATCGATATCAACGTACATTGCACTGAGAAAACTGACCCTAGAGCGAAAACCTGTAACTGAGCTGAACTGAACGAACGGACAAACGGACGGACATAAGGACACACAGACGGACGTACAGGCAGCAGTAAGAAGGAAATTTTGTGTGTGTTGACTGTGTTTTTGACTGGCTTTGATTTTACTGCTGCTGTTAAACATTCTAAAGCATTTTATGCTTGATGTGAAAATTGAATTTGCCCTTTTGCTGTTCATTTAAAAAAAAAATAGAAAAAAGAAAAAGCTTGCCAAAAAATGCATGTAAATCGAGAAGAAATAAATGAAAAAAAAACATACGACGCACAGTGGGTAGAAAGCTGGAGGAAAAGTGAAGGAGTACGTTAAGCTGTCACGCCCACTTGCATGTTTCTCTGATTGCGTCATGTTGCATAATGAGCTGTGAAGCAGCCGAAAGCAGCAGCAACGTTTGCTGCTTTCGTTCATTTTTTTTTTTTTTTGTTTGCAGTCTCTTGCTCAGGCTCACTTGGCGTATGAGTGACATTTAATTTGGCGTCGTTTGTAGCACATAGTATAAAAAGCACTTAGTCTACACGTGTGTGTGTGTGTGTGGCAGTTTGCTAAAAGTTAAACTCAATTAAATTAAATTCAGCTTTTATTTTGTTTGCATAATTAATTACAATTCTAATTAAATTCCATTTTGCCATAAGTGTGTGACTATTAACTATTGAGCTCGTAGCTCATTGTTTCAAAGATTCCCAAGCATCATTTATGCAAGAAAATGAATATTATTGCCTTTTGCCTTTTGCCTTTTTATCGGCAGCATGCAAATGAAAATTATTTATTGAATGGATGCGTCATTTCCTCAGACGAACCGACTTGCTTGGCTCCCAAATGGACACTAAAAGGGCCCCAAAGCAGCGAACGAAGGAAGCAGGAAGCAACAGCAGGCATGGAACCGGGATTGTGTATGGCCTTTAACGGTACCATTACTACTGTTACCGTTACCCGCATATCCTGGCACGCATTTCACAGCTAATAATAAATGACCCGAGCTTGTCGACGGATACGTTTTTTAGCTGAGCACGTACGCATAAATTTCAGCGCGATGCGTCAAGCGAGCACCTAAAACACGTGTAAGGCCAACATACACTGTGAGAAATTAGTGGAAATTGAGCAGTAGAGATAAGTGTGTTTTTGTTGCAGGTCTGAACAAGTAAAGACTTTAGAAATGATTAAGGCTGGAAACTAAATTGCGCATAGTCTAAAAGATTGCTTTAAATTTTTGATATTATAGCATCTTCGCCTACTTACTATAATATAATTGAGTAAACCTTTTTGTACTCTTTTCAAACTTAGTAAATGCTTTCTAAATGCTATTCTTCAACTATTCTAAAAATTTAATAATATTCGGTTGAAGAGATGAAGCAATTCACTAAAGAATTTGTATGTCCTTTAACAAGAAATTGTTTAATAATAGTTCGATGAGCTTAATTAAAAAGTAAGCGGTATATAAAGGTTGGGTAAGCTTGATGCCACTTACTAATTAGCTTTAAAAAATAGGATGTGATTTTTAAAAATATTTTAGCTTAATAACATTTGAATTTAATACATTTTTAAATACTAAAAATATTGACAGTTGCCTTTTCTCCAAGTGTACGTTTGATTTGCGCACTTTTTTTTAATATTTTTCAAGCCAACAAATTTTCAGATTTTTGATTTTACTGTAATTTGTTTACTAAGCCAACTATTTCGTCAAGTGTATAAATGTTTTGTTTATTTCAAAAATAATTCTTGATCTTTTTAAGCTCCTTTATATATAAAAAGTCTTTATTCCACAACAAATTTCCATAAGCAATCGACTTTTTCGCCAAGTGCACATATTGTTTGGCCTTTTTGGTCCCATTGCTGATGGCCGTTGTATGAAACCTTCTTCTATTTCACTACCTCTTGCCTTGTGGTACATCTTATACGTATATCCCTTAAGCATAATGACCGGCAATTACGAAGTTAGAGCGAGAGAGAGTGCGGGAATGTGGAGGTATGTTAACTTGGCTTACAGCGCTGTAAACATATGTCTGTGATGTTATGTGCCATGTGTAAGATATTCTAAATAATTGATGAGCCAGTGTACAGTGCAGGTTCCTTGGGTTAACTTGACTTTCGTCACTCTGCTCAACTCAATGCGACTCGATTCGACTTTAAAACGCGTGCAACATTTGCATAAAAAAGGCTTTCGACGGCTGCCCATCAATTAGACGAAACAGTCGAGGCTGTCACCGCCAGATGGAGATGGAGACGGAGCTGGAAATGAAAATGGAAAAGCCAATGCCTATGAGTATGCCTATGCTTATGTCTATGCTGTATGTCGGAGGTCGGAGGTCATGTCCTCGGGCTTCCTGTTTCCCATGCATACATTGCAAACACTTCAATTTCCGACTGTCTGTCGTGGTTCCTTCTCTTTACTGACAGTCTTTTTACTGGCAGTCTTCTAAGCCCTGACTGTGTCTGGCAATTTTAATCAACGTTAATTAATTATCTATGTTCTTCATTGCATAGTTTTTTCCACTTTTTTTTTTAAATCTATTTGCCTTTTGGCTATTATATGACAGTCAGTTTTAATTTGAAATGTGCTGACAGTCTGTCAACATAATTGCTCTAATGCTTAATTTCCTGACTTAAATTTTAGACTGTAAGCATCTGGCATCAATCTTCATTTAAGGTAACTGGTTCAATAATTCAACAGTTGCTACTAGTGTGGAACGAAAAATGGTTTAAAACGTATACGTAATATTTTAAAGCGCAATAGACAAGACTTGTTTTCAAATAATAATAATTCAACTAGTGTTAAACAAAAAATGGTTTAAAACGTATACGTAATATTTTAAAGGGCTTAAAGCAAGTATTTGACTAAAGACTTGTTTTCACTTTAATTTCGCATTCGATATATTATAATTTAAAATTACACATAGTTCAAAATGTTAATGCTTTAAACTTGAATTTTAAATTTAAAGAAGATTGATTTAACTTATAAAAACTAACAATTTCATTGACACTGATTCAGTTAAAATATATTTATTTGTCCTTATTTTACTTTTCACTACTGAGATTTAATTTTGTCAATTTAATGCGGTTTAAGCAGCTTAATGTTAAGTCAGCTTTATTCACAGAAATTTATATGATTTTATATATATATTTAAAAAGCCAACTTTAAGAGCTTACTTTATGGCATTTCATTACAAATCAGTTTTATTACTATCTTTTAGTCAGCTTTACTACTATAATAATTTCTTTGATTATTTTGATTATGTCGTATACGCAATATTTTAAAGCGCTTTCTGCGAGAGCTGAAAACAAACTATTGCGATTTAAGTAATACAACTGCTTTAACACTTGCTGCAACTAATTGAAATTAAATTTTTAAAACAATTTCCTCACATTTAACTAGCATACAATTTAGTTCGCATTACTATATTGTTTTTAGTACCATTTTAAAATGCAACTACATCAAGTGAGTGTAAGCTGTGTGTTGCTGCTAATACTATTTAGCATGCATTTAACTGCAGCCAAGTGGTTAAAGATGTACGATGAGAAAGAACATCGTCCCACGTATTACAATAGAGCGCACAAGAGTGCCATGCACGTGGCCTACGATCGCTTACAAATGGCGCAACGGGATTTAATCACGACAACTAGGAGAACACGTCATCCTTTGCCAGAATTTGATCCGCGAGTGCATAAGAGTTTCTATGTGAATGTCATGCATTTGGGTTCGGTGGTCTGTGCTGGAGCGCTGATCTCTCGAAGGATGGTTATAACCTCGTCACGTTGTTTTCATACCGAAACTATTGCACCACCGAAGGAATTTAAGGCTGAGGATATGTCTGTGATCACGGGCAATGATTTTGGCTCATCTGAGAATAAAGCATCGAAGGTTATAGGTTTTTTCATACCAGTCGCAAGAAATGCATCCCGAGGAGTACATGACATTGCACTACTGGCATTGGAGAAGAAACTACAACGCGGTGAATATCGTTATATACCACTATATAATCGCATACCAAAGCCAAAGACTGAGGTAACCATGAGCTTTGTGGAACCGCAAAGTCGTGAGATCAGTTTCTATCAGTCGAAAGTCTTGAGTACCGAGAAATGTAATAAAACCTATGAGGAATACGCTCGCATTAAAGTTCCTTTCGATGAGGATTTCTTTTGTGTGGCGAATCGAGGCAAAGCTGGCTGTAGTACTCGTCCTGGGGATCCACTCATCATTGATGACAAACTCGCAGGCATTAATATCTATGGTGAGCATTGTGATCAACTGGAGGGCGGTCGTAATGCCGACATCTATTTTGCCATGCGGCATACGGTTAAGTTCATTCAGAGAGCCACAGATCTGTTGAGAGCATTCACCGGCACGGGTCCCTTTGATGATTCCAAGACAACAGTGAGAACACAACTCTATCAGGAAAGACCCACATTACCGCCATATCTGATATATGATTAATAACAAAGGAAATTTCTATAGCAAAACAAATATATTTACACTATTAAAAATAAACGAGAAAGAAATGTCAGTCGGGCATGTCGACCGTGTAATACCCTCTGAGCTTCGTTTCCAATTATATGATTTCCAATTGGAGTAGCTGCTGCAAAAACTTATCATGCACACATATTTGTATGTCTATCTCGCTCGCACGCTTTTCGTTTTCGTTGCTTGAGAGCAGAGCTCAGTGCAATGCACTATGCCTTGCTTGAAAGAAACTATTTTTATTGTATGAAAAACTTTTTTAATTATTTTTCTATTTTGATGAAATTTTCACAATCGTTTGATATTATTTGTCTGCAAGTATGCGCTTAGTTACAACACTATACGTTAAGAAATAAGAGAGCCCACCGCTTTCAAAGTTACAAGGAAGTTGTGCATTTTGTGGGCAAAGGAGGCGTTGCATCCAAAAAATTTTGGAAGTCCCTAGGTGTTATATTAACTAAGATATTTGCCAAAAACATGTATTTTTTCCGTGGTATGTCTGGTTTTTCGCTTATTGTGGGCGAATGGGGCGTGGCATCAAAAAAAGGAAACAAAATTGTATTGACTGACTAAATATGTGGTCGATACTGACTAAAACGGATATTGTAGCTCTTACCATCTCTAAGATCTGTTTGTTCATACGGACAGACAGACAGACGGACGGACGGACAGACGAACTTCTGACAAACCCAATATACCCCTCAGAGGGTATAAAAAATAAAAAGCTATGTTCATATATTTGTATTTTTGGGTAATGCAAAAAGTTACAGGGTATATAATGTATAGCTGGAACAAACTGATTATACATGGAGGTAAAAAATAAAACTTGCGCCAAATATATATCAATTTTGACATTAGTTTGATAGTGAAAACAACTGCAATGACATTGCAACGGTATTATTTAGTATTTGTGATATTACAAACTGTATTCACTGCTGTTGTCGGCACACCCCGTGTGCACTATCACCGCTACATGTTGTCCGATTACCGAAGACAGCATAATAATAAAACCCAAATGGACTACTACCCATTGCCTAGGCCCAAAACATATACAGAGGCAGATGAAGATTATATGCATAGAGTCAGATCATCGCAGATAATGGTGGATACGCTCAATTCGACTCAAAAATATCCACTTTCGGAACTTTTGGTGCGCATTTACGATGGCAATCAGTATCTCTGTATGGGCACATTTCTCAACGAACTGATTGTGTTGACGACAGAGACTTGCTTTTTGCTGGGAGAACCGCTTCATTTGAAAATTAAGACTTTCTCAAATGATATACTCGATAATTTGAAGGTGATTAATGACGATCAAGTGGTAAAAATGATAGTTTTGAGCAAACCTATGCCAAATTGGAATTTTACCACCAAACTATGTGAGTTTCCAATGGATTATAATGCCATATTTCCACTAACGACATATATACGAAGTAGTCGTAAGATTCATGTACAAGAGTCAAAGGTTTTGCCTCTAAGTGAATGTCGAAATTTAATGGATGATCCCAAAGGTGAGGTCGTAAAAGCTACCATGATCTGCGTTAAGAACAAAAAGAAAACATCCAAGTGTCAGAAGAGCTTTGGAAATCCCCTCATTTACAAGGGACAAATCTGTGGTGTGAATGTTTTGGGACACAATTGTCCCAAGTATTTGGGAGTTGATGTTTATGCCACGGTTATCAATGAGGTTGCCTTTTTCGAAGCTAAATTAAAGATACTAAGAGCTGCCAAAATTGAGGATTTATTTTAAGAAAAGTACAGTCTGCAAAAAATAATATTATAATTAAAATAAAACTAAATTATTAAAATATATATACAATAAAAAGATGCCTAGAAAGTAACATGAAAAAATAAATTAAAATGAACTTCAGTTTTAAAAATTTTTTTTATGATAATGGTAAGAAAATCTAGATAAATATAATTTTATTGCTTCTAATCTTTTGTCCTTAAATCGTTTTCGAACCTACATAAATTGAAGATACTAAGAACAGCCAGAATTGAGGATTTATTTTAAGAAAAGTACAGTCTGCATATAATAATAATTTAATTAAAACAAAAACTCAATTATAAAAATTTATTTACAATAAAAAGCTGCCTAGAAAGTACCATGGAAAAAAAAATTAAAATGAACTTCAGTTTTAAATGGTAAGAAAATCTAGATATACAATATATAATTTTTTTGCTTCCAATCTTTTCTTCTTAAATCTTATTTAAATACCTGAAAGTTTTATAGAAATTCTATAAGATAATTAACAGAGCTGTTAAAAAAAGCATTCGAATATAAAATATATACTCGAATGCTTTTTTTGACAGCTCTGATAATTAAATATATTTTTAATAATTTCTTAGGCAGAAAATTCTGACTTTAGTGCGATAAAATTGCTAGCTGATTGAGTCGCATTTAGCATTTCTAAAGCACTGAAAATTTTACTATTTTTTTTAAGATCTCATAGTAAAGAAAATTATTCACAGTTTACGTTAAAAAGTGTAACTAATGAACCCTAAACATATATACAATACTTTCTTAAAATACCATTTCTAGTAGCTGATTCAGTCTTATAATGCAAACAGTTTCAGTTTGTGGTCTAGTAAATCTGCTCTTGTTGCTGCTATGCCATGTTGCAGCTGAGGGGGAATATCGAAATGTTTGGTATCATAAACTTCCCTATGCAATTGGCGATCGGAGGCCACATTTTGGACTATGTCAAAAGTCACATGGCCAGTAAGCATAAGAAGCGTCCTCATGCACGGAACACAACTGGCGATCCCACTGGGAATGACAATGCACTGCTAGACAATTATGTGGCCCGACTTTATGTGGAGAAGAAACTGATTTGCAGTGGTCTTGTGGTCAGTAATCGTACAGTGCTTACTAGCAGTGTGTGTCTAAACAATGTGACCTTGGAAAATGTGCAATTAAAACTAATGGATAATACGGCACACAAAATAGTGAGTAGCACGACTACCGATGACTATACCTATAACACAGCCACAGATTTGGTGACCCTCTTGACACTGGATCAGGAACTGCCCGAGTTTTATAAGAAGCCACCACCGATTTGTCCGGTACACGTGGATCAGCGTGACACTGTCATTTTGTGGCGTTGGTCTTCGAATAGGAAAACTTTGCGAAAGAAACCTATGCAACAAATTGATGAAAGTGAGTGCAAGGAAATAAATCGGGAAGTTCAAGGAAAAGTTATAGATAGTTCAATCAGTTGTGTGCAGAATACACACGTAACAGACAAGTGTGAGATAACCCATGGATTACCCTATGTGTGGCAAGGACACTTCTGCGGCCTAAACATTGAGGGACACAATTGCCTTAAGCCCAGATCAGCCGATGTTTATGCCAGATTGTTGCAGGTCAAACGCTATATAAGTCGCAAGCTCAACGAGATCAGACTCAGCAAATTGGAGCGGGATGTGATCTAGTAATAAGACCACAATTGTACCATAGAATAATCCGTGTCTTCAAATCAAGTTATGTTCTGAAAGTTAAGTCTTCGACTAGATTATTTTTGTTGTAATAATAATTTTGTTATTATTTTTATAACATTATTATCTGCACGACATGATTGGAGTTTGAATCAATAAAAATTTATATTTAAGGAACTATTGCAAAAGCTTCTTCAGAAACTCTGAACATAACTTTTTTGTTTATGAGCCAATCTTTATGAAATTTGCAGAATGTTTTCTTTAAACAATTTTGTTAATAAAACTTTCAGGACTGAAGCTCTGAAACTGCTTTTTGTCTATTATTATTTGGCTTACTAACAATGCAGACAAAGAGCTTACATATCAATTTCGATGCAGCTAATTCTCTAACATCTCTGACTCAGAGACTCTTTCTTCATACGGAAAAGCTTGGTTTAATCTACACCACTGGTAATGCTGACCACGACTACATATATGTATGAGGTATAGTTTTTCGCTTATTATGGCCGAATGGGGCGTGGCATCGAAAAAAAAGGATTCTTGTATTAGCTGACTGAATATGTGATCGATACTGACTAAAATGGATTTTGTAGCTCTTAACATCTCTGAGCTCTGTTTGTTCATACGGACAGACAGACAGGCAGACGGACAGACAGACGGACAGACAGACGGACATGACTATATCGACTCGGCTATTGATGCTAATCAAGAATCTATATACTTTATGGGGTCTGTCACGCCTCCTTCTGCCTGTTACATACTTTTCACAAACCCAATATACCCCTCAGAGGGCATAAAAAGTACAATTTAGAAATACATATAATTGTTGGCTCTTCAATCACAATAATGACAAATTTTTGGGGATGAATGCTTTTGGTTTTACTATGTTATATGGAAGGAAGGACAGGTGTTTCAGGCATAGAAAACAGATAGAAAACTGCACATTTCTTTTGGTCTGTCTTTTTTGCTGTGTCTTGTGAGTTCGGTAAATCTGCTCACGGCATTTGTTTCGTCAACAAAAAAACTTTGCAAACTCGGATATGAAGTGGCAGCAACAAAAATTACAACAAAAAAATACCATCGTTGGGAATGAGGATGATGGAAAAACCTTTTGTATTGCAGCGATAATGTCATCAACTAAAGTACTCCGTCGGGCATAGTGAAAAGTTCTAGTCAATCGAAATAAAGCACATAATGCGACGATACGGGGAGAAAAACCATGGACAGACACAGTAGACAGAGACAGCAAGAGAGTGTAAGAGAGAGAGACGCTGGCAGATGGAATGGCACATGAAAACTGTGTAAACATCATTAAAATGTTTCCTTCTTTGCCCGGCAAATGGGAAATCATTCAAATTATATTTTCTTTTTTTCCCAACTCTACTGCTGCTGAGAGTGTATGTGTGTGTTTGTGTGTTTTTTCTGCTCTTGTCCTGCCGTTTTTAATTTTAAGCACATTTACAGATTAATGTTTGCTTTGCCAGCCAGCTGTTGAGCTCGACAATCCTTAATATGAGGAATGATGCACTTTAATAAATCGAACCAAATAATTCAGTTGCTTTTGGCGAGTTTTTTTTTGCTGCAAACTAATTTTGCTGTGGCATTCCCTATGTTTGTTATGACCAGGCCAAAACTGCTGTTTTGAGCTAAAACACAAATGAAAGAAAATAGCTCAGTTGTGGTTGGTCGCAAAGAGAATACTACCAAAGGGAAAATGAAAAAAAAAAGTAGAAATAGCTTTTTTTTTGGGCATGTAAAATATCTGATACACTTGCAGAAAAAGTAGCTTATATTCAATTGTTAATCGTAGTGTTTAGGGTTACATTATAATAAAAAAAAAAAAAAAAAAACAAAAAAAAAAAAAATTTTTTTTTTCCCCCCCCCCCCCCCCCCAAAAAAAAAAAAAAATAAAAAAAAAAAAATATTTTTTAACAGCTCTGATTATAATAACAATTTCTAGCTTTAAATTTTCTATTGGCATAAAAGAGACACATTTAAACTTCTTAGAGAAAGTTTTCCTTCACTTACATTTTCAATTGAAATCTTTTTTACAACTGATTATTCATTTGGTATTTTCCAATCCCTTAGTGCAACTGTTCCTATATCAGCTATATAAAAATCGACTAATAAAAATTCTATATATTTTCTAGATTTTACCACTATACAGAATGCCCAATACCCTATGCAAGGGTACATATAACAAATGAAAGCAAAGCGTTAAAATTTGCCTCTGCACCCAAAAAAAAACACAAAAAACAAAAGGACAAAACGCACATTTGTATGTGTGCGCACGTCCTTGGCCATGTGTGTGGATGTGTGTTTGGGTGTATAAAATTTTACGATAATACGCAACAATTTCGAAATGAGTGCGTCCCGCGGAGTCGAGACACAACACAACACAACAGAACACAACACGACTCGAAGACTCTTGTTGAGCCTTGAGTGCAAAGAAAGCAATTTCCTCAATATTCTTTATGGCCAAAGCAAGACCAAACCAAGAACTTGAATAGCTAATGTGGAGAGGCAAAGAAAGAGAAAGGGAGAGAGGTCGAGATTCTGAGAAAAAAGAGTAGCAGCAAAAAAAAAACAAAACAAAACAAGAAAAGTTTAGACCGTGTAATACCCTCTAACCCTCTAACTTGCGATTATATGAACTAAAATCAGTGAAATCTTAAAATGCGATCCCATAAAGTATATATATTTATAATCTACACAAAATTTCCAATCGATTAGGTATGCAAAATTTTGGAAAAAATGAAATGAATTTCAAAAATTTTGCAAAGAAACTCTGGAATTCTTAATGTGCTCAAAAGGCAGTTCAAAATGCTATTCCGTACAAAAATTGTTAAAGTTTTGACAAAGTTATCGAAGTTCAAAATTTTAAAAGAGGTCATTACGGGGCTTCAACTGGTCGTAGAATTTTTCGACCCCATAAAGTATATATATTCATTATCTACACAAAATTTCCAATCGGGGAACAAAAAAAAAAATTTTTTTTTTTTCATTTTCAGAAAAAATATCAAGGGGTTGGTACTTCATGCGGACAGACAGACAGACAAACAAATCGACGCAGCTTTTGACACTAATCAAGAATATATATATATCTCTTAACACACCTAATATACCCTTTACAGGGTATACAAATAAGACAAAACACTTTCGTTGCGTTTGTTATTATTTTCAAAGTTCCATAAGTCGACTGCCAATAAAATTTTAGAAGCTCGGCTGTTAACATTATCATAACGCACACTTGGAGAATGAGTGAGAAGAAAAGAGAGCGAGAGAGAGGGAGAAAGAGAGGGAGAGACACACACACGCATGTGTAAGTAGCAATATAATAATAATCATGGTGACACACACACACACACACATGCCTAGGTACACATTTACATGGCCATTAAGCGCTGACTCGTGTGTTCTCAGCTTTGACTAGCAATCGCATTGCGTATACGCAACGTGTGCGAGTGTGTGTGTGTGTGTAAAAGCGCCTTATAATTCATTTATTGGCATAATTTCGTTTTATTTTTATTTGCTTCACGGCATTTGCGATTTGCCTTTGATGCGAATACACAAATGCCTCGATGGCAAATTGAAAACATATTGAATATTGAATTTCTTCAACTTCCCATAGCACTCCTCCGCTGCCGCTGCCACTGCCACTGCCCCTTCCTACCTAATGGCCAACAGCCTCAAGTCTATTTAATTATGGAGCTTCGTACGCGACGCTGCATACAATTAGAGGTCGATGGTGATGCTGCTGCTGCTTCTGCTGCTGCTGCATTCATTATAAAGCACTTTAATCTAGGAGCGAACACGAACGTAAACATGGATCACGCGCGGTCTAATAAATTGGCGTACAAAGTGAACAAAGAAAGCAAGATAGATAGCTGAATAGATGGATGGATGAGAAAGAAAAACACACAGAGAGTGATAGAAAGAAAGAGAGACAGACAGAGAGAGCAAAATACATGAATCTGTAACTTTGGCAGTCGGTGCTGCTGCTGCTGCTGCTTCCATCTGGTATTGCATATTTCTTACCTTACTGTGTGTGGACAGGAAACAGACAACAACAGCAACAGCAACAACATGAGAAAATCCAACTGGACATGGTCTGGTAACTTGTCTGCCGAGTTGTCTGTCTGTTGAGTCTGGCGTGGGTCTAGCATTTGCTACGTGACTGGGAAAATGCATTTCCGCTGCACGTACAATCTGGCCAGCAAAATTTACTACGGCAAACCGAAAACTAAAACGAGGCACACGTAAGTCAATCAGCAACTGGACAGCAGCAATAGTAATACCACTAGAAACTAGTATATAGTACGTATAACAACAACAGCTCTTACAATCTGTACTCTAATGCAATGCGGAAGTAACACTCCAATTTACCAGATGTCTCTCTCTCTCTCTCGTGTGATTTTGTTGCTAAGTGAATGAGTTACTTCCGCTTTGCTTAACAATTTTAAATAAAATCAAATCAGAGAGCACATATAGACAACAAGTTCAACTTTTCTAACCCTTAAATAAACACATATGCATATCAACATTGTTATTACAATTGAGCATAGTTAACGCTAGGAACGAAAGTAGATTTAAAACACAAACATGAAGTGTTTTCCGCTATTAACTTTATATAGAAATATCAGCTGGTGTCACATAGGTTTAATACTTTTATGTTATCACTTTCTGAACCAACGCCAGCTTAGTGGTAAAAGGCTAGAAAAGCAAATATAGTTTGGGTAAAATACATCTTTATATAGAATATTTCAGTAACTACGGCACTTAGAGACACCAATTTCAGCATGCAGGTTCCTAGTTGCAATATAAAGATAATGTATTCAAAAATATTTGGATGCAACGTCCCATTCGTTCATAAGAAACTAACAAATTTCAAAAATTTGCATGCCTCTAACTCACATATTTCTTATTGAATAGTTTTGTAACTTCGCATTCGTTCGAGGACCAACATTATCAAACGATCCTGAACATAGCATTAAGATCTGATTATAAGCAGTGGCAGGTACATGCAGCGCTTACTCCGATTTGAACGTCAGAGGGTATTACTCGGTTGTTATACAACTTTTTCCCAAAAACCCGCTAAATTTGTGGGAATAGCTGCAAAAGATTAAATATTATGTAATGGGCAAGGGTAGTATTAAAATTCTATTTATGTGTTAAATATTTTTTAACTAAACAGCGATATTTATATTTTGGTACAAGGTTAATAACAAGTGTATTATGTGTTCCATGTAAGTTTTCAGCACTAGATGGATAACACATTTCACAAAAAAATTGCAGCTATCAAAACTTATTCAGTTTCTATAACAAACTTCTAAATTGTAGAAGTTGTAATAAAAAAAGCTTTTCAATTAAAATACAGAAATAACGATCCAAACTCTGAGATGTCTGTGTGTCTAAAATACTCTCAAGGCATAGCATAATATTCGTATAAGATAACCCCATAAAAGATTTTAAAGTTAAGTTTAATTTTTTGCATTTGAAACCAAGAAATTTTCCAGAAATTATTCCAATTGGTTTCTGAATTGTAGCCGTATTCATTCGCTGACATTTTGAATGATAAGAAAATGGCAATAAATTATTTGTATGCATAACATATGATATGATATGGATAATAAATAGATTTCATGTGCTGCAATTAACACCTAGCGCGTTTCAAACAAATATTTGCCAATCTTATCGAATTGTTTATCAGCAACTGGTTTGACAACCAAATAGACATTGAATGAATTAGTTTGCGTTTGTTTTTTTTTTAGTTTATTTTATTTTATTTTTAGTATTGTAATGACGAGTTAATCAAAGGTAAATATGGAACACGTGAGAGAATTAGTTTAAATGTGTTAACTAGGTGAACGCATTTGTTTGACAACATTTTACATTTTAGCCACAAAGTTTAGTTCATTGCGATGTCTGCCTGTAGACCAAGTCAGTTGCGCGGTTGCTTCGCTTTTGTTTTGACCCTGCTGTTGGTCTTTGAGTTTTTGGTAGTGCTAGTGTTATTACGAACTGAATTTGTCATCGATAGCGTAAGTGAAGAAGTTAAAGAAGTTAGTTTGGCTGCATGGCAAGAGTTTATTGCACATACGCCTGAGCAGCCGAATAGTTATTACCAATACAATCGTCAGTTGAGTGATAAGTTGGCTGTGCTGCGTTCGCTACCAAAGACACGACATGACAGGTTAATATAGCTTATGGTAACAAGCTATTGAGCTTATTTTGACAAATATACCAATTGTTTACAGCTGCAACAGTCGCTCGTATCAGCTACCAGCTGCCTCACAAGCCAAACTCAGTGTTGTCATCAGTTTCTACAATGAGGCGCGTTCTGTGCTCTTGAGAACGATCTTGTCATTGATCAGTCGCACATCAGCGCATTATCTACACGAGCTGATCATCATCGATGATTTCAGTGATGATGGTAAGTTGTGAAACAGTTAAAAAGTGAAATAATAATTGGGTTTCTATACCAGAAACATGAAGTTGAAGACTAAATGTTAGGGTTTTGAGTTTAGAACATTTTTAAAAGCATAAAACGCTAAACTTAAGCACTGAAATCTAAAACATTTCTATTTCTTAATGCACGAACTTCATTATAAAAATATTCTTAGAGGATTAAAAAATATAATAGTCAAGCATTTATATAAGATCTACTCTGTGAAAATGTTAAAAAAAAACCGCCAAAATTTAAATTCTTAAATTTAAGCAATCTAATGGTTTTATTGCAATATAAAATTATATTTTTATTTAATTTTTTATTTATTTATTAATTATTATACAAAAATAATATAATCATTAACAGGTAAAGAGTGCTAGCTACTAAAGCCATCGACTCTATAAAATTATAAAAACAGTTGTTCATTTCGACAATAAAAGCAGTCATGAGAATATGAACTCTATTTTGAGAATATTTTTAAATCGATTATATATAATACTCAAGTATTTATAAAAGATTTTGGCTATGCAAAATATGAGAAAAAAACTGTCAAATTTATACACTTAAATATTATATAATATTATAAAAATAGTTTTACATTCCGACAATATGGTTAAGAAATATTGCTAAGAAAAATATATTAGTGTTTTAATTTAGGAGAAAACCTCCTCAAAATTATAAAGTAAAAACATTTTGGAAAAATTCGTAATATACATATTTAAAATAGAAAGAGTTGTATTAAAATATTTGACATAAAACGTACATTAATTTGATTTATAAATATTTAAAATTTAGTTACTTAAATTCATATAATTTTATAATTCATTTAGATTTCAAAAAGTATTTGATCCTACTCAAAGTAGTCTTATAATCGACATGTGTTCAATTTGCATTGAAACATCGAAGCAAATATCGTAGTTTTAACCATTAGTCTAAATGTTTCCACTTAATTTATAGTCAATCTGCTGGACAGTCTGGCTGAACTCATGAGTAGTCGCCTGCAAGGTCAGCTCACACTCATCTTGAGGCGCAATTGGCGGCGTCGGGGACTAATTTGGTCACGCAACGAGGGGGCACGTGTGGCAAGTGGTCAGTATTTGCTATTTCTCGACAGTCACTGTGAGGTCAACGTTGGCTGGCTGGAACCCCTGCTGGAGAGGCTGGCGTTGAACTCTGGTGGCCTGGCCGTAAGTCCACTGCTGGATCCCATTGACCCGCAGACCTTGAGCTACCGAAGTGGCAATGTGTTGCTCAAAGGGGGATTCGATTGGAGTCTGCATTTCCATTGGCTGCCGAGGCAACTGAAGGAGCGAGAACCACTGGAGCAGCAGTATAAAAGTGCGGTCTTTGCCGGTGGCATAATGATGATCTCACGCGAATGGTTCTTCAAGTTGCATGGCTTCAATCCACACTTGCAGGTCAGTGCGTCAAATTAACTATACGACTACTAAAAGGCAGATGTGGCAAGTGTAGCAAGTGGCAGGTGGCAAGTGGCAAGTAGCAAGTGCGCTAATTACTCATGTCAGGCAAATGACACACAACTTTTTGTGCTGACAGGCCGTAGAAAATGTGCAAGAAAATAGAAACAGCAGCCTTAACAACTCATTTCTAGGTAAAATACCCTGTGCGGGTATATAAGGTTTGTTAACAATATAACTATTACATGTGTTTAGGTGTAAGACAGGCCGTTCGGCCGTAGAAAATTCGCAGAAAATAGAAACAGCAGCACTAACAACTCATTTCAGTTAGAATATCCTGTGCGGGTATATAAGGTTTGTTAACAATATAACTATTACATATGTTTAGGTGTAAGACAGGCCGTTTGGCCGTAGAAAATGTTCAGAAAATAGAAACAGCAGCAGTAACAACTCATTTCAGTTAAAATACCCTGTGCGGGTATACTAAGTTTGTTAACAATATAACTTCTACATGTAAGACAAGGTAAATATGGGGTGTAGACAGTCCAAATCCCGTTCGTTTGTGCATTTTATAAACAGTTTTCAGTCTATTCAAGTTCAAGCTCTCACCACAGGGTATGCTATAGCCATGCACACCCCCTACAAAAAATTTCATCTCTCTTTCTTTTTTTTGTTGGTTGTTTTTTTTCTGGCTTCTGCGTGTCTGGTAGATTTGGGGCGGTGAGTCCATTGAGTTTGCCATTAAATTGTGGCTTTGCGGTGGACAAATTGAGATCGTGCCCTGCAGCCGAATTGGACATATTTTTCGGTCAAGCCATGCCTTTGAGTTTCCGCCACAATTCGAACCGAAAGAGCAGCTGGACTCTGGCCAGGCGACATATTTGCGGTAGGTTGAAGTGGCTCTAGCCTCACTCTCTCTCTCTTCTCGTGAAGGTCTATTGGGAATTCCTCTAAGACTGCCTGATTGGATGACCCCGTACCGAACCGACCGAACTTAGGTGTGAAGCGAGTTGCGCGCTCTGCTCTGCTCTTTGGTATTTTTCAATTTATTCCCCAAGTGACGGTTGCGTGTGTCACCCTACGGGTGTCCGGATTTTTAATATAAACATTCCCAGCACGCAATGCGAAAACTCCACATACATATACCCTTACTTATAACCCTCTCTTCTCTCTCTCTCTCTCTCTCTCTCTCTTTATGGGTAGCAACTCAAAAATCATAGCCGAGTCGTGGCTGGACGAGTACAAATATTTGTTCTACACCCTCAAACCGTCGGCCAAACGCATTCCATTGAATCTTTCGCAGCAGCATTACGAGTCAACTCTGATAAAGACTGGACAGCAGTGTCAACGCTTCGACTGGTATATGCGGCATGTGAACACTGAGTTAAAGTAAGTAATAACACACTACCCCACACACATCCATACAACCAGTTATACTAGTATAAAGGGGATAGGAAATTCCTTTGGATTGACTTAACTTAGTCTATATAAATTACCAACTGTAATGTGCATAATAGTGTTTATATAAATCTCTAAAGTTTGTCTATTTCTTTTTAAAATATAGCCAAAATTTCAGCCTGCTAGCTCTTATCATTTAGTTCCCCCGATGATCAGTTAGCGAGCAATTTCACTGCATGAATTAATTGTGCATTTTAGAAATAGAAAAGTGAAAAGAAGGAATGGAAATTTTAGTGAATTTTAGTGGATTTTGGAAACAGAAAAGTCTAAATTTGGGATAGCATATTTATTAATTTTTCATAATTTTAAAATTTTTTTAAATAATTTCTAATGGTATGTTCACGTTGTGCCACAGAATGTCACAATATTCTGCTAAAGTTAGACTTTGTTGTATTGAAAAAGTTAGAACATAATCAGCTTACAGCATTTTAAAATATAAATGTGGGAATGGGTCTGGCATCGACGCTCAGACTACCCACCGTTATAAAATATTCTGTTAAGCATGTTAACATAATGTCAGAGAAGGAGTTACGATCGAAGACGACGACCCAAAAGGTTGCCTTGAATTGACGTCGCGTCGCGACGCTTGCAGAAAACTTTCGTTCTAATACTTATATTTATAAACAATAATCTAATCAAAATACTATTAATAAACAATATTAAACAACAAACAAGGATATGGCTTGATATACTAAACCTAATCCCATATAAATTGAGATAGTATAATATATTTTGGAAATCTTTAGACACATAATTGGTTTAGAGCATAGTGTGAACCCAGCATAATATTTATCATTTACAAAATTATATACTTTTTTTGAGTCTGCCACGCTTTCTTCTGCCTGTTAGACAGAAACCGTATCGGACTAACTTAATATACTTAAAATTACCTAACTAAAAATTTTAAAAAATTATTTAAAGTCTATTCTTTACTGATTTCTCTATAACCAACTTATAGCTATAACTCATCTTACAATATCCTAAACATTTCAGAGTGCACAACGGCATATACAGTGCGCTGGGTACCCTACGAAATGAGGATCGTTGTCTGCATGTGAGAAATAGACTGAAACCAAAAAATCCAAAACTTCAACTCGTTAATTGCTATCATTTGGAGATAACACAGTGGCATCTTGAACGCGAAAGTGGACAGTTGAGCACTGGAAATAAGCTATGCTTAGGCGTTTCTTTGAGGTCCTCGCAGCGACCCCGGCTAACGCTAGAGTCCTGTCTCAGTGGTGAACTAAAATCGCTAGCAAATCATACGCAACGTTGGCTGCATCGTGACACGCAGCTGTTGCACTCACACACACATCTCTGCCTGGATAATCCGCTCAAGGATCAATTGGCGCTGAGCAGCTGTCGGCCAATGGCGAGTTCACAATCCTTTCAATTTGCATTGGAAATGGGAGTGGCACAAACCTAAAACTTGCTAATGATCTGAGAACGGGGCAGGTTGAAGAGGGGCAGCTACTAATCGAAATGTTTCCATGTTGTGCTAATCTCTGTGAAATATTTCCGTTGCCATAGATTTAACAGCAGCCGGGGAAGTACTAAATAATGGCAACACACGACAAGGGAGAGACAGGGTGAGAGAGAGTTGGAAATGAAAGCCGGAATACTACTGTGGTGGTGTATTTTTTTTTGCCTCCGTTGAGCTATCAAGACTTTGCGCGCTTCCTGTACCATCCATCACACGCGACAGCAGACAATGGAACTGCAGTGGCAGTGGTAGCAGGAAGAAAGGGAAGAGCAGTAGGAGGCAGGAGTAGAAGCTGCAGTAACAGCAGCAGTTGAGATAAAAGACAACGAGATGTCGCGCTTATTGTGCTGCCTTGTTTAGAAGGCCACGGAACAATGCGACGCCGTCTGCAGTTGTCGTCCGGGGTACATCAAAGTCGACGGGGACGGCGAATGTAATTGAGTTGATGACTGCCCGACGCGCTTCCGGCAGCTTTGATGGCCTCCGGATGGCAGGCGACAAAAAAGTGACGACAATGCCACAATATATAAAAACCAATGCACAACTACTAGAGACGGTGAGCTAAGAAACTGCGAACTGTGGACCACTGGACAGACAGACAGACGGACAGACAGACGGATAGACAGACGGACAGACAGACGCATAACAGCGAACAATTTGCAATTCGCGCATTGTTTTCTTTGCACATCTTTTGCGGTAATAAAGCGTAAAAGTTAATTTTGTAACGCGGTTGACAATATGCTGGCAACTTTTCAGCAACAACATTCATTCTGTGGTATCACAGCAACAGGCAACCTGCAATCGGCAAGCGGCAAACTGCCACGAACAACTTACAACGCTGAGGCAACGCGGCTGCTGCTGCTGCTGTTGTGGCGATGCGTCGCGTTGGCGGCAACTGTCAAGCAGCGCGTAAAATCATATTTTTATGGCAATTTATGAAGGCAACAACAATGCGACTTACAGTGGCTCACAGCTTATTTCGTGCAGAGGCTTAGGAAGTTTTAAAAACTGAATAACTTCTAAACTATAGAAGATATCAGCAAAATTTAAACACATTTAATTTCAATGACTAACTAGATAAATTTATTTATACGAACTTAAATTTTTTTTAAAAATATTGATAACACCACCAATGGAAATAATGCAAGTAATTTTAGTATTATTAAAAAATTAAAATTTTTTTAGTTACTAATTAAACAAAAATATACTGATGAATTGATCTCCGTTTAAATAAATTTAATACCATTAATAGTTTAGCCAATTTTAAAAGACTTTGAAAATTTACGTTGCCTCTGCACGAAATTAGCTGTGATCCACTGTAAGTCTGATATGCCCTGTAAACCTACAAGTGAAAGAGAAGTGTAACTACATATTTAGGCTACTAAAAGTCATGAATAAAATTAAAAAAAAAAGCTGAAAAGAATGTGTTAAAAGTGTATTACGTTTGATAGATTCTACAGCTAAATACTATTATATATATAAAAGACTCTATCATACCCCACTCAGAAATTGTGTTTAGGGTATAGCTAACCCTAGGCAGCGCCGTCTGCAAAAGTTGCAGCGGTTTGTCCGTGCGGAAGCAGCATTTAGTTTAGTTCAGTTTAGTTTAGTTTAGTTTTGGTTTCGGTTCAGTTTTTAGTTTAGTTTCTTTTTGTTTAGTTTACTTTATTTAGTTGCATTTTAGTTATGACGCTGAGACATTTTATTGTATAGCATTACTGGTCGGTACTGTGAACCTGTGAACAAAGATCTTGTTGCAATTGTGGCAATTGTTGCGCTTGCCACCACCAAACAACAACAACAACAGTGGGTGTGGCAGCATTAAAAGTTTTTACTTTTGCAGCACTAGAAATGTTTTCATTTTCTCTTATTTTTTCCCTTTTCCAATTTAGAGTCCTAACTGCTTATGATTTTTGCGCACAGATAATTGTTTAAACAAAATGTTGGTAGTAGAAAGCTTCAAGTGGGCAACTCAATGAGCGCAGTCCTTGACATGTTTATGGCTCGGCTTTATTTAGCTTTTTGCAAACATTTTTTTGCGCTTTCATTGAATAGGCAAAAAAACGGAGCTTAATTATGGCCATGGTTAAGACTGGAAGACTGACAGCAAAGGGGTGGGTCGTCCGCTTGAAACTTGATTATACATTTGAAGACTCATTTTATTATCTGCATAAATCTTTGCACACCAACAAACACCGCCCACTACCCACCGCCCATTGCCCAACGCTCATTGCTGCCAACTTTGCTGTTTACTCTGCACACACAGCAGAGTTAAATAAAAAAATAAATATAAAAAAAATCCATCATTCAGTGGCGGACCGCATTTAAAATATCTTGATTAAAAAACTAAAAAAGAAGTGAATAAAAAAAAAGGCGAGGTGGAAAAGCGCGCTGTAAAATGCTAAAATAAAAGCCAAATGCAAACTCAGCGCGTTTCTAAGTGAGCCAGAAACAAAAGAAAAATGCGAGAAAAGCGAATGGGGAAAAATGGAGATAGAGAATGAGCTGTGTGTTAGAGAGAGAGAGATAGCGAGAGAAATAAAACTTATAAGCCGCAAGCGGAAAACAAAGTTAACGGACATGGACCAGAGCAAGGCATGACCAGAGCAAGAAAGCTGGCCAGTTTCTAAAAAGGATTTCAAAATTAACGGCCATCAGTGGAAGAAGAAAGTCAATTTGAATGATTAAATAGAAGAAGCTGTGCAAAACTTAACCGCACCACACCGCACCGCAGCACACCCCATCGCACTGAACCTCTCCACACCGCGCCCCACCCAAAACTGATCCAAACTGAACCCTTTTTTCTCCAGCTAACTCAACTTTTCGCTCAAACATTGTTGTCAGAAATGTCGATTAATGCTGCTGTTAGTGCTGTTTAAGGATTTATCCGGTTTTCTTTTGACAGTTTGCTGCCGATTTACATTTATTAATTCTTTTTATACACCCAACAAAAAAACAAAAAAAACAAAAAAAAAAAACAATGTTTTTTGGCCCAAAAACCGGCAGACATAATGGATGCAATGCCTCTGGCTTAAACTGGCTAGCAACATGAATGCCCAAAATATGATGCCGGCAAAACAATTCGAGAAAAACAACGTGGCGATAATCCATCATTTCGTCCATCAAGAGTTGTCGGAATGACAATAGCAGCAACCATGGGCAGCAAAACAGCGTGGACAATGGGCTGAAATGTCGAAATTGGCAGCAGTATAAATGTAGCCATTAAATTTAAATAAAAGTGAAGTAGTTTATATATATTGAATGATTTTGAAAAGTATTTAAAAATATTAAAAATAATTTTTAAAATAGCATTAAATAACTTAAAACTTGGGTCATATTTAAAAATTTTATTAAGGAATGTTTGAAGTTGAAAATTTAATAAGTCAGTGAACTTATTAGAAGAGTTTGAAGATGAAAATTTAATAAGTTAGTGGACTTATTTGATTTTTAGCTTCAAACGTTACTTAGCAAATTTTTTAAATTTAACCAACTAGCTCAAGTTTATAAATGGCATTTTTTTCAAGAAAATATATATTTTTTGGCTTATTTTTTTTTTAATGTCACTCTATGAATAGTCGAAATAAGCATTAAAACAAATTGAAAGCTAAAACTTGACAAATTAAAATAAAGTTATAATAGTTAAAAAAATAAAAAAGTTTATAATTGGAATTCCAAATCGTTGTTTAAAGCTTACTTTTTTATTTTATGAAAAATGATTTTGTTTAATATTTTATTTAGCTATGCCACTGTGTCGTCTTAACAAAATTTACAATTAAATCACATGCTAAAATCTACCATTTCAATAGATTTTGTTTACTTTAAAATATATAAATTTTAAATATAAATTTTTAGCTATCTATTCCACTAACATTTTACAATTGATTTGAGCTTATAAATCTAATATGAACAACTATAAAAAGCAGTCATAAGTGGTATTTGTTTATATTCTATTTTTTACAAGAATTTTGTTCAATAGTTTTTGCTATTTTGTTTATTTTTAATAACTATTTAGTAAAATTTGTCAAAAATAACAAAAAATGTTTTCTTATAGCTCAAAACAATTATAATTTGCATGTTTATTTAACAGCATATTTATATTTGTTGGATATTTTAGTTAACTTTGCCACTGTGCAGCATTGTATTAACACTAGTCGCATTTGAGGCGCTGCCTATCTGACTATGACCTATCTCATGATAAGGCAAAAAAATGTGAGAATCTGCCGACTTCATCAACATTACAAAGCATTTTTAATATGAGAATCTAACTTAATGTTAGTGTGTGTGTGAGGTATATTTATATATATGTAGATATATATATAATGCTCTTTTACCTTTGCCGAAAAAGCATTTCAATCACGTCAAAAGTTTTAGCATAATAAAATTGTTTGTTTAATACACAGTATGTATGCAGTGGGCGCGCTGAGGGCGTGGCAGTGCGTGTGTTGAAGTGTTTTATAAGCCTCTTGTCTGTCATTCATTCGCAAATTAATTTATTTGAAGTGCGTTTGTCAAAAAGTTAACTAGCTTTTAATTTTCAGGCGTTTGCTTAAAGCCAACATTATAAAGTAGTTTTAACGTATAATTTTCACTTAATGCTAATTACTAAATTGTGCACTCAGTTAAGAGAGAGTTGAGCAGGTCGAACAAAATTGAATCTGGCAATTGAAAGTGAAAAGCTGTTGCGACGTTGAGCGATCAGCAAATAAGCGCCTTAAAGTATGCAATGGATTAAAGCATTTGAGTTTCTGTGTGAACCAAAAAAATTGATGTAGACGCATGGCAAATTGTCAAGCGAAGCATTAAATATTAAAGATTTCATTAAATTCACAATGCAGCACATTAAATATACATGATTATAACTTTTGCTTTCTGTTCACAGCATTCAATGGCTGACTGGGTGACTGGCTGGCACAGTCTCGAGTCTCGATTCCATTTATTTTTGTTTATTTTTTTTTTTTTCAGTGTTTTTTCATGCGGTGCTTAATTCGCATTTAATCTCGTCAAATTGTTGCCGGCGACGTTGGCGTCGGCATTGTGGGCGCACTGAGGCGTGGCAGCTTTCATCATCAGCAGCAGCAGAGGCAGCGACGCCAACGTCGACCCCGTCTGATCCATCAACTGAAAGTGACAGGTGAATGCCCAAACATTTCCAATGATAGGCATGTAAATGGCAAATGGGTTGCCACTTGCTCCCCCGGGCACAAACCTAAAACCCAGTAGGAGCAGGCGAAGTTGCAAACTGGAGCAGGAGCTACAGTGGGTAAAAGTACACAGGGAGAAATATGGAGGAAATATGAAGTGTAAGATATTAACCCATTTTAGTCCAATGGGTATTTAAATACCCAAGAAAACGTTGCCATTTAAAAAATTCTATCGTTCTATTCTAAAAATTCTCGAGTTTTTTGAATGGCAACTTTTTCGTGGGTATTTAAATACCCATTGGACTAAAATGGGTTAAAAGTTTAAGCTAATATTATATAACTTTTTTGGACAACATTTTAACAGCTATTATAGTCGCTGAGTTCTATCAGTTTATACAGACGTAGATAGCTTGATTTATTGAATCCATTATTAGTTGATCATACAGATAGAACTCGAACATTTTATGTTAAGGAACCGTTAAATTTAGTGATGGTAATGACATTTTTTAGAACTTTAATGTTATTTTTTTTTTACCAACAGAAACTAAACTGGTTTTTATTCGGATTTCCACTTTTTGGGAGGCATATTAACAAAAAGTTTAAAATCAGAATGAAACAAATAAATCCTTAACAGTAGTATTTTGGCTAAAAAAAAATATATTCACTAAATTTGTAGACGATTTTTTGTCTAAACTTTAAGATTTTTAGGTCTAGTAAATACTTTAAAAATTAGCTATATTTTTTTTAAGTTCAAAATAACTTATTTTAATCAAGTAATTTATCTTTTTTATAAATTTTTTATACTATTTGCAGCTGCACTCACTCGATTGTTTCTCTCAGTGTGCAGCAAGAGGATTTGGCAGGCAGCAGCTGTTTTACTGGCTTGCGGTTCGCTCAGTCTGTCAGTGTACCAAAAGGTGTCCGTCCGTTCGTTCGTCCGTCTGCCTGCCAAACGGGTGCGATAAAAAGCGCTGTGATAAGCGAAGAACCCCCAGACAATAAAACAAAAACAAAACAAAAAATGGTTTGGGAATACCAAAAATTTGTGTGTGTAGAAAAAGCGCATTAAACGTGTGTCTAAAGCAGTTCATTTCTATACCTTTCTCTTTCACTCCCACTCTCACTCTCTCTCGCACTTTCTTCGCCGCTTTGATGGTGGATTTCTGCTCTTTGGTGCAAACAGTTAATCAGTGAAATTAAGCAAGAGTCGACGTCACCGTTCTTGACATCCAGCTGTGCAATTGTTGCCGAAGCTGTGTCACCCCGGCAACACAATCAACAACAACAACAACAACAGCAGCAACAACAACAACTTGTCGGCCATTTGGAGCATTGTTGGCCAAGCAAAAATAAACAGCTAAGAGGCTACCGCTTTGGGCCGAGAAGCGCGTGCAAAGCATTGCCTGTCAATTAGGTGGGCGCTAAGTGAGGCGGGCAGCAGCAGTAGGTGGCACACACCAACAACAAGAACAACAACAATAACATACACACTCTGACACCTATTGAGGCAGCGCTGCTGCTGCTGCTGCCGCCGCCGCCGCCGCTGATGTTGCCGGCGTCGTAGACAGCGAATCTTTTTTTTATATTTGGGGGCACAGTTCAGCCATCAGTTGTGCGCTGGAAACGAACGCGTGCAGTTTGGATTTTTGCCCGATTTTGATCTAAAACAAGAAAAAAAAACAAAAATCATATATCACGTATATCAATCGAAAATCTATCAAATAATAACATCAATAACTAAGTGATTTGTGGCAAAGGGACGATTTATAGTCAAGGCTGCTGCTTTGTCTGGAGTGTAACTCGATTGCGTTGCAGTCGTTGTTGACGCTAACGTCGCAGTCAGCGTCAGCGGTCAGTGGACAGTGGGTGTAAAAAGTGTTTTGTGCTTGTTTTGTGCTGCCGTTGTCTTAACTTGTTACAATTACCGTTTGACTTTGGCCAACAGTTGGGTGTGCGTAAGGGAGTGTGTTTCTGTGTGTGTGCTTTGGTGTGGCTGCAAATCGTCCTTTTACGCCCTGCAAACGCACGCTGATTGGGCACACGTAACGTGTAGTTTTCACCGCTTGCTACACTGTTAAAAAAACTAAGAATTTTTTGTCGTAAGGCTAACATTTTTATGCCACTGCAGAGGGCATTTTGTTTTATAAAATTATGGAGAATATAAAAAAATAAATTAATGAACACTTTATAAATGATTCATTTATTTTTATAAGCCTCATAAGGATTTTAAAAATACATAAGTCGTGGAAAAAAATTTATATTTTGTTAGAAAATATTCTTAAACAGTTCTTTTTTGTAAAAAAAATTAATATTTTATTAGAAAAATTTCTTAATAAGTTATTTTTTGTAAAAAAAATTAATATTTTACTAGAAAAATTTCTTCAAAAGTTCTTTTTTGTTAAAAAATTAATATTTTATTAGAAAAATTTCTTAAACAGTTCTTTCTTGTAAACCAAAAAGTTTAAAATATTTGTAAATGTCTGAAATAATAAATTTGCTTAAACTTCGATCAAATTACTGTGATTTTTATGATACTCAATTTTTAACAAACAAAATTTACGCTTAAATTAAAATCATACTACAACGCTTGTTACTTGAACGATACTCAATTTAAAATGTAGGGTTACTATACTCGATTTGATTCGATTTTTGTAGAAAAGAGCATCTATAGCCGAGTATACCCATTACAGATCTCTGTTATGCAGAAAAACTTTAAAAACACAAAAAATACAAATTATTTAAGTCTAAAAACATTTTCTAAACTAATTTTCCACACTATTAACAAAATTAATAATTTCAAGAACATAGAATTTTCAAGATCCAAATATTACTCTTAAAATGGACAAAATTCCACACCAACAATTTTTTTTAAATGCGTATACTTGATATTAGAGCCAATTTTTAAGATCCACATATTACTCTTAAAATGGACAAAATTCCACTCCAAAAATTTTTTCAATTGCGTATACTTAATTTTAGAGCCTTTATAGTTGTTTCTTTTATCAGTGTAGGGATTATTGCGCATGATAATTGAAAAAAAATAGTGAAAAAATAAAAGAAAAAAAAATATATATATATATTTTCCGTTTGTGTTGTTGCTGTCGGACTTTGGCTTTGTCGTTTAATTGGAAATTTGGTATTTGGAATCGACGAACTGTGAAAATACTACCGGCAGCATACAACAGACAGACACTGTCGCGACAAAAGCCCAAAATTGAAAATGTGCTCCGTCGTCTACTCGCATTGTGCTCGTCGGTCTTATTGTGTGAACAATAAAAGGAAATGTAATAAGCGTTGGCCAATTAAAAATCAATAGCAAGTGAAAAGGGAGCTCTACACTATATATATATATATATAAGTAAACTATAGAAAATCTAAAGCACAAAATGGAAAACTTTACGCTGGCAGTGAACAGCAGTTGGCTGTTTGAGGATTTGACCACCAGCAACATTAGCAGCAGCAGCAACAACAATTACACCGCGGAGAATTCAACTCAATCCTCGTTTTTTGCCGAAATTGAGGATATACGCAGTACCGTTACATGGCTAGTAACAATATTCTTTGGCACAATTACCATCACTGGTTTCCTGGGCAACCTGTTGGTCATCCTAGTTGTGGTGCTCAACAAAAACATGCACTCGACAACGAATCTATTGATTGTGAATTTGGCTGCTGCCGATCTTATGTTTGTCATACTGTGCGTTCCCTTTACGGCTGTCGACTATATCACGCTACACTGGCCCTTTGGCACCCTGTGGTGTCAAACTGTCCAGTATCTGATTGTGGTCACCGCCTACGCCTCGATCTATACGCTCGTCCTCATGTCTGTCGATCGCTTTCTGGCTGTGGTTCATCCAATTCGATCACGTATGCTGCGCACGGAGCACATTACGAAAATTGCCATCTTTACGCTTTGGGCCGTGGTCTTAACCATCTCGATGCCAGTCACGGTTGCCCACAATATTGAGGTAAGTTTCAGTTTCAGTTTTAAAACTTTAAGCTTTGTGCAGTGTAGCCAGAATTTCATGCGCTTTTCTACTTAACTAAAACAGCTAGAGCCTCTAAATTTGACATGAAGTTAAAGTTTAAGTCTTAATACAAATTTGTCTAGATGGAATACACGATCCATGCAACACTTAGTGTCTATAAAAAAGCATATGCAGTTTTTAACTATGTGAAATATATTGCTTACTTTGACCAATTGATTTTTAGACCATTTTTTGCCAAGCTAGCGATTCTTTTTACTCAAATGTTTCAAAGTTTTTGGAGCTAAACATTTCCATTTAGTCTTGTTACGTTTTAAATGGTATCTAGTAATTTCCGCTAATCTAGCGAATTATAAGGAAGAGTAGTAGATAAATAGGTTGAACGACTTTTAAGTCCAAAGCGGTTTTTTCAAAAGTTATAACTCAAATAAAATTTTAAATATTTAAATGCTACGTTTTTTACAGTATCTAGCCTTTTTCGCTCAGTTAGCGGTTTTATATTAAGTGTTAAATCAAAAGATTCTTCAATTCTCAATGCTAAAATTATCACAAAGTTGTAAATTTTCTCTGTCTCTAAAACCATAATAAGACTTAAACCCCCAAAATCGCTGGTAAGTGTTGACCGATTTGAACAACCGAAGTATATAACTCGAAAATATTTCAATTATAGCGTTATAAGTGTTTGACTGACTTAAAACTCTTACAAATTCTAGCTACAAATAAGCCAAACTGATTTTCAATGCTAAAATTATCACAGAATAAGACTTAGGTATATAGTTTAGTTTTTTTTTTTAAGGTATATAGTTTTATATAGAATAGTTTATTCCATGATTTTCACTCTATAATATTTCAATTATAGCGTTTTAAGTGTTTGTCAGACTTGAAACTCTTGCAAATTAATAAGCTAAATTGGCAGCACTGGTGTTACACTGGTGCGTTGCTGCCTGCTGTGCACGAATGTGCTGTGAATAACACAGGCCAGCCGAAAATTTATTGCTTTCGATCAACGGCACCTCGTTAGATGTCTCGAGACGTTGTTTCACGTCAGAGTGGATTTAAAAATTATTGGGGAGCGGCGGGAAGGGGAGTTATCTGACTGCCCACCAAAAAAAACACACATACATACATGCAAACATTTTAGTTTTTGTTTTGTTATTTTCAGAATTTGCCATTTCGCATTTTGTTTAAGTTTCTTCTTGTGTTTATATTGAGAATTGTGCGCCTGTTTTGTTTTTGTTACTAATTTGCTATTTTAAATGCATAAATTTTAATTATACTACAATCGATTTGGGGATTTTGGATTGGGGATCTTGAGGGTGATATGGCCAATGCCAGAAATATTAAAATCTCTTTCTCTCAACTCATGTGCAATTCATTCGTTTGCAAAAGCTGCATTTAACAATTACCTTGCTATTACTATCAATCTACTATATTTAGTTGCCAACAATTGCCAGAGATAATTGATCACAGCAGCAACAGAGCTATGTATGTCGGTAAATTGGGTCTGGCATACGTTGCGTATGATAAATTATGCCACAAAAGACCTTGATATTGAATACAATGCGCAGTAGTTGCTTTTCTCCCTGCTCTCATTATCTCAGTTCGAATTTTTCCATTTTCCATTATGAATTAAAGCGTTAATGTTTTTATGATCAATGGCGTCGAGTGCGAAGAACAAGTTAATTGTTTAATAAGTCCCGCTAAATAGCCGACTGCTATTGTTTGGATAATGCACAACTTTTATGTGCTGGCAATGGCAACAATTGAAGCCATATTTAGTAGAAGTATTAAATATACAGAGTAAGAAATAATGCTAAAGGTTTTAAAGCAGTTGCAAATGGTATTAAATATAGGTCTTTAATACTCAACAGCTTGAAATTCTTGTTTTTGTATCTTCTTTTGCCGAATATTTTAGTAACTATAATTTCTAGGGATAACAATTTTAGCATGTAGCTTAACGCATGCAATGTATAGACAATAACATGAACGTTTTTGTATGCCACGCCCCCCTTCGCTTATAAGAAGCGAAACAAATTGAAAATTTCCATGCCTCTAACTCACGTATTTCTTAACGTACAGTTTCGTAACTTTGCACTCATTTGGAGACAAACAATATCAAACTAGACATCGGGTTATAATCAAGAAAGTTATCACGCATCGAATAACGTGAATATACAGTTGAGGCGCAGCAGCTCTGCCGTCACACGAGCAATGTAAACGAAAAACTACAAACACGTGTGCCTCTTAAGTTCCTGCTGCACGTACTTCAGTTTGAGCTCATCTAATTGGTTACAGGGTGTTACACGGTCGGAATGATCGGCTAAAATTTTCTTTCTTGTTTTCCCTGTGTACTTAAGGTTCACCTTGACATGATTATCGTATTGTTGTTTGAGTAAAAAAGTTCTATAAATATTTAAATCGCTAATTTTCGAGTCTTTACGCAAAATGCGCTGTAAATTTTGAAATACGTGACTTCTTTTCGCTCTGTGTATAAATTTTTTCCTTGAAACAAAGTTCATAAACTAAAAATTTTGAAGTTTAGCTTAAATTCTATAACTTCACCGAATTAAATCGCATTTTAATTTAGAGCATTTGCCTGTTTTTTTTCAGTGTATTTAATACTATTTATGTCTAGACTTAATATTAAAAATGTATTTCTTGGAATATTCTTAACTTAATTGCGTTTTAGTCAATTAGTTTAGCTACAGTGCCAAGAAAGAGTTCAATTAGCCATAAAGACTAGTCGTTTAGTATCGTACCGAGAGTGGAGAGTGAGTGCAAAGAAAAATACGCGGAGAAAAACATGTGAAACGCCTACTCATAATCGAATCGAGTCTGACTGTAATTAAACGTATCTTATCGCCATTAGCGACTTTATCAATGAATCGAATGGACCATTTGCTGTGCAGTTATTGTTGTAACGGTTGTTGTTATTGTTGTTGTTGTGGCTATTGTTGTTATTGCAACTTGATACTTTATTAAATGCCATTTCACGCTACTTTTTTCACGCTACGACTTTGGCTGTTGTTTTGGCTGTTGTTTTGCTTGTTATTTCGTTATTTGTTATTTGTGTTTGTATTTGTATTTGTTTTGCTTTTGGGCCCGAGGATTAAGCTGGCAAAATAGCAGCCTAAATTGAATATGTGTGTGTGTTATCGACACACACATACACTTAGACAAACAATGGCAAAACATGCGATAAAAAGACATAATTAACTCATGTTTGATCAACATGTTAATTAACAGTTTGCTATTAATTATATTCATATTACGTATACGTTATATCTCTCTATCTCTCACTCGCACACATGCAACTGGTAATGGCCATAACAGATGTGCGTATCAATAACTAAATATTTTCTTTGTATACAAATACAAAATTCAATACAAAAATAATTTGGGCATATGCCCAAGTCAAAGTATCGGCATTAAATGGGGAATGTAGAATAGAGAGTGGAGAATGGAGAATGGAGAATACCGAATTGCGATTGGCATTGATTGACAGCTGTTTATACGATGATGGCATCTCATCATCTTGGCCCACTTGAGTTGGGTCAACGGGCTGTACAAGGAAATCACATTAAAAGTCGCACATCCAACTCAAAAGACAACTAAATGATATCATTAACTTGGTCATAATAAAGGTTTAACTTTAGATATTGGCTATATCAGATCAACAGCACAGTCAGAGCCAACATTTTAGGACTTGACACATAAATAAGCCAAATGTTTGTATGCATTTCACTAGAGTTTTTAATAGTGTTTTATATATATAGTATAGTATGTATATTATAACGAAATGTTGCGACCGGTGATTGTAAACAGCAAATTGTAAACAAAGCGCGAGACTGGTAAATATTTTTACGATATACGAGGCAGTTTATGACCCTACAGAACAATGCTGGCAACGTTGGATAGAAAAGTGTGGAAAGGAGAAGAAGTAGTAAAGAGGGGAGAGGGGAGAGAGGAAAGTCAATAGTAAGTGCGTCATGTGAAGAGGCAAACTCGAATATTACCTGTTGTTGGCTGCGACAGGCAGACAGACAGACAGACGGACAGATAGACATATAGATAGTCAGATAGTGGTATTCAAACTATTTGAACAAGTTGATTTTAGATATACATATATTATACAGTAAAATATATGCTATTTGCATATATTTATGAATGTCAGGCTGATGAAACTGTCAAGCTGGCTAGTGTTGGCATTTTTAGCTAGTTATGCTCAGTTTATAAAATGTTAAAAGGTAGAAAACTAGCTACTTTTCAACATAAGCTATTTAAAAACACTAAAGTGTATTAGAAATATGGTTGTTGTTAAATTAATTTATTAAAATATATAAGCTTTTTAATAATTTTAAATAATTTAGCTGTTTTTAGCATTTGAATTTCTGGCAACACTACACACTACGTATGCGTAATATTTTTATTAAAATACAAAGCAAAAAAAAAGTTAAATCAAACAAAAAGCCTTGACAACTTTGAAATGCTGGCATTTTTAGCTAGATTTAGATAACTTATAAAATATTTGTAGCTAGAAAACTAGCTACTTTTTAACTAAAGCTATTTGAAAAGGTTTTTAGCAGTAAAAACAATTTAAAAACACTAAAGTATATAACAAATATGACTGCTTTTGAATTAAACTATTAAAATGTATAAACTTTTTAACAATTTCCAATAATTTAGCTAATTTAAGCACTTGAATTTCTGACTACACTGCACTCTGCGTATGCGTAATATTTGTTTAAAAATCAAAGCAAAAAAAAAGTTAAATCAAACAAAAAGCTTTGACAACTTTTGAAATGCATATTATTAATGTACGTTTTTAATAGCACTTTTCTTTTACTCAGATCTTGCATGACAACGCGACGAACATCACTTGGACCTTTTGCAAATTCACGGATAATGAATGGCTCGATTTGAGCACATATCAGGTGACCTTTTTTATCACCTCTTATCTGCTGCCACTGATGATCATTAGTGGTCTGTATATGCGCATGATTATGCGTCTCTGGCGTCAAGGAAGCGGCGTACGCATGTCCAAGGAGTCGCAGCGGGGCAGAAAGCGGGTAACGCGACTAGTTGTTGTTGTGGTCATTGCTTTTGCCTCACTGTGGCTGCCAGTGCAGGTGAGTAGTATTGGGGGAGTTTGGGATTATAAAGTGATAGCTTAAAGATTCGTATTTACATTAAATTCGGTTAAGAATTATATATATAATAAAAAAATAAAATAGCAAGCATAAAATTTAGCAGAAAAGCTCTTAAAATATTTTAATTGTCCCAAGAAATCTATAAACATAAACGCTATAGTTTCTAAATTTTTATAGTCTCACGAAATATATAAGATTATTCATATTGCGTCTTTGAAAAAGCTAAATCTTCCAAAACATCTGTGTTTGTTTATCAAAAACGAATTGCATTTTTAAATTCGAGTATTCATAGTCAAACAAGTATTCATATTCAAATGAGTATTCATATTCATACGAGTATTCATATTCAAAGGAGTATTCGTATTCATATGAGTATTCATATTTATACGAGTATTCGTGTTCATTTTCAAACGAGTGTTCATATTCAAATAAATGTTCATACTCACATAGTCATTCGAGTATTCATATTTAAACGAATTTTCATATCATAAGTAGAAAATCCTATAACTCTAAAATTATTAGAGTATAAGCACCTTCAACTCCAAAAATATAAGAGCTAGAGCCACCAAAAAGCGAAATCGATGCTGGTTTTAAAGTTAAATTTAGTTAAAATTTAACAAATATTTCATATAAATGTCATAGAAACTATAGGTTAAACATTGAGATTTAGTGTAAAAAACGTTTCTTTAGTAAACCATGATTGATCTGCGTGCACAACGTAGTGCTATGAATACCAAATTTGGTGATCGGGGGTCCTACAATCTCTAAGATGCACATGTTCTCTAATAGCAAGAATATTTCCTTTCCTATATGAATCTATAGTTGCATTGGCTTTGGTTTAATGTACCAAATACTTGATTTATTTCGCTCAGTGTATTAATTTTATTAATTTATTGCCTATCTATTATTTTATAGCTGGTATTACTACTTCGAGCTCTGGGTGTGTATACTTCCACAACATTATTCAGCGTTATACTGCAGATTGTGACTCAAACGATGGCTTATACCAGTTCCTGCATCAATCCGCTGCTCTACGCTTTTCTCTCTGACAATTTCCGCAAGGCTTTCTATAAGGTAAGTGTATATGAAGGATCGGCAGTCATATATATGTATATAGTTCCTTCATTATACCCTCTGAGGGGTATATTGGGTTTGTCAGAAGTATGTAACAGGCAGAAGGAGGCGTGGCAGACCCCATAAAGTATATATATTCTTGATCAGCATCACAAGCCGAGTCGATATAGCCATGTCCGTCTGTCCGTCTGTCTGTCCGTCTGTCCGTCTGTCCGTCTGTCCGTCTGTCTGTCCGTATGAACAAACAGATCTCAGAGATGGTAAGAGCTACAATATCCGTTTTAGTCAGTATCGACCACATATTTAGTCAGTCAATACAAGTTTGTTTCCTTTTTTCGATGCCACGCCCCATTCGCCCACAATAAGCGTAAAACCAGACATACCTCGGAAAAAATACATGTTTTTAGCGAATATCTCAGTTATTATAACACCTAGGGACATATATTTTGGCATGCAGGTTGCTAGATGCAATATAAATATAATGCCATCAAAATTTTTTGGATGCCACGCCTCCTTCGCCCACAAAAATCACAATTACGTTGTAACTTTGCAAGCGGCGGGCTCACTTATTTCTAAACGTGTAGTTTTGTAACTTATCATTTATTTGCAGACAAATAATATCAAACGATTGTGAAAATTTCATTAAAATCGGACTATAAATAAAAAAGTTTCTCAAACAACGAAAATCGTTACATTCAAGCAAGGCATAGCCACGTGCATTGCACTGTGCGAGCGAGATAGACATACAAATATGTGTGCATGTTAAGTTCTTGCAGCAGCTACTCCAATTGGAACTCATATAATTGGAAACGAAGCTCAGAGGGTATTATACGGTCGGCATGCCCGACTGACATTTCTTTCTTGTTTTCAATTGCGTCCCTTTTGAGTGCTGCGTCAATACAATTGATTTTAAGCTGATTGTTCTCTCAGTTTTGTTTTTTTTGTCACATTTTTTTTACCCACTGTTCAGCCGACACTCGACCTAGTTTTCAGATTTTTGTTTTTATTGATTTATAAAGTGGCAAATATTGCGTTTTTACTCAGTCAAATGTCTGACAGAGTCTCAATGTTAATGTGCTTTTAATTCTCTAAAACGTTTTGCTGCGATAAACCAATTAAATTATTCCAGCTAACAGCAGATATAATTATAATATAAATACGAATACGAATACAAAACAGTGATAGTAATATTGGGGAAACGCGCATGATTCGGCGAAACATTTGCAGCCAGTAGGCGGCCTTAATGAGTTAAGTGCGAAAAACGCGCATACGCCGCGTGGGATGAGCCAAAAATTGCGATATAAATACCAACAGAATTTTTACAACATGCGAAAAGATTCTCAAACAAACAAATACACAAGAAAAGCTATCAAATTAAATCAAATCAGATCAGCACCGAACAGAACAAAATCAAGCATTGATTTCTATTTTTGGATATTTCATTTTGATTTATTTCAAAGTGGGCGTTGGGCGTTGGGCGTGTGGGAGTGGCTGCCCCAGCTGGCAGGTGAGAGTGCGTCACACTATAAAAAGCAGATTCATCAAAATCCTAAAGGTCTAGCGTTTATTAAAGCTTTTATGCTAAATTCAATGAGTGCGTTGACTGTGAAATGCTCCAGAAAAATATGCCAGACTTGTTGTTGTTGTTGTTGTTCTGCTTCTTCTTCTTTGCGGCTATATACTCGGTACAATAGAGCGACTCATTCCGATTCAACTCACTTGCCGCGGCAGCATTAAATCTTTTGGTCAGCTAAAACATTTACATAAGTTCGAGTAAAAACAGCAAACGCAAAAGCAAATATAAAAACCAAAATCAGAAGAAAATTATAAAAACCAGTCAGAGGGGTAGCTGGTAGAAGGTAGAGGGAGTTAGGAATATAGGAAGGGGAGAGGGGTGAGGGTTGGACTGACTTTGCTTTACTTACTTTTAATTACTTTAGGGACAAACAGACGAAGACAATCGACGCAGTTAGTGAGTTCTCTTGGAATCTGCGTTTTCTTTTTCTTTTTTGCTGTTGGTGGGTGGGTGGAAAAGTGGAAAATGGAAAACCATTCGATGGCCACGAACACAAAGTCCAGCGCGATTTTGCTCCCAGAAAAACATTTCCTTTCAATCATTTTGTGGCCTAATTTTAATATTTTAATTTGTTTCGCTGTTGCAAAGTCTTCGGTACTTTTGGTACTTTGCATATAAATTGCGCTCGAAAACTGAAGCCGCTGGTCGCTCAGTTGGCGCTAATTGATGTGTTTGTCAAGTCATTAAATTAGATTAATTACATTAATTAAATTGCTGTGCTGCGTTGCGCTGCGCTGCTCGGATCTACTCTACTTGCCTTTACTTCTGCTTTGCTTTTGTTTATTGTGCTAGGCGCGTGTGCTTTTCCATTGCCAACGCTCTCTTTCCTTCGCCTTTCCCTTCCCCTTCCCTATTGCTCTTTTTATGCCCAAAAAGCTGTTGTTGTTGTTTCAAATCCTCCGCCAGTTTTTGCAGGTGGCCAAAAGACACGTATCGACGCATCAAACTGGCTAATTGCAATACTGACGGCTCGTCCATTACCAATTAGTCAAACGTATGCCAAACTTTATTCCTATTTTAATCACAGTTCGGTTCTGTGTGTATTTGGGTAGATTTGTGTGTGCTCAACTCTGAAAATATGCTCGATTTTGCAGCTAAGATAATGCTTTAGTTCGACATACTTACACTAAATCGATATGTGCTGACAAAAACTAATCATTAAATTGTTATTTAATAACCTATTATTTTTATATTTAAGAAACTTATTTATATTCAAGCGGCTTTTATTATACCACGTTGAGAGCATAATAAGAGTTATGAGCATAATGGTTTCAAATATACAGTGGGGAGCAAAAGTCATCGAAATAAAAAAAGATTACACTGCTTTTGCACCGATATTTTAAATTTTATAACTACAAAATTTTTTTAGTAATTTTTTGAAAATTTGCTTTTTTAGAACTTAATTTTTTTTGATAGTTTGGAATGGTCTGTACCAAGTTCAACACATTATATTGGGCACTTTTTTTTTACTAAAAATGTTGATTTTCAATAAAATCCTTTACCTCATATGTCCATCCGATTACGATGTTATTGAAAATCAGTATTTTTGGGGTAAAAATTTCTTCTCCACAAAAAATATAAATTTTATTTTTTTAAAATTATCTTTTTTATAAAAAATTTATAATATTTATTTGTGTTTAATGAAATGATTTTATAATAGACTAAATATTTTTAACATGGTCAAGAACTCAGCAAAAACTTTGATTTACTTATGAATTGATAATTAAATGAAAACTGCATATTAAATCAATTTTATTATTTATCTACTAATTCGAAAAACCTACGCACTCAATTGTGTGTAGTTTATACTAATCATTTTATATGATTAATTAGATGAATACAGCAAATTGTACAATTTTCTTTATTTATATAAAAAAATAAATATTTAAATTTTGTGTTCACTAAAATGCTTATATGTTAATCTTCTATGCCACTTTGCTAGATAGTGACTGCTGGGTATTCAAATGATTTTAGATTATAGGGCAGATTTGGCACGTGGCTGTATTCACGATTATTTGATAATATTGCAGCAAATTGAAGGCAGTGTGTAAATGTTCATAGTAAGTATTCATAGTATTCACATGCAGCAGGTAATCAAATAATAACCATAAACGTAAATACTCACACACATACACAATGGAATGATTTGAAATTTGGACGGGGCCCAAAAACCGTAACCGTAACTCATTTCCCCAGAGCGATTGCATGGAAATGCCAAAATCTCTGCTGTTGTTGTTTGTGTTTCTACTATGACGTCGCACTAATCAACAATTTTGGGGGGCAGTTCAATCAGAGCACAAATTCATAAATCATTTATATGCAAACGGCGGCGGGAAAGGTGTGGAAAGAGGTCAGCGGGAGGTGTGGAAAGAGGTCAGCGGGAGGTTGGGGGAAATAGAACTCCGTTTAGTATCCAGCATCTGTAGGCATTTCAACACCTCAAACCAGTTAAATAATTGAATATTGAATCAAATCTAATCATTCAAATGCAAAAGCCACAGACAGTCAGTCAGTGGCACAAAAGGGGCACAGTGGGTATACAGTGGGTATACAGTGGGTCTGCAGTGGGTCTACAGTGGGTATAAACAGTGGGGTATACAGTGGGTTTACAGTGGGTGTATACAGTGGGCATACAGTGGGTCTACAGTTAGGGGAATTGGCAAAAACACATCATTAATCAAACATTTTGTGGGCTCTGCTCTTATGCCTCACCTCCTTTGCCCTTTTAAGCACAATTTACTGTCGGTATTTTATGTATTTTTAGCATTAACTTATCACACTCTCACTCTTTCTCTCTCTCTTTCTCTCTTGCAGGCCATTAACTGTTCGCAACGCTACCAGAATTACACATCTGATTTGCCGCCGCCTCGAAAGACCTCTTGTGCCCGCACCTCCACAACGGGCCTCTAAGCGCCACTTTTGGGCAACAACAGCTGCTGACAAGGGAGCAGCAGACAGCACTGAAGTCGAATAATATATACGATATATATATATACGATATATATATATATATATAACCCAAAATGATTGACCAACAACAAACAGCAGCAACAACAGCAGAACGTAGCAAACGCAGTCAGTTTGATAACGATTGCCTTGCCGTGGAAGATTGGCAAGGGAAGTGGGTAGAACAACTTGGCCAAAAGCGGCTAAATACGAGCAATTATGGGGCTGAGCATGTGCCGTTAATTAACGGACATGGCGCAAATGAAAGGACCAAAACACAGAAAAACAACAGCAACAACAAGAAACAACTATAAATTTGATATAATTCGTGAAATATAATGTTTTTGCATATTTACTTATTGTTAATTTATATATAAATATACATATATACTTAGCTATAGATATTATGCTGTACATACATACATTTATATATTTATATAAGTCGTATATATAACTGTCTATTAAAATTAAAGTGTGTCTTGTCGTGTGCATTGAGGCGACTTTTTTGTCTACACAAAACTCTTAATTGGCTCAGCTTTTGACTAGTTCTGTGCAAACAACAGCAATAAAAAGTGCAAGTAAACCAAAGCTAAAACTCATTGAGTGGCCAAAATAAAGCTAAGCAGAAATTCAATAATTTTAGAAACCAAAGAAAAAGTATTGAGAGTGGGAAAAATATAGGAAAAGTCCAGCAAAACGGTGACAAAGGAACGTGTAATTATGATAGAAGAATTTCACACATATAATTCGTACGGGTTTTAAGAATTTACAATACCTTAAAGTAACAATTATGACTTGTCCGGTATTTCCGTATTTTCCGCTACTGTAAGGCAGTTAGCTGATATAGTTTTTGGATTCTGATTAAATATGCTTTGTGTATAGTTTAAAATGACAGGAGCACAAAGCATGGCTTTTTGTTTGATATACAGTATAAACCGGCTATAACAACACTCCAGGTATCGATGTTCTATCCGAAAGACTATTTAAATTTTAATTTAAGTTTAAATGATTATTCAAATTTGGTCACATGAGCCGATTAGACGCTATAAGCAGAGTTGTTATAATCAGATTCTACTGAATTTGGTTAAAATGACACTCAAGGAACCGACGTTATATCCGAAAGTACTAATTTAATTTTCGAATTATTTGGAATTGTCATTAAATTTCAATCACATGACGACCTGATAGAAGCTATAAGCAGAATTGTTATAAGCAGATTCTACTGTAGCTAATAAAACACCATTTATAATAGATCTTTCCTATGCCTGCTATATAATATAGTTGTAAGTTTATTATCCAATGTGATGGTAAGTATATAAAATGACGCCACAAACATAATCTATGAGTTTAATTAAAAAATTTCGGTAAAAAGGTTTTTTTATAACGATTGTCAATAAGTTCTTGCTAAGATAGGAAATTAGCTCTATAAATTCGACCAGAATACAAATAGTAGAAAGTTTAAAACATTTTAGTAACTCAGAAACTTTTATTGTTAATTGGAAGATATTGAAAATAAACAGTTTAAATTTCATTTAAAATATGACAGCAATATTTCTTCTCAAAAAATTTCCTAAAACTGTTTACTTACAGATTTGCTTAAACGCATCTACTTGCTAAATTTGAAGGCTCTAGCTCTTGTAGTCTCCACAAGCTAAGTAAATCAGACGAATAGTACAATTTTAAAAGGCCCTAGTTGCCTTTCAACCAACTGTTGCACCAAAAATTCTCTCTCCTCTGCTACAATTAAACTATTTTGAATGCATTGAAGTAACAAACAGAGTCTGCAAAATGTGGCAGCTAAAAAGCGAAAAACTATTTGAAAGCCGTATCGAATAATACTCGTATGCGCTGTTGGCATCTGAATTTCTATGAAGTGATGCGGAAAACGCGAAATTGAAATACTTGTCATGGATATGGACTATATATATACATATATACATATATATAGCATTGTTCCCGCAGGCGAACCACAAAAACACACGCATACGCAATGGGAAAGTGGAAAAGAGAGGCAGACACACACTCAGCCAACACAGTGTGAGCGAAAAGTCGTCGCATAGTTGAATTTGTTTGAAGTTGACGCTGTTCAGCTCAGCTCTTGGGTGCATTCATTCGTGCTTGCATTCATTTATGCACTCACTCATGCATTTATTTATTCTAATGTCAGACTGACTGCTGCTCTGCCTCACTCTCTACCCGTCTCTCTCTCACTCTCTCTCTCTTTCTCTCACTTATTGATCTTTCTCTCTCTCAAAGTTGACAATCTTTGGCTACACTTTAAATTATTGACGCTGCTTCTTGACCAACTTGTATACGTTTTGATTGCAAGCAAGTCCTTTGCCAGCACTCTCCCCTCTCTCCACTTACCCCCCACCCACCCTCACTCAACTAGCCGCAGGTATAGCTGAATTAATTATGCAGCGTTCGTCTTGTGCTCGACTTTTTTTGGTGGTGGGCAAAAAGGAAAAACGAAATCGAGCCGTGCGCACTTTTTGCATAATTTATTCAGTTTTAATAAGCGACGCGCGTTGTGTCCAGTGTTGATTTTTACACGTGAAACTGTTTTGGCTGGCAAGCTGAAAGTGAGTGTGGACGTGGGCGTGGCGTGATTAAGGCGGTATCAGTCGCTGACAGGTGTCACATCATCATCATCATCATTATCATCGTCAGGCTGGCAATATAATTAAAATTACAAATTAGTTCTCGTACCTTATGCGCTGCCAAAAAATAAAAGCCATTGCAGGCGGCTAGCTAACTAAACAGCTGCTGTGCATTACACTGAGAGAAACAGCAGTTAATAAACTTGAATAAAAAAATTACAGAATTCTATTTGGAATCTAGCGTATAACTAGTTTGCAAAGTTTTATTTATAGTATTAAAAGTACTGCCTAATTTCTTGCTGTGTATGCTGTGTGAACAGACGCTGTACATTACATATTTTTCATATTTTAATGCTAACGTTTAACTAGTTTGCAAAGTTTTATTTTTAGTATAAAAAGTACTTGCTAATTTCTTGCTGTGTATGCGTAACTGAATCTCAGTCTGTCTGTGTGTGTGTGTGTGTGTGCTGTGTTGTTCAATGAACTAAAACTATTGGCGTTATAAAAGCGCACGCTTAACTGGACACAGTTGCTTGGCCAACAAGTTCTTTTTGGATAAGTCATTCTTGGCACCCAAAACAAATAGCCAAACAATAACAGCAGCAACAACACAATAACAACAACAACAACAACAACAACGTTATCATCATAACAATAATCATAATCATAACTGTAAATGTAACAGTTGTGTCGTCGTTGCGCTGACACCACTCTGACTCTGCTGAGACATTGAGCATTAAGAAATTGTAGCATACTTTTGTGCTGGGCTGCATACAAAGCAGCTGAAACGAAATGGGATACGAAATGGGAAACGAAACAGTCGCACTACTGACCTAGTCACAGCAACACTTGCGCTCTTTTTGGACGCCCACGCGCTCACAGAGAGAGCAAGTTAAAGCCGAAGCTGCTGTAACATTTAAGAGAGAGGCAGTGAAAGAGAGTGCAGAGAGCGGGAGCGCGGCTTAACAAAGAGCGCAACTCCGAATTGTGGTGAGTTGAGCAAGTTAACAGCGACAAAGAGCAGCAACAGAATGAAATGAACTGCGAGAGCGCCAAAAAAAGAGAGCGCGCTCTCTTCGTGTCTTTATGTAGGTATTTTTGTGTGTGGCGACAAACCGCAGTTGGAATGTGAACTGTCGTCTGTTCTGGGCGAGCAACATACATTCGTAGGTCATGGTGTTTGTCTGTCTGGCACACCTGCGCCATTGCTCGGTCAGTCGTCAGTCGCGCCACATAAATTGGCAAAAATGGGGGCGACAATCTGTGTATGCCATTGAGTGTGTGTGTGTGTTGTGTGTTGTGTGCCGTTACGGCTATTTGGCCAAATGAAGCGTAACCAAATGCTGATAGCCCGAAATGTTGCAGTTTATGGCCAAAGCGACAGCAGCAGCCAAATTGCCTCTTGGCTTCTCAGCCATAATCGCGACAATGGCCAATACCAAACGCCAAGCACATTGTCTTAGTCTCAAACAAACACACACACACACACAGACACACATACACCTCTTACACTTCCGGTTGTACCGCACCCCCCCTCTTTCAACATGTTTTACATTCTTTCGCTGCTTGTGCTCGCTTACATAATGTGCTACAGCTTTATACTTCATTTAGATGTAAGCAATCTTTATTCCACTACCCCACCCCCACCCTCAAATTTAGCCTTTTTCCTCCACAACTTCGTCTGCTCAGCTGCATTCACACACATACTCTTACACTTTGGCAGCATACATGTCTACGCATGCAGCAAAAAAGTTGATCTGTCAATTTCTGCTCTCAAACACACAGACACACACACACACACACACGTGAACAGTTGCCCTGGTTCAGGGTTGGGCTGTTAGCAAAGTATACAGCACTTTTTTTTGGTGCAACTTCCTTTATAAGTCACGAAATGGCGGAAAATCTTCTTATTCCTTAGCAGAAGACACCCTACAAACGATACGCTAAGGTCCATCAGTTGAACGAAAATCACATCAGCGGTTACTTAATTTTATAGTAAATGGAAGGATTTAAGAGACAACTAAAGAGAGTTTCAGATTTTAGCAGTGTAATGCATAGAAACTCATGACTAATTTAGATATCTTCAAATATCTTCAAATATTATCGATACATAGTATTTAAACTTGGGTATTTAAAAATATAAAATCGTTTAAAAAACTTTAATAGTTAGGAAACTTTTAAAAGTAGCTCAAATATATTTATATTTAATTCATACCTTAATGAGTTAATCGCTTTAAAATGCTTCAAATTTATTAAATATTCACCGTTCTATGACAAAAAAATGTCTAAATTATTCAGATAACTAATGCTTGATATTTATTATATAATATATTATTATTATTTAAGTACTTAATTTTAAGTATTTAATTTTAAAAAGATCTCGTAGCGTATAACAAGAGCTAGAATCACCAATTTCAAAATCTGCTATGAAGTGATTGTTTTGAAATACCTTAATAAAACTCTATTTCTATATTGAGATTTGAAACTGTCTTGGGCAACTTTAAATTAGTATGTTTATCTTTTTAACTGAAAAAAGACTGAAATGATTTTATTTTTGTAAAAAAATCGTACTGGGTATATCACTTCAAGGAAGCTATGTAGTTTTGCCTGATTTATAATTATTTTAAATCCACCAAAGTATTAAAAAAAGTAGAATTTAAAATGTGTTAAAACTTTAACACTTAATTCGCCTCAAAATTTTTTTTTTAATTTGCATAAAGTTATTTCTGTGTCGAGATTTGGAACTGTCCTGGGCACCTTTAAGTTGGTATGTTTTTCTTTTTAACGAAAAAATGTCTGAAATAATTTTATTTTTGTAAAAAAAAGTACAGGGTCTATCACTCAAAGGTAGCTAGTTTTGCCTAATTTATCCTTATTTTAAATCCACCAATGCCTAAAATAAAAGTAGAACTTAAAATGTGTTAAAGCTTTAACATACTTCACCTCAAAATTTTTTTTGAAAATTTGCCTAAAGCTAATATTTAAATTTACCATGCATAGAGTTATACAAAATAATAGTTAAATATTGCTAATAAAATATCATATTTTCTACGCTCTCATTAAAAAGGTTTATTTAATACTTTATCTACCACAACTTGTAATCCGTTTTAAGCTATTAGTTTTTCCAAATACCTTGTACTACGCTTATTACTTTAACATATTCGCTTAGCCCACAATTTTCATATGAAAATCGAAACTTTTCCGATTACAGCACATTGGCAAGTCTATCTAGTTGGCTCACCTACTCCAAAGAACTTACCTTTTTTGGGTCTGAAAAAGTTTACCAATACTTTTTGAGTGACATTTTGTCAATTTTAATGCGCTTACTTGTAACTTCACTCAAAAATGCACATAAAATGTGTGTGTGTGTGTGTGTGTTCCATACATCATCGAATAATGCCAAAAAAGGGGAGAAAAAGAGGCGAAAAGGGCAAAAAACCAAAACTAGTTGAAAGTGCAAAGTTCAAACAGATTTGCGCGCAGTTAAGACACAGATTGTTGGCTAAAAACTCGCATAAAATTCATAATTATCCTGCACTTAAAGTTAAGCATTAAGCATTAAATAAAGTCAAGTAGCTGTTTTTAGTTTTATGCATTTTATTAAATATTTTTGAAGCACATTTCAAACAGTTACAACTGGAATACACGACTGTAAGTTATATAAATATATATATATATATATATGTATCGCTTTTTAATTAATAGAATATTTAAGGAAATTAACTAGCAATTGATTAGGCCGCATACTAATGACTACTTTGCCACAAACTTGTAATGCAAAACTTAAGCAAAAACTCAAATAAATTGCAGCTCGTTAAAGTTTGAGGGGGGAAGAGGGAGGTGTCTTTGATTTAAATATTAGTTACACATAATATAAACCATAAATTAATTTTGAATTCGCCAAACTATTAAAGAACTTTTGAGGTTTTCGAACATTCGCTTTGAACTTTCGTAGCAGCCAGCAATTAGTTATTCACGCTAGCTCGCTAGAGAGCGAGAGAGAGATAGAGAGAGAGAGTTCCAAGCGAAGTTTTACAGTTTAGTTAGCCAAATCCGTTAGCCGTTGTGATTCTTTCCGTTCCGTTTCGTTTCGTTCTGTTCCCTTCCACGTCTTAGAGACGCTGCAACATCGCAGCATAAACTTGACTCTGTTCATAGTTTTTAAAGGCCTCCCGAAAACGCTGCTTCTGTTCGCCACTCAATTTCGCATGGAAATCTTGTGCAGCTGTCACGAACAATCCAATTTCGTGTTGACCCAATTTTCTCGTTGCTGCCGCTGTTGTTGCTGTTGTTGCTGTTGTTGTTGTCGAGACACCAATGCCGAGCACCAACGGAAATAGTTTAATCAAATGCAGATTTATGGAAGCGGATAAAAAGATGACGCTCAGCGCCCAGACACCTTGCGCCTCATTTTGGGCCAAAAACGTTGGCAGCGTACAGATCAGCCAGTCCTGCAGCATTTGCAGGTACGACGAGTCAATAGCCGAGCGAAACACCTGCAATGAAAAGCAGAAACAAAGAATTTTCCATGATGAAAAGTTTAACTGAGAAAGCTTAAACACAAACACACGAAACGAAAAGAGCTGAAAAAAGTTATGAAGAGTCAAATTTGTTGTAATAATACCCAGTGTGCTGCTTACACAGACTCTTAATCTCTATTCTCTTATTCTCTCTATGCCTAAATTCTATTCTCTTAATGCCTAAATTTCCACAAACCCATTACACCCCACGCTCAAGTGTCTTAAATTGTTTGCCAAAAAATGGAAAACACTTTTTTTGATTACAACAAATGGCAAGTGAATGCAGCATTAATAACGCAAAGAAAGAGTTGAAAATGTTGCACTTGCTCTCTATGCATATTTTGCACTAATGAAATTCCTTTGGTTCGGTTTGTTAACTTGGCCCAAAAAAACTTTGTGACACTGCATACTATTGCAGGCTTAAAGCTGAAAGCTAAACCAAAACCACAACTACAAGTAAAACTACAACTATAGCAAAAGCATCTTACTTTCTCCTTTTTTATTAATTGCCACACACACGACACGCCCACTTGGGGGCAGCAACCTTGAACCTAATGAAAAAATTTTATGGTACCACAGCGGATGCCTCGTACTGACCCAAATAGTTGCGTTACGTTTTTGGCCTGGTCAAAAGAGGCCAAGCTGTAGCCATGAATTCCATTAATTTTGCAAGCTGCTAACAAATTCCGTGCATACACTGAGCAAAAAACCACTTTTTTAGCGGGTAAAATTTAGAATTATTTATTTTTAAAGAGTTAAACTGAAGTAAGACATAAAATAAATGGGATTTTTATAGGCAAAAGAATTTACAAGGACATGCTAATACTTTCCGTTTCTTCTAAAAAAACTTGATCTGCGTGCAGCACATACTAGTTGTACTACCAAATTCTGTTTTTTTCTGTAGTTGTATTTGTCTTTATATTTACTTTAGTAATTATTCAAAAGAATTTTATTATTATATTATATTATTCATACAACAATATATAGTCGATTGATCTGATCTCTATAACGTTCAGTTGAGAACTACTCGTTGAATAAGTATATATGAATCAGTTTTACTGTGAGAGGCCAGCCCTAAATAGTTTCAGAGATTAAATAGTTTATATAAATGTACAAAATTTATCACAAAACTGTAAACTTTTTGTTACTTTAGGAAATTGAGTTACATAGACTAAAAATTATTAAAGTATAACCAAAATTAATGGAAGAAACTAAGAGACATCTAAAGAAAATGCCAAATTTTAGCTGTAAGCTGAATAGATTCTCACGACAAAATTTAGATAATTTTCAAGATCTTCAGATATCATCGATACATAATATTTAAAGGTGTGTATTTGATGATATAAAATTGTTTAAAAAACTCTAATAGTTAAGAAACATTTGTAAGTAGTTCATTCTGCTAAGATTTCATAGTGATACTTTATATTATAACATATAACATATTTATATATTACTTTAAATATAAAGTTTGGCAGCTCTTGAAATATACTAAAAATTATTACATATTGATATACAAATTTTATTTGCTTTTCTTGTGCATAAATTTATCTACAAATTTGTATTATTTTCTTAGAAATTGTTATGTTGCATATTTAAAAACTTTAGCTTTATAAATGTGAATAATTGAATATGCAAATTTAAACAAAAATAAAATTTATTCTTGTATTTAAGACAATAAAAAATTCTAAAAAAAATGTTGAAGCTAATTTATAAAAAGTATGTGTTACTTAAACAAGTTTAACTAAACTGCTTGGCTATTGTTGAGCTGTGTTTTAATTTGTTCTATATATTTTTTCCGAGTGTACACACTTCAAGCTATTTTTGGCTGACAAAAGGGGTGGCAAGTGTTTTACCCTTTTCGACTGTTGGACATGCCAAATATTAGCGCTGCATTTATGCCACAGCAAAGTCTCAAGACACAGCAGCCCATAAACTTGAGCAGAGCAGAGCTCAAAGGCACACAAACAAACACACCTGGCACGCACGGTTGGTTGGACTCGACTCTACGACTCTTCGACTCTTCGACTTTCAATGTCTTCGTCGTCGTCTTTTTGTAAATTTTGTGCCTTTTGCTGTCCAGCAGATTGGTTGGCTGGTTGCTTGGTTGCTTGCTTGGCTTGGTCTAAATGTCTAGCCTGCTACTGCTACTGTGCTACTCACCTGATATACAATCGTGGCAATAACATCGCCATGCGGTTGATTTATGGCCAGAAACTCCTTTATGACCTTCGTCAATATTTCATTTGGTGGCACTAAATCACGTATAATTTGGCACAGCACTTGTCCATAAATCCAGGCAGCGTCTCGACTCGATGATTTAATACAATGCAAAAGTATATCGACTTTATCATTTTGCAATGCGATTATCTCCGGATCGTCCTGTACAATGCCATTCGATAGTTCTGTATTCTCCAGCTGCACTGCCGAACCTACAAGCAGAAGAAAAGGGAAGAAAGAGAAAGTGCGGTGTAAGTACATGTGTGACAAGTTTGCAAAAACTTTACAATTAACAAGCCAAAAGCTAAAAAAAAAAGGACATGCTACTGACCATTATTTACACGCTTGCGAGGCTTCAAATGCCAACGTCAATGTCAGCGAGCTAAAAACTTGCTCCAGGACATATACATAAATTTACATTCAAATTTTATGGATTTTTCACTTTTACACTTTTCATTCTACAGTGAACCCACTGGGCTATGTTGGGTTTGCTGCTGGCCAGGCCAAAAGCAGCCCGACCAGAACCCACAAACCAGACACCTTGACGCGCGTCTGACTTTCAATACATGTTCTGTGTGTACGTCTATCTGTCTGTTCGTCTGTCTGTCTGTACCACAGTCCCACTGTCTGTCTGTCTGTCTGTCGGTCTGTCTGTCGATGTGTCGGTGTATGTACAGATTTGCTTAGCAATCGCTGCTTTTCAACAAAGTTTATTTGTTTGTTTTTCAACTCGATTTCTATATACAGTTTATAACGAACACAAAGAAATTGTTGCTCGACTTGCTGTTATCCATTACTCCATCACCCAAAAGGGCTTTGGACATACAGCCATAGCGAATTCTTTTAAATTCTGGCTCTTTTTTTTGGATTGCATAGTTTTCAGTTTATAACTTTTATTTGCAATTTGTTTAACTACATTTTTATATTTTTCGTATATTTATTATGTTTACACCAAACACTTCTAGGAAACTTTTAACTTTCGCTGATTTATTTTAGGATTGTCTGGCTAAACCAATATAATATATAAGTAAATATATTTTAATCAAAGAATAAATTTTGTTTGTGTTAAAATATTGTTGGATTCTATACTGTATATCAACTAAGCAGTAATATATGCTTCTTTCTTTTGCCATTTAGTTAGATATCTGCAGATATATATTTTCTTTTCAAATGCTTAACAGGATTTATTTCACATCCCCCCCAAAAAATTTTATTTCTCTTTGGGCAACTATCGTTTCTCGCTATTTTTTGATTTGGTTTTTATTTTCTATTTTCCATTTGCCCCACGTGAATAGTTAGTTAGATTTTATAAGACTCTTTCAGTACTAACATACTTTCTATAAATACTAGCTCTTATCGATTATATTCCACAACGATCAGTCAGACTGTAAAAAGCCTTTTATTTTGCATTAACTGCATTTAATTGCTTTATTATTTAGAATTCTAGTAAGATATTATATTCTTTTGGGTTGCATAATGTTTAATGAGTTATTAATTAGCTACAGAACCAAGCTAATATTTTATTTAATTTATATATTGTATACTTGTATATCTATATATCATCTAATGAATTCAATAAAAATTCTTGCTCTTGCTGTTTGAGTTTCACCACTAATCATACAATACAATATTGTATGTTTATATCGTATATCAGTTACACATACTTAACATACAGATAAAAGTTACATTTTACAGCATATAATTAAACAGCTTTAAATTCAGCATACTTTAAGCATTTTTAGCTAATCATAAAATAAAAAGCAGTAATATCTATGCTTTTCAGACAGCTTTCCTATGAACTCTGACCTCAGCTATATGCTCAACTCTTTGATGAGCAATTTTAAGCAACATATTTTCATAGTCTTTTTAAATGAATTTTCATATTTAATAAATCTGCAATTAATGCTGTTTTAAGCACACATTTGTAGACAATAAAAGGTAGTATTTGCAATTTAGAGCTGATTTGACTGAAAATGTTCTTTGATTTCCGCGATGATTATGCCGATAGTAATGACGAAGCTAATAATGATGGGCAGCCGACAAGGGTATGTTAAAGCCTGGCCAAAATTAATGAGCTTTGGCTTTGGAGTCAGGTGAAAAATGATGTAAACTGCGCATTGAAAGTCCTAAAAGCCGCAGACGAACGCCGATAAAAGTTGCAGTTAAACCTAATGTGTGTAGAAGTGTGTGTGTTTGTGTCTCTATGTGGCATGGCTAAAAACCTTTACCGTTAGCTGTTTAGCTGTCGGCTGCATTTGACTTTCGCACTGTACACGAATTATTTACAGTGCAACAGCAACTTTGCAGCTCTTTGTTTTTTAGCCAAGCTTTAACATTGTTGGTTAGCTGGCGGCATCGCTGTTGCCAATTTGACTGTACGCCCCGCTCGGAGCTTAAGACCTGGTGCTGCTACTGCTACTGCTACTGCTCTTGGCCACAATTATGCGCACCACAAACGCCAAAAGCGTTGCAAGAAACATAGAGCAAAAAAAAAAAGAGTGAAAAAAACACAAAAAACGTGGACCTAACAAACTCAGAAATTCGTTTAGTTAGGCGAGGAAAAGGGGTACAGGGGTGCAATGGCAAGGAAAGGCTAAAGGGTTGCAGAAGGTAACAAGAAGTGGCAGTCAGAACAACAACTGTGAAAACATTGCGGCAAAAAAAAAGCCAAAGAAAAAAAACATACACAACAACAATGTGAGGTTAACTCTATAACACGCCAATGATTTGATACTCTTACAGATTACTGAACTGAATTCAAATTGTACTTCAGTTAGAAGCGATTTTTAGGGTAGCGATTGTTAGGGTAGTTTGATGTTACATTAGACAAAATTTGGTTGAAGTATATACATACAAAACATTTTGAATAGAGCTGGATAACTATCGATAGTCGCTGTCATCGATAGTGTACGATAGTTCTACGAAAAAACATCGATAGACTATCGATAGTAAACTTAGTTACATAAATTTTTATAAATTACTAAACTGTATTGTACTTCACAGCTAGAAGCCATTTTTGTTAGGGGTCTTAGGTTTTTTTAAGCAAAATTTAGCTTGAATATGTACATACAAGACATTTTGAATAGAGCTGGAGAACTATCGATAGTCGGTGTTATCGGTAGTGAACGATAGTATTACGAAAAACATCGACAGTCTATCGATAGTAAACAAAGTTACAAAAATTTGTATAAATTTGAGTTAAATTTACAACAAAAAACAACATTTATTATATCTTTATATGCGTTTAGAATCTAAAGACGTCGCTGACACGCATACAAATTATAACCCAAGGATTTTTACTCGTTACAACTTCATTTTCTTTGATTAGAATTTATCCATTCACACTTCTATTCACTTTTAACACAATAGATGCCATCAAAAATATAATATTGCATGCTTTAATGCAATAAAAACAATCGAACACTATCGATAGCGACGAACTACTATTGATGAAACAGCTAAATGCTCAGTTTTGCCAGCTCTTCAACAAAAACTAAAGAACAAATTAGCTTACTTTAAGCGGAAAAAATGTTTAAATCGATTCTATTACTAAACTAGTCACGTTAGCTGACATTTACTGCAGAATCTAGTACGTAAATAACTATACTTTTAAACACAATTTTAGCCCAAGAATATATATAGATGTTATAATATATTGTTTACTATTTAAGTAAGCTTAAAATAGATTTAAAAGTGATCGAAACAAGCAGTTAATTATACCAATAGATAGTATGCATACTTAAAGTGTTACCACCACAACTCCTAAACACATTTCCCCACAATATTATAGTACCTACTCTGCAGAGTATACTAAAATACAAAAAAGCAAGAAAGAGAATGGCTTGCAGCATTGTTTTCTGGCCCCCTTTAAGGAACGACCAATATTGCCGCAAATATTTATTATTGCGTGTTCGGCAACTTTTCCGGTCCCAAAAACAAAACAAAGCCAAAAAAAGCAAAAAAAAAAGGGCAAAACGGGTTTTAAGGCAAGGGCGTGTCGCTGTGTGTGGGTGTGCAGCTTCGATTTGGACCTTGTCCTTTGTTTATTTTTCAGCGCCGTCAAACACTTTAATAAACCAGGCTGAAGCTGGCAAACGAGCAAAAAGCACAACGCAACGCAACGCAACGCAGCGCCACGCAATGGCCAACTTCCGCTTAGGTGCACTTCATCCTGGTTAGGATTTGTGCCAGGATGCTGTACGGCGTATGGTGCTGCTGTCCATTTACAAAAAAGCCCCACGATTCGATTTGGTTCGGTTTTCGAGGGCGTCACACAGGAGCCACGAGCACGCGGCAAGTACAAACATTGACATTTTTCAAAGGATTTGCATGCTAGCTGGAAATGGCCAAGTATCTAACTGGCCAATAGCCAGGTCCAAGAAAAATACATGCCATATGCCAACTAAACCCCTTTACTTTTCTGACTAAAAGGCAGCTGCAAACTGCAACTGCTACGCATATTTACTGTTTGCCTTCTAAGCCAAAGTTAAAGTTTAAAGTCGTGTGCAACAAAAAAAGAAATCTAAAACTAAACTGCAGTTAAATGAAACGCAACTAAGCGGATTTCACTTAAGCTGCCAGGTTAAAAGGCTAGAGAAAGAGAGAGAGAGAAGAGAGAGAGTGGTAAACAAACTTGGCTTAAAGCTAGCTAAAACAGCTGCTATAATTAAGCCAAGCTCTACCAAAACTGCTCATAACAACCAAAAAATATATATTGTACTACGGCCTGTTGTGCAGATTGCGACTAAATGTGATTACTGCTGCTTCCCATTATCCTTCTAACTGTTGCTGTTGTTGTTCTAGTTGCTGTTGTTGCTGTGGAGTTGTTGAGCGTTCGCTAATGAAACGCGAAATGCACTGTCCAAAATGACCATAAAGTTGCCTAGACCAACACAAAAGTGGTAGAGGAAATGTGTCTATGGCATGCCAAAGTTTTGATACCCTTGTTGAGAGTTTAATAAACGATTATTGGGCTGTTTATTGCTACTATTTTTATGTAGATAGGTAAAATTGTATGTTTTCTATAAGCGAAAGAACATTTCACTGCACAAACTCATGAACTTTAACTCGACAACACGTAAATCTCATAATTTTATCATTCAAATAGATGACTTCTTTTGTAATTTGACTTAAAAATAAATAAAATGTTGAGTTCAAAATCAAATCTTTGTAGTACAAGAACATGGCTGTTTCTGTAAGTGCAGTAGAATCCGGTTATAACGACACTAAAGGAACCGACGCACAGTGGGGCCTTTCCTCATTTTGCTTTGCAAAAATCATATTTTTTTAACCAATTAATTGATTTGAAAAATTTAAAAAGCATTTGACAGAAAAATTATTAAGCTTCAAAATGTATGTTTGTCCAAGGTTGTGACCCCTCATGTTGCTTGGTAATTTGAGGTCAAAGTTCAAAAATATTTTCATGCATAGTTTAAATGTAAGATTCCAATAAAAATATTTTTTTTTTACCTTAAATTAGAGTTTTTATTATAATTGTATCCATCTTTTTATGTTATAAGATGTTATGAGTAAATTTCTTAACTTTAATACACAAAATTTTAATGATCGGGGGTCCCATTCGCCAAATATTCAATGTTAAAGTGGCAAATTTTCGTTGAAATTCAAGTTTTCAACAGTTTCTTGGACCGATTTCAATTAACTGACGAATGCTATAAGTGGAGACGTTATAACCGGATTTTCCGGAATGTCAATCAAAGTATTGTTAATAGCTTAAAAGTTCTCGCTAACTTTAGATAGCATTTCAGCGTCTTTCTCTAGTTACAAACAACGTGACGTATACTTAATATCCTTTGCAAGGGTATAACAAAAACACAGTCAACAACTGCATTTAGCCAACGTTTAACGAAGCTTTAAAATGCGCAATTTTTGAAGTGAGTGTGCATATAGACTGTGCGTATGTGTATGTGTGTGTGTGTGTGTGTGTGTGTGTGTTTGTTGTGTGTGTGTGTGTGTGTAGTGTCAAACACTTCGTAGCTCTAATAATTGCCCCCAAAATTACGCTGATAACAGCAACAGAAATAATTGCTAGTCAGACAAACAGCTGGCGAGCAGCAATTACCAAAAGCATGTCCTTAAACACACACACACACACACACATACACAGACACACACACACACACACTCATACACACTCTACTACGTTAAGTAGTTAAGCAGTTGGCCAAACAATTGGACACTAAAACATTGACTTTCGCTCATTGACAAAGTAAACTTTGGTTTTTGAAATTATGCAAACATTTTAGACTTTAGTTTATAAAATTTTATGTCAAAATGTGCAGACTTCTAGCGCTTGCTGTTTAGGCTGCTGCATGATCATTTAGCTAGCTAAGAGCACTTTATTTACAGAAGAGAAAAATAGGGAGGAAAAATAAGTAGCTAACTAATTGGAAATCTTAGCATAGCATATAGTTAATATTGGCAAATGCAGCTTATAATTTTGCTTAAAGTTGATTGGAGCACTTTTACAGCAAATAATGGAGAAATAAAAAGTGTTAAGCCTTTAACTGCCAAAGAAATGTTTAAGTTAATAAGCCAATGTGATGAAAAGTTTGAATAAAAATATGTTTGAAAATTCAAAAAAAATTGTAAGAAGCAAACTTAAACTCAAAACATTCAATACTCAGAACATCAACAACAAACAGAGAGGTGCAAACTTCAGCTGTCCAGATTTTATGTCATTAGGCACATTTGGGCACTATAAGTCTCAAACGGTTCATAGCTCATCAAACTTGACTCAGAGCTGGGATTTTTGAGTTTTGAAGTCAGCAAAATGGTACTGATGATAGAGATTGGCATTTTTGGAAACTAGTGTATAAAGCCTGGCTCCTTGCCTTCTGGCAAACAGTGCCTTGTGCACAGTTCTTTGTTATTAATATAGTCATATCAACTAATAGACCTCGAGTCAACTCAAACTCAAATTTTACCAAGCAAATGGTCAGAAAAACTACAACTACACTAACATATTCAATAAAATATAATAGCAGAAATGGAAATTTGCTTGCTCTTAGCTGAGCATACGTAGGGTTAGAGAATTTATATATAATATTTTTCTATTACAAATGTTAAAAGGGAAAGAATTAATATTAAATTAATATTAATGCAAATTATAAAATCAAAAATTTTAATATATTAAAGAAAATCTATATGTGGATTACTAAAAAAATTTTATTAACATGTACTAATGCTAACCCAATTGACTTAACTATGATAAGTTAATAAGAATAAATTTATATTGACAATTGTTTAAACAATTAAATCAATTGTGTAGCTTTTGACCACCTAAAATAATTTTAATATATAAAAAGTAGTAATAATGTGGAATAATGCTAACCCAATTGACTTAACTATGACAAGTTAATAAAATAAATTTATTTTGACAATTTTTTAAACAAATAAATCAATTAGGTTATTTTTATACCACATTATTACTAAATTTTTGTATACATTAAATTTCTCTTTATTAATTACAGTGTTTCAGCATTGAAAAACTACCCCAATAATTTACAGGGTATGTGCGCTACTAAATAACCGCCTGCCGCAGAGCAAATTGGACAAGCACAACTTTCGCTGGTCGATAGAGACACTCCCCCCTAACAACTCCCCGACCAATGTGCCGCATAGCTTTCTCCAAATGCCACAAAAAGCCCCAAAAACAACAACAACTTCCACAGTTGTCACATTAAATAAAATTACAAAAATATTTTTTGGTTGCTTGCTTAAAACTGCCGAGCAGCTGTTTTTTGTTCTTCTTCTTTTGTTTGTTTGTCTTTCTTTCATTTTCACTTGTTCTTGTTGTTGTTGTTTGTTGCTCTTCTTCTTTTGGTTCTTCTTCTTTTTTTGTTTTTTTGGTTATTTTTATTGTAGTTGTTTCGTTTTCTTTATCGTACTTACCCACATACATGCAGGACAAAAGCAATTTCAATGCCGGAATTGAAAATTTCTCATTTTCCATTTTCAGCAATTCGAGCGCAAGTTTTTCAATTTTATGTCGCAACTGCGGTGTAACCACAACTCCAGCACCACCAACAGTGTCACCACCACCACCACTGGCTGCTATGACACCACGCAATGCGCCACTTCCACTTCCACTACCACTTCCACTACCACTACCACTTCCACTTCCACTTCCGGTTGCCTCAGCTGTGGTAGGCGCTGCCGCTGCTGCTGCATTCCGATTGCCACTATTGACCACCATGCGCTCGAGACCCTGGCCGAAAAAAGCATAAAGGCAACAGATAAATAAATATGTATGTATTGTATGTATATATAAGTTTATATATATAGTAAGTACTAAATGTATTGTAAACTGATAAAACAAAACAACCAAATCAACAGCAGGAGCAATCGAAACAAAAGACTAAGACTGAGAGCGAGTGATACTTCTGTGCTGCCATTTTAGCATATTTATAGCTAGATAAAGCAAGTTATTAATGTGAAATAAAACTAGATATTTTATAAAACTATTTTGGTATTTATAAGAAATTTATAAACAAAGGTTAGCTATTGGGCAGTTTAAAGTTAAATCAAGTAGGAAAAATATTTTAATTTTTTTTATAAATTTTGCTAACAAAATTGATAAAGAAATTTTATAAAAAATATTTAAACCTTTTTACACTGTCGTATAACTTTATTATAATAATATAATTGATAAAACATTTTTTTGAAAATATTTAAAGCTTTTAAAATTGTCTTATAACTTAATTATAATAATAAAATTGATAAAGCACTTTTTTTGAAAATATTTAAACCTTTTAAAATTGTCTTATAACTTAATTACCCATTACAAATTAAGAATAACAGCTATCAACAATTATTTTACATTATTTAAAAATATGTTAAAGACAGAATTCGTTTTGGAAATAAAGCATTAAGTAAAATTGAGAACAATTATAACACTTAATAAGTTTCTTTACAGTTCATGACAACAGTTATTTCCACAAAATTTCCCTCAGTATTAGAACTTTGTTAACTATTAAAATTTGTACGATTTTCTACTCTTGCTTTTCACTCAAACTGGCTATTTTTGCTGTCGAAATGCTGTCAACACTGAGGTAAGACCGACCAAAACAGCAATGAAGCGAACCAACGAATTTCGCTTTTGAATTTTATCATTGCATACTTAAGTGGATTTTTCAGTAATGGCCACGCTAATTGAGTGGCAAATTGTTATTGTTATTGCTCCGTTGTTGTACTTGTCGTTTTCGTTTTCGGTTGTCCTTGTCGCTCTGCCTTGTCCACCGCCTCCCACCAACCGCAATTGGTTATAGAGCACTCGTACTTCTCCTCCTCCTCCTTCTCATCTTCCTCGTGCTCTATTAGTTTAAACGCGGTCTCACTCTCTCCGATATGCACCATCAAAGCGCAAGTAGCGTCAACTACAACAACAATAACGCCAGCAATTACAGCATCAACCAAAAAACAACAAAAACCCAACAACAACAACAACAATGACAAAATTGAATTGCGTGCAAATTTCATAAATTGCTACAAAAGTCGTTTTTAATTTGGCCTCCAGCAAAATACAGAAAAAATATACTCAATGGCCGGAAGTATTCGCAAAAAATTAAGCCAACAACTTTCCATATATATCATAGTATAACTTATATATATATTCGCATCACATTAATATTAAGCGCTCATATGCAGCTGACCTCGAGTGTATGCATGCATACTGTCTGCATGTGCTTATATCTATAGAGCTATAGCACAGCAGTTTGCTTTGCCTTTTTGCCCTTTTAAAACCAATATAACTTTAAGCTTTTATTTAGGCAATTGTTATTATATTAATATGCTAAGAATATGTTTTTAATATGCGATAGTCATATTACATATTTGGTATAGAAACAATTGAAAGAAACGCAAAGTTAACGGAGTAAACGTTTTAAAGTTCTGAATGTATTTTTCTACTTGTTAAATTAGCTCTTATTTTGAATATGCAGTGCAACATTGTTATTTTAAGAAATAAATAGATTTTTATTAATTTAAGACATTTTGTCATCTTTATAACAATTTTCATATTTTTATAACTAAATAAAGTTAGACAAAATTAATGTTAAATTTTGATTATTTTCTATTTTGGAGGGCGTTGATATTTAGAAGTAAAATAAATATATTTAATATTATTATTTTAAGGAATAATTTGATTTTTTTTATATCTAGCCATTTTGTCATTTTTATGAAATTTTTTATATTTTATAAACTAAATAAAGTTAGACAAAATAAATGTAAAATGTTGAGTCTTTTCTGTTTTGAAGAGCGATGATATTTAGAAGTAAAATAAATATATTTAATATAGTTTAACTACCTGGAAAATTTAAAATATAATTTGTTTTAAATTCTAAATAAGTGTTGACTGTAAATTTTTGTGTTTTTAATTCCCTTGCAGTCTAATTTAACTATAACTATTTATTTTACACCAACATTTGCTAGCATTTAAGCCATTTCTCTAACCAAAATGTAGCCTAAACCAAATTTTACAGAGCATTCAATAGTGTCATACTTATGTGAGCTCAATATACAAACTGTGGAGAATTTCATTAGTACTATGCTCGTGTACGTACTACTATTTATTAATTGCTTGTTCGGAGTTGATGCACGCAATTTGTTTATCCACTTTATGCACATACATATATCAAAGGTAATTAAAATCTGAGCTACTCACTTGTTAAATGGTCAAATTATGTGCACCAACTGAGGAATTTGTTATTGATGTTGTCTCTCTGTATATCTCTCTCTCACTCTCTCTCTCTTTCGCTCTCTATCTCTTAGCTACAATGTTTGAGCAACAATTTCATTACATGCTGCATTTGGATGTGAGGCAGTTAGCGGAGAGGCAACAACATGAAATAGAGGTATGTGTGTGTCTCTCTCTCTCTCTCTGTCTCTCTCTGTGTCTGCTTGGGGACATGTGCTGTTTTGACGCTGTGTTTTGGCCAATAAACATTTTCGCTGTTGCTGTTGTTGTTTGCTTTTTCTGCGTCTGCCAGTTATGAAAGAAGTGCCATACTTTTTTTTCTGTACTTGCATTTTTTCGTGATCGTTGTTGTTTGACTGACTGACTGACTAACTGACTAACTGACTGACTGACTGGTTGGTTGCTTGCTTGTTTGGTTGGCTAGTTGGCTGTGTGGCTCTTGAAAATTGTCAATCAAAAAACCAATTAAGCGCAACGTAGCCGCCACGCTGTCTGAGTTCTTGTCAAACTGGCAGTCGGGAGAGAGGACTCTGTTTTGACTCTGAGCCTTGATTTGATTTGGGTTTGGGGAACAACAAATAGTCAAACGTTTAGGGACAAGCTGACAAGCCCAAAAGCAACAAAGCAACAAAAACATTCACTAAAACCCCAACAACAATTACAAAAACAACAACAACAAGTTTTACTTACATGCAGTACACACAAATAGAGATCCTCATTGTGGGTCTTCTTTAGAAAATTACTAGCCGCAATTATCGTATTCGATAGCAAATGACATTGTGGCACAAATTTCGATGTCCATTCGATCAGGCTGTAATTGAGCGTCCACACCAGTTTCGTGTGTGCATCACTGAAGTGCAGGGGGCTGTGGGGTAACAAGAAAAAAATACAAATACGATTAGCAGTTGTTTTCAGTGTAACAACTTAAACACCAAAACTTAGCAACCAAAAAACACTATGGGATAACTTGCTTTTTCAATGCAATTAAATCAGATTATTTCTTCTTAAATATTTGCATTTCAATTGTGTAATGTTAAGAGAAATTTATATTAAAGAATAAACTGTAAGATTTCTTAGTGTGTGTTGGCTAAAAATATATAGTATAGCTTGTTATAGGCAGTTAAAGTAACGTTATCAACTTCTTTAAAACTTTAAACTACGATAACTTTGCGAAAGTCGCTATTGTCAAATGGAATATCGTTTTAAACTGCATTTTACTTCACAAACAATGCTGCATTTCTATTTAAAACTAAAAAAAAAATTAATTTCTTTCAAATTTTCCATGAAAAATGTAAAATTACTTTCCCCAAAAAGCATAAAAATTAATATAATCGATTTGTCTGTTTATTTTACTATAAATATATGTATATATTTTATGGGGTCGCAACTAGTGATAGCACGATTAATCATGTGATACATAATAATCGATTATTTTGTTTCGATATGCAATTTAGTTGTATCGCAAAATTCACATAAAAATAAAAATTTTTTTAATGTTTAAAAAAAATCATTTGATTAATCGATTATTTTAATTATTTGCTGATTAATCGCAAGCGATTATTTTCTTGTTTCAATTAATCATATGATTCAATAATCGATAAATGTTTATTTTATAGCACTAGTCGCAACTTAGCTTAAAGCTTGTTATAGACAGTTTTAATACCGCTTTCGGGTGTTCTAAAACTAGCACCCAAGGTATGCTTTACTAACTTAAACTTGCTGTCAAAAACAATTATCAAACACAAATCGCCTCCGATAAACCGAATAAACTACTCATGTTTCGTACGGCATAGTATAAAGAATTAAATTTGAAAATGATATATAAAGTTTACAAAGCTCTGTATATTTCACTAGCTGCCTATGCGTCATTAAATTCTAGACTTTATTTTATTCCACAATAAAGTTTATTTACTCCACAGTGCGTTTGTGTGCTGTACTACTGCTATGCCTCTAAATTAATTACAAGTTTTAGGTTTGCTGCGCTTTACGCTTTTGCGCTTTACTCAATGCAGAGCGCCGCGGCTGCAAAACCCTTTAACCTGCCCTCGTTACACGCGTAGAATTACAAAATAATTAGGCGTGTTCCGGGCTGGTTAAAAGGAAGTAGAGGGCGGGGATAGGTTGCTGTTTTTGTCTGTTGCCTGAACGCTGATTAGTTTTGCTGCTGTTGCTGCTGCGTTTATTGCAGTTGCTGTTGCTGTGTTGCTGTTGTGGCTACTGTTGCTGCTGCTGCTGCTGCTACAAATTTTCGCGTTGATTTTCATTTATTGGCCATACACACAGCTTATGCGCAATTTTTGCTCAATTTCAATTTAATAGTTTCGGCTGTGTTTGTGTGTTCGATTTTTGCATTTGACGTGGCAAATCATGTTGCAACACACAGCAGTTGCACCAGGTGTGTGCAACATAGCGCTTGTTCAAGGTTGCAGCACAAAAACTTTAAAGGCAGCTAAGCAACTGAAGTGCTGGCATATGAAATTCCATCAATAGCCACAACAAGCAGTTGGCCCAAAAGTTGTAGCCAAGCAGCAGCAGCAGCAGCAGTTGCACTGCCAATAATTACAATTTGCTGGCGCACACAAAGTAACAACAACAACAGCAACAACAACGAGTAGAAGAGGATAAACCACAGCATACCCGGCAGTGCCATCGATCTGCCAGTGCGCTTGACTTGGCTAAATCTATCGGCAGCGCACACCAGCAACACCCACACACCCCCGCACACTCGTACAACTTTCAATAGCCATTGCTCTCCCGTCGAGTTATTAGAACTTCGACTTTTGGCTTGGCAAACTAAAGCTCCCTGCTCGCACTCTCCCTACCTCACTCGGTGCTGAAGCGGAAGTGTGCGCTGCATCCGTCGCAGTCCTTGAAAACTTTTCGATAATACTCCATTCCCTACACCCCTGCACCACTACACCCCTACACACCCTACTCACCTATAACCAACACTCCCTAAGGCCAAAAACCAGGTACTAGATAGCTGCTTCTAGCTAAAGTCAAAAAGGTCTGGCAGTCTGGCAGTTGGCAGCTGATGAGTGAACGCAAAACTCTACTCATAATGCAAAATGTGAACTTTTGGCCATTATTAGATGTGGCAACCGAGTCGAGATGGATAGATACAGTTTGTCTAATATACTACTACCACTACTACATCATGTAAGCTGCGTTAACGTTACTTACACAAAACAGGTCCATAGAGCAGCAAAAAAACTCAACTCAAACTATCGACAATTTAATGCTCTTGCTTCACGGTTAGTTTTCTAGCAACCCGTCTATATAATAAGTTCAACTTTTTAAGACTTTTTGCTTAGCCAAATTTTAAAATTCGTAGATTAGGTTTAATGTTAGCTTTCCTTCTCAACTGTTACCCAATTTCTTATAGTTGTAATTGGTATATTTCTAGGTATAAAATGTATTTAAGAAGATAAAATCAATTGTAGTCATGTAACAAACTATTTTTACGTTATTTATTCTTTCATCCCTAGATTTAACATTCTTTATGAAATTAAATAGCATATAGGAAACTAGTATGGTTACTTTATTATCTTACATTTTTAAACAATTTTATAAGTCTTTCAAATTTCTAAAAAGTTAAAACATATTTTTCATACAGTGTTGCCATTTTAGCCTATTTAAGGCAAGTTCTAGCTTATTTAAAAACAAAATAACTTGGCAAACTATCGAAATGCCTATTGCCTTAAATCTAGCCTTTTCCAATATCCCTTTGCTTATTTTGGCCTTTTTATATGTAATATTTTAAGGTATTTTTAAAGGCAAATCGAACAAAAAGTACATATTTTGGTATATCATGAAATTTAAGTATTAATTTATGGAATATTTTCGTTGACAAGCAAGTTGTAGTAACAAAGAATCAATTGGAGGCATTGTTCGGAATAATAAAATAAACTTTATAAAAAAGAGCACTAAGATGAAGGAGCAGGAGGCAATATTATGCCTATATATTATATATATTAGAAATTTATTTATTTTTGTGTTGTTTTATTTTTAGCCTGTTATTTTACCTTATATTTTTGTGAAATTTAGCTTATTTCGACGTGCAAAACTTGCCAACACTGTTTTAATATCGTTTTTTCGATCCTAAAAGCATGCTACAATTTTTTTTTACATCTTAAAATTTAAATATTGAGCTTCCATTTCAAATTTTTGATACTTTAAAAGTTGATTTAGTTATATTTTAAGAATTATGCAATCCAATAATCTATATCTCTATAGGAAAAGAACCAAAAACGATTATATATTTTCTATTTAGCGACATATTTTTAACTATTTTATATATAAAACTCACTTTAGAAAAGTTAGCTTAGCTTAAAAAGAAATCTATAAAATTTGTAATCTATATTTTATACTTTGCTGTTTAGCTTTCAGAATATTTCAAAATGATATTGCTAAAGTGACAATAACCAAAGTAAGAGTATAGAGAAATAGTAAAGGTCTTAAGTTGCTTATTAAGCTGTTCTGTGTGTGGTTTTAAACAAGCTATTTAACAAGCTTGGCCAGAGTGAAGAAGATTCTTGCTAACCGAACCAGTTACCAGGCAATGGCTAATTGTTACAGGCCAAAAGGGTTACCAACTGGTTACAGAATGGTTTTTAGACAGCAAGTATGTTAGTACAAGTATGGACATGTCTGTATTTTGCTTACCTTTCATCAATGATGCCATGACGATTGATATAGCCAACAATTAAGTCACGCAACAATATGAGTTCATCGCTCAGTTTGCCCATTGCTGTGTTGGTGCGACTACAGCACTCCAATAGACTGAGTAGACCCTGTAACGCAGCAATGCGTATGAAGCAATGTGAACTCTTCAGATAGACGTTACCAATCAGCGAAGCCAAGTGTTGCAACTCCCCGTAGCTGGGCATCAACAGAGCCTGAGTGCGGCACAACAAGTAGATTATGTGCTAAGGAAAATACAAAAGAAATTAGTTAAGATTGAGGCAATTTGCAACACTGTACTATGGGCAAAACCTTCATATTTTCTTAATTATATATTATAAGCTAGTAGAGTCTTGTTATCTACAGTTTATATATAGATCAAGTTAACTACTTGCAAAATTTCAAATTTTTTAACTGATTCTTAAATTAAGTTTTATGCCTCAATTTCTCCCCTGATGTGAGGCAATTTGCAACACTGTACTATGGGCAAAAGCTTCATATTTTCTTAATTATATATTATAAACTAGTAGAGTCTTGTTATCTACAGTTTATATATAGAACAAGTTAACTACTTGCTAAATTTCAATTTGTTTAATCGATTTTAAAGCTAAGTTTTAACCCTCAATAGCTTACCTGATGCGATATCGTATCATCCATAGCAATCTGTTCCTGCAGCCGCATTGTGCGCTCCTTAATCCACTTGATTTGATCACGACTCTCGCAGATTTCGCTAAACTTGACCAGATTTGGCAGCACCATTATATGATTTTGCTAACGTTAAAAACACAAAACAAAACAAACAAGAATTTCAATTAGTTAACTGTCGGTTGGCATGTAATGTCCGTCAAATAAGTTGGCAACACTTGACATAATGAAATTATTTGTGCATATGAGTGACGTTTATGTTCGGTGGTGGTTCGGTGGCACTACCTCGATCATCTGTTGCAACACATCGAATACAAGCTGCATGCTGCTGCGAAAATCAATGCCTGATTGTTGCACAAAGTGACTATAGTTGCGCCAGTTGGTGTCAGTCATGTTGCTGTTACTGTTTCCAGATTGCTGCTGCCTTCGCTGCTGTTGCTGCTGTTGTTTGCTCAACTCGGTGGCAAGCATGTCTGCCTCATCCGGCGGCGCATCGGGGCTGGTTGGATTGGTGGGGGCTGGCTGTGCGTATGCTTCCATTTGAGCCCAACTGAAATTGAGATCACATTGATTGGCCGCAAAGTTGCGTGTGCCAATCACATTGTCCTGTTTCAACTGACGCTCCAGATTGGCCTGATAGAAGACATTGCATGTGGCATCCACAAGCAGTTGCACCTTGTGCAATTTCTTCAAACTGCAAAAGATTTACAAAACATATGAACATGTATGAAAAATACGATTGAAAACATATAGTATTTAAAAAAATTGATACCCTTGCAAAGTTTTACAAGCAGCTCGTGGCTGTTGGTTATTGAATGTTATACATATAAGATATAGTAATACGATCTGCCTGAAAGTTTGTTGGCTTGTAAATATAGCTAGTAGCTGCTTGTGGTGTGAATTTGGTTCAGATAACAAAAGACACTCACAATTTTTTTCATACTAAAAGTTTTAAGTAATCATTTTATGATGATATATATTTTTTTGAGCGATTATTACTAGAAGATATAGTAGTCCGATTTTAAAGAAATTTTAGCTGTACGTGCAGAATATTATTAAATTAATATTCTATGAATTTAGTTGAGTTGAGATGCTTGTTGTGTGAATTTGGTTCAGATAACAAAAAACACAGACAATTTTTTCATATTTAAAGCTTTAAATAATTATATAGACACCTTTATGATGATATATATTTTTTTGAGCGATTATTACTATATGATTTAGTAGTCCGATTTCATTAAAATTTTATCTCTACGTACAGAATATTATTAAATTAATATTCTATGAGATTATGAGATATTAGTTGAGATAGCTCAATTAACAAAAAAGTTGTTTAAATTAATTATTATTTCTACGGTAGTTATATAGCTATGGTAACACGTTTTGCTTAAAACTTGAGGCTCTAATGCGTTACAAACTTGGTAAGAAATGCTAAATAAATCCAAGGCTAGGGTATAACAAGTTTCTCATGAGAAATTGGCAAATGTTGCGTGCCACGATAATATATATAGATTGCTTTTTATAGGTTGCAAACTGATTGCTGCACAAGCAATTAAGAAAAAATTAATATTATCAACAACAAATATGGCATATTTTTGTTATATTTATGCACACACACACACACGTACAGGGACTAACACATATATTTACATACTATATATACACATATCAATTAAAAGTCAACAACTAGTTAAAGAACTTTTCGTTTTTGTTTAACCGGAGGCAATTTGACAAAATTTTGCACACTTTTTGCAGCTTAAATTAATTCTATTAAAAAATTGTCACTTTTAGAATTGAAAATTATTTTCAAAATATTTACAATATACAAAAATAACACACAACATTTTGCAGTGTGTTAACTATGATACTTTAGACTTCAAACAATTACAAGTGGGGTATGCAAAACTATGAAAAACTAAATAAAATAGTATAAAAACTATTTATTTAAAATAGAAAATGTTGCACAATTTTTACATAAATATTTGTAAAAGTTCATTGTAAGTCTGTTGAGTAAACAGGGTATTTTCTGATTGCTCTGCATAAAAATTTAGCTCAAAAATGTTTATTTCCAAAAAAAACAGGTTATTTTCTAGTATGCTTTGCACTTTACTTTAGCTCGAAAATGTTGCACAATTTTTCTAAATTTTTTTAAAACTATTTTGAACATATATTGAGTAAATTTTTGCATAATTTATAGATAATTACAAAAAACAGGGTATTTTCTAGCACGCTCTTCATTTAACTTTAGCTCGAAAATATTGCAAAATTATTTCTAAATTTTTGCAAAACTTTTCTGCACATCTATTGAGTAAATTTGTACATAAACTATATTTATTTATAAAAAAAACAGGGTATTTTCTAGCACGCTCTGCATTTAACGATAGCTCTGCTTTATTATTACTTCATATTTGAGTCAGTTTTAATTAAAAAAGGCAACGCAATGCAGTGTGTATTGACTATGAAATACCCCGCAGCAGTTTAAACAAAAAACAACAGATATTTGCTATAAATTTAAATAGAAATTTTACAAGCTATAAATAAATGTCTATATTTAATGCCTTTAATTGTTTTAAAAATATTTAAAAAAAAAGTGCTAGCTTGTTTGCTATTTGTCTCAAACGACTAAAAACTTGTTGTGCAAATTGTTTTTGGGTATCGCATGTTAACAAATTAGTTGTGCTACTCTGCAAAAGTTCTCGAATTTTTGGTAATTGCCAAAAAATAATATGCGTCGGGGGACAAGGACAGGAGGGGGAAGAAGGAGAACAGGGGTTGGAAATAAAGCAGCACGTGTAGCTATCAGTTAGGATAATATCATAGTTATTATTTTTTTTTTTTGGGTGTAGTTGTAGTTTGTTCTGTTGTTGTTGTTGCTGGCAATCCTAATTTGTGCTTTTTGTTGTTTACGCATTAAAAACTTTTCATGCCCACTTTGCTGAATATTAATTAGAATTTTCATAAATTTTCCAGAGTGTAAAACTTACCTAATGCTGTCACAATTGATGCGCTGCCAGCGAGTCGTATGATAGAACTGACTATTGCCATGTCCGACAATGGGAAAAGTTTTGCAGGTCGTTAAAAGTTCCATAATGGCCTGCAGGCACACAAGCTTGATCTGAAACTGTTCCTGTTGATCGACCATATGCTCATCATACTGTTTATTGATCAGCAGCAGAAATGTCATGAAATATTCCTCAAACTGCTGACGTGTTGTATAGCCAAAGATTGAGAGCCTGCGGTTGTATAAGCAAAAGTAATCAAATGTTATATATATTATATTATATTATAGTATGTTATGTTGTGCTACCACTCATCACAAATGCCAAGAAATTCTCAAGAGCTGCAAAATTTAATTTAATTAAATTTATTCAAAATGCCAACAACTGTTGAAATTTGCTATTGATTAATTTCAAGTTTCGCCTGGCGGCTATAAATTCTCTGTCAAAATTATGGATTAAAAATGCATTGAAAGGTCCGAGAAGAAGGCCAAGCAAATTGCAGTTGGCTGATGACAAAAGTTGGCCAAAATCATTACAGTTGTTGGTGGTGGTTGTTGCTACTGTTGCTACTGCTGTTGTAGCTGCTGTTCAGCGGCTTGTGCGCAATTAGCAATTGCACTATGGGCAAAACAATAAAATAAATCGATAAAAGGAATTTTTATTCCATTTTCAAAGTAAGCAGCGGCTAAGTTTGAAGGTTTTTCAAAACAAATTGCATTATTATACCCTTGCAGAGGGTATATTGTTTTTGTCACGATGTTTGTAACGCATTGAAGAAGGCGTTTCCGACCCCATAAAGTATATATATTGATCAGCATCAACAGCCAAGTCTTTAATATATGTGCTATATTATGCATAATTAATCACAAACGAATTTTGAAGATCAAAGTAAGACAATTTATACTGGAAATTCGTACAGGGCTCTGCAAGGGTATTCAATCTTTGGCGTGTCAAAGACAACATTTTTTTCTTGTTTTTAATTTTAGTTAAAGTTCATGCATAGTTTTAAGCTTTCCCCTTTAAAGTTTATGCTAAACAAAATTGGGTTTTTCCCCACAGTGCACGTTGGAACGGAAAGCAGCTGCAGCAGTCGCGTTCTTTTGCGTGAGCCACACGCTTGCTATCTCTCTCTCTTATGCTCCCTCTCTCACACATGCCTTTATCTCACTTTGCAGCTCATAATTTGTTTATATCGCTGGTTGCTGCCGTTGCGCTGCTGCTGCTAAAAACCAAAACTCCCAACAGCGGCAACCAAAGTGCTTTGCTTCTTCTACACTCTACGCTCTATGCTCATATCTGTTTCTAGCCCTTTGGCTGTCATCATCATCATCATCGTCATCATCATCAGCATTGCTGATGTCACAGTTTCATCTAATAGAGCTGTTGCTGTTGCTGCTGCTGTTACTGTTGCTGTTCCGCTCTGTCAGCCCTTTAGGGAATTTTCTTGTTGCTGCTGCCGCTGCTGTGTCGCTAAACTCGCTGCTGTGGTTTTCTTGTTTGCGCTTTTTTTTGTAGCACTTTTAAAGGCAAGTAACTTTTGGGCCTGGTCAGTAAACACTCACACTCACATACCATATTTAGCCTTCCAATTTATGGCTGATGACAATTCAAGCGCTGACAGCCATAATGATGATGGCGTTGACGCTGGCGATTCGCGTGGAAACAATGACAACAACAGCAGGAGCATCAGCGTCAACATCAGCAGCAGCAGCATCAGCAGCAGCAACATCAGCGACAGCAACATATCAGCAGCGATGTGGAAGCTGTCAGTTTGGCAAGGACGGAGACCAACAAGCAACATTTAGCCAAGGACAACTGGACAAGCGGACGAGCAGACATAAGCACTACGTTGACAATGACAACTTACAAGTACAAACCACACAGAGAGAGAAAGAGAGAGAGATGGAGAGAGAGAGAGACACAGAGGGATGCAGAGAGTCAGGTTGGACTGCATCTAATACAAGCTAAGAGCATGCTGAATGCTTTTCCAGTTGTGACTTTACCCCACCCGTACCCCCTTTCACCACAATCACATGCTCATTTTCCTGCCCAACCACAGCAGCAAACTCAAACCCAAACCCAAATCCGAATCCAAATCCAAACTCATCCTTATGCTCTCATGGCTGCATTTTGTTGGCAAGCGCTCGTCAGGCCTGTCAGTGTATTGTCCTCAGCAATTGTTGCTGTTGTTTATACAGAGTGGGAGTGGATCGGTGGGTTGGTGGGTCGGTGGGTTGGTGGTCGGACGATAGCAACACATTGACGTAATCATAACTGAAGTGGCTTTAAGGTGAAGGCTTTAGACACAAGCAAACCTTAAAGGAACAACACTTTACAGCAGAGTAAGCTAGTTAGTTAGATACTCGCTGTGCTCACAGAACTCAAGCCGTTAATTTGTGATAAATGTAGAAATTGCAAACTGTAGCTTTATATAACTTAAATATTTGATATGAAAGCCAATTTTTAAATGTTTTAAAGTATTCTTAAAGTTTACCTTGAACCTTTGCCATCTCTGAGTTTTGTTTGTTCATACGGACAGACGGACGTACAATCTGAAATGGCTATATCGGTTCGGCTTTATGTTCTCAACATATTTACTAGACCAAAATTTGTAGTTTGCTATGATTGCTAAGCATAGAGAACGAACGTAGATGCGAAATTTTATGTGTAAAATACTCCACGTCTTGCAAAGCGAATTTTAATAGCTTTAGCTCTTAAATTTTTTTGAAGAAATCGATGCAACTTTGGGCTTTATGTTCTCAACACATTCACCAGTCCAAAACTTTTAGTTTATTAAGATTGCTAAACAAAGAAAATAAATATAGACGCAAAATTTTATGTGTTTAATGGTACATGTCTCGCAAAGCGCTTTTTAGTAGCTCTAGCTCTTAAATTTTTTTCTATAAAACCGATGCAACCCTGGGTAAACATTGTAAATTGTTCCTATAGCATTGCAGTGATGAGCATAAAACTCAAACACAGTAATTAGCATTGATGTTGAGGTGAGGAGTTGGTAGCGCTTTTTAGTAGCTCTAGCTCTTCAATTTTTTCGATAAAACCGAAGCAACTCTGGTTAAAAACCTAAGCAACTGACTGTAAATTGTTCCTAAAGCAGTCAAATGATGAGCATAAAACCCAAAAACACAGTTAATTAGCATTGATGTTGAGGTGATAAGTTGATACTCACCGCTTGACAAACTGACGCAGCACATCAACATCACTGAGACTGTCCAATGGAATGGTGGGCAACTTGCCATTGCTAGCAACAGTTGCAGTTGCTGCTGTAGTTGCCTGTTGCTGCTGTTGCTGCTGCTGGTGTTGCATAAGTTCATAGGGTGTCACGGCATAGGCATAGAATTGATGTGTGCGCAACAACGACGTGCCAATGGAGACGATAAGCGACTGGAGAAAGTAGTGGAGTAGTCGGAGTAGAGAAGTTAGAAAGCTATGGTGGTATGGGCAGTGAAATGTCACTTACCAGCGGCACTTGAACTTGGGCCAACTGCAGGTCATTGGTAGCGGTAGAAGAAGCTTTTTGCAACGACTCCATATCAATTTGCGTTTCAATCAATTTGGCTAGGAAAATAGCCTGCGGTGCGGACGACTGTGCAGCATCCTGAACGAGACGACGACGATGTCGTTGATAGAAATGTGTATCCTGCAGCATGCGGCGTGCTGTAAGGACCACAACCTCTAGCAATTGCAATCGCAATGCTGCCGTTTCATCGCCGCTGGAGTTGAGTGCCCACCAGATACGTGGCTGTTGGAGTAGAGCATCCAGGCAGCCCAGCAGGACGTGCAAACCAGACAGCAGACCCTGCTCCTGCTGCCGTTGTTGCTGCTGCTGCTGTGGGTGTTGCAGCAATCGCTTGGAGGCATGCAGCAGGCAGCGCATATAAGAGAGCAATGAAGGCAGCTGCTCCGGGCGCAGCAAATGTTCACCGACAAACTTTTCAATGTGCCGGGCATCGATGTAAATGAGAGACATTTGCTCGAGCTGCCTTATGGCAAACATTAACGTGGTCACTGCTCTTGCCACATGCAACTGCTCTTCATCGAGCTCCTGCTCCTTCCCCAACTCCTCATTGCTCGCATCACTTTGCTTTGCATTCGTTGATATCCGTGTCATGAGCGATGCACAGGCGACACGCGCCAGCGGCGGCAGTTGCATGTAGTTAATGTGCGGTGCATGTTGTATGCACTTTTGTCGAAAGTTCGCCACCATTGCGGACAGTGCACCATCGAGAGCGTGTCGCAACAGACGCGCCTCCTGCAACGTACCCAGACTGCGCAACAAGCGTTGCAACTTTGCCTCCGATTGTATCTCGAGCAGCAGACGCATCAACTGCTGCTGCTGCTGTGGCGCATCCGCATGTTGTGTGGCAAATTTGATTAGCTGCACATACACACAAACACACACACAGAAAAGAAAAGCGATTGAGAGGTGCAGGAAAACCCAGCAAAAATCCATAGCCATAAATTAGCCAAACGAAAGATCCACTTACCTGACCAAAAAGCCAGCTCTCATCAATTATGCGCGGCGGCGAGGCCACTCCAGCATTGTCCTGCGAACACTCAAGGTCCTTTAGCCTGCAACGGCAAGCAATGAAATATAAATAAATGCAATATACATCTACAAAATGTTAATAAAGAACAATTTATGCTCTGCAATCTATATAAAAAAATATATTTATTGGAATATTTTAGTAACTAAAGCACCTATAGTCCTCATTTTTGGCACGCAGGTTGCTAAATACAATATAGAGACAATGACATCATAATTTTTTGGATGCCTTAATTCGTTTGCCCAATATAGGCAAACAACAATTGAAATTTAACAAGTCTCTAACTTATGTATTTCTTAACTTAGAGTTTTATTACTTCACAGTCGCTTAGAGACAAATAATATCAAACAATGCTGAAAATCGCAACCAGTTCGGACTATAATCAAGAAAGTTATCATGCGTCGAAAAATTTAACTTTACAGCAAAGGCGCAGCCACTTACGCAGCTACTGGGCTCTGCAGCAGCGCTCTCGTCACACAAGCCGCGTAAACGAAGGCATGTGTGCGAGCGAGAAAAATATGTTAACAATTCAAACAATTGAAAATTTACGCGTCTCTAACTATCGTATTTCTTAACATACAGCTTCGTTACTTCACATGCGCTTAGAGGCAAACAATATCAAACTATACTGAAAATCGCAACCAGTTTGGACTATAATCACGAAAGTTATCATGCATCAAAATACGTGAATTATAGCAAAGGCGCAGCTATTGGGCTCAGCAGCAGCGCTCTCGTCACACAAGCCGCATAAACGAAACGAAAGCATGTGTGCGAGCAAGAAAAATATGTTAACAATTCAAACAATTGAAAATTTACGTGTCTCTAACTTATGTATTTCTTAACATATAGTTTTCTTATTTCACAATCGCTTAGAGCCAAACAATATCAAACAATGCTGAAAATCGCAACAAGATCGAATTATAATTAAGAAAGTTATCATGCATCAAAAAACGTGAAATTAAAGCAAAGGCGCAGCCACTGAGCTCTGCAGCAGCGCTCGCGCCACACAAGTCGCGTAAACGAAACGAAAGCATGTGTGCGAGCGAGATAAATATATTAACTTCGGCATGTCGGTAACATTTAGCACACAATTCAAAAATGTGACCAAGCATATGCCAAAGTTTCACAACTTCCTACAGAGTATAGCTTATATAATTGATTTAAAGAGTCGACAAGAGTCGCAGCACTCAATGGATAATTGTATTCTTTACTCACAGCATTGTACGCAGTTCGTCCTGGTCGTCATCACCGGCCAGTTCACCCTGTAGCAGTCGCTCATAGATGCTCTGCCTTGTCGGCGGGTCGCTTTGGGCGGCCAATCGTCGTGCCAGTCGCTCCATGGGCAACTGTAGCGCACGTTGACCAACGTGCAGCTGATGGAGACGACTCAACAGCTGCAGAGCTTGCAACGTTGGCGATGGTGATGGTGTATTAGCAGCATTACCCGCTGGATTACCTGCTGCTGCACCTTCAATCGAATCTCTTCTTGGCTCACAAATGCGCCACAATAGACGCAAGAGGCTGCGTATCGAGTGCTACGAAACGGAAATAAACAGAAATAAATTGAAAGAAAGCAAATAGGTAAATCCATTGTAATGCAAAAGAGGGAAAGGGCATACTACTCACCCTGTTCAAACGGTCGGCATTGCGCAGCAGAGCCGCTTGCAATAATGAGCCGCACTCGGGACGCACTTGGCACAGCTCGCAAAGGAATTCGAAGTGGTCAGCAATTAGGAAATTCAGATACTTGCCATCGCATAGACGGCGCACTTGTTGCGGACTCCAATCGTGTGCCTGCAATTAGTCGATTGTGAGAGACGTCTTACCCAAATGGACGAAGGGGAGTGTAGTCAGCAGGGAAATAGTAAAAGTACACTCTAAAAAACAAGGGGGCTCTCAGCTGACTACTGTGATCTCTAAACAAAACTATTTGATTGAGAAACCTATTAAATATAAGATAAAGTCCATAAAAGATGCAATTTACCAAGAGCAACTAAAGTTTAATGTAGACTAGCACATTACACTGCTCAAAAAGAGGCATCCCAAAATGGGATTATGTTTTAAAGCCCAGAAAATACATTTTCATTATAGTTACTTTAACAAGTTTAAATATTTTAGGGCAATCAATAGTCAAGTTAGATAATAGTGGACTGCAGAATTTTGATTATTTTAAATTTAAGATGACACGCCCCCTTTTGTCTTTAAATCACTCACTACCTCAAATAGGTTTGAGGTGGTAAACAATGGATATCACTATTGAGAATATCGATGGTTGTTAACAAGTCAACCCACTATCGATGGTTCTTTGCTACCGATAGTCTTCGATAGTGTCACCGATAGTTTTGTTTACATAACACTAAATTATATTCATTTTTGGCTACGTTTATGTTATGAAAATATCTTTAAGTGCCGTGAAAATGGTTTTGTATATGATCAAACGAATTAATTGATTTATTTCTTCAAAAAGGTAATAAACATTACGTACTTTTAAACTATTTTTAAAGAGTTTTACTCAAATTTGTTCTATATAAAAGGTTAAACAAATTGTGCCCGACCGCAGTATATGGTTGATGGAGGAAAAGTCAACATATTGTTATTTCTAAATCAAAATCTGTGGATTAATTTCGAATGTTTTTACATTGAACTTTAGTTTATTATTGATTTGCTTGGATTTCAGTTAACTTTTGGCAATTTTGAAGACTTGTTTTGCTTAAGCATTGAGTAAAGTAAGATTTTAAATACTTAAATACAGTTGTTTCGTCTATCGAGGGCACTATCGTCCGCTATCGATGGATTTCAAAAAACCTATCACCGACTATCGATGGTGCTGACTATCAATAGTTTGCCACCTCTTCTACGTAGAACTAGAACAGTCTGAATGCTATATATATAATAACTGACTCAAATACAGTATCTTTGTTCACATGAATCAAGCAACTTAACTCAATTTTATGCGCAGACTTTGCTATGAGCTTTCGATTCGATGCTTGAATATAAATATGTACTTGTGATTGCTTGTAACTTTCGTATTTACAATAGAAAACTATTATAATAAATTACTAGCAGACATGCTTTTATATTGGCATACAACTATAACACTGACAATATTCAAGGCTGTTGCTTCAAAGCTACTCTCTCTTTATATGCATTTCCTTAGATTACAGATATTTGCATCTGTCTGTAGTAGTTGTTGAGTTAAATGTTTAAATTTAACATAAAAGTAACTTTTAGATATATGTTGCTATTGCAATTTTGTCAGTGTATAGCGCATAGGCCTGGTCGTGGGCGTGGCCAGTTGGGCCATTAGCCGACAAGTGGCGCATGTTCGAGTGGCAATCAATTAAAATTATGCGCTGCATTGCGAGCGAAGCTTAAAGTTCTGCACAGACAAACGGACAGTTTAAACTGTCTGCTTACCGGAAACCGGAAACAGGAAACCCAAAGCCAGAAACCGAAAAACCAAAGCCGACGCGGTGAACCGCAAAATTACGAGCAACGACAACTGTCAGTATACAGACTGCTGTCGATTGTGTGTGCGTGTGGGTTCAGTTGCCAGCGTACGTTTGTCCGACCGTCCGTCTGTCCGTTCGACTGCCAAATTCAAATTAAACTAATGTGCAAGGTCTAGCCTGTAACTACACTCCCCCCACTCCATCCCCTACTTACCGCAGTGGCACGACAAACTTCGTGCAACATGGCACGTTGCAGGCTCCAGTTTAGTGGCAACTCTGACGCCTGGGAGAGTAGGACCATGGGCTCCAGCATACGCATCGAGAGCAGCAATTGCAGGCAGCCCAAAAGTAGCGGCTCCAGAGCAGCACCAGCATCGGCTTCGCCACCCTCGGCACTCATCAGCAGTAAATTGTAGTATTTACAGAGAAATTCAGATTCGGCCAAAACCAAACGAAAAACTGATTGCAACGCGTCCTTGTGCCGTGAGCGACAGCAAACATTGTGCAGCGCGTTAACGAATCGAGCGGCCAGCTGGCAATAGTTGGCCACAGCAATGGAGGAGCCAGCAGCAATGGAGACGACGGTGTCACAGCCTAATAACACTGCATCCAGACAGCCAAGCAGCTTCTCGCTAAGAACTTTGGCAAAGTAGTTTATTTCGCTTAACGGCGCAAAGGACGAGGAGCCGGAGCCGCTAACGGCAGCAGTGGATGATGCAGCAGCTCTCGATGTGGTGGCAGCTCTGGCAGCCGCAGCAGCCGAAGATGTCGAAGGTGCTTCATCCAAAGTTGCTTCTCCTGCTGCTGCTGCTGCTGCTTCCTCCTCCTACTGCTGCTGCTGCTCTTGCTGCTGCTTTGGCGGCCATTGGATTATTTTTTAAATAAAGTTTTATGTGATTCAACAGATAAATTTCTTCAGTTTTAAGTATAACATTTGCCAGCGTAATCGTTGCCAGCGCTAAATCACCAAACTTGCCCACATCCTGCAATAAAGTAACAGAGTCGAAAGCGAGAAGGCAAATGTGTGAGTGAGTGAGTAAAATGAACACTGTACAAAAGTAATGTGTTAAATACTATATGATTTTGTTCTTAAAGGTAGGGTTTTTGATTTAATAGTAGCGCGTAATCTTAAATTAGAAAATAGTACTATACTAAAACCTCACTGTTCATTGTAATATGATTTAAATTGTTTGACTTACTATCTAAAAATTATTTTGTTAATAATTCTTTGTATTCCTATGAAATTGCAATATGTGGGAAACAATATTTAATCGGGAAACAAAATGAATTTAATAAAAAATTTCATATTATAAAAAATAGGACATAACTGCTTTCGAAGATTATTTTAGAATTGTTAGAATTATTCTGCTCGCATCTGTATAAATATCAAAATAGAAACGATTTTTGCCAAAACAATATTTGAAAAAAGATTTCAAAACCAATGTTCAGTTCGGTGAATAAAAATAGCTTGAAAATTATAAATATTTGAAAGTAAAATTATTTTACTAATAAATTCATTGTATTCCTACAAAATTTCAATGTGTGTTAAACAAATTTAATCGTGAAATAAAACTAATTTAATAATAAATTTTTATATTATGAAAGATTGAACATAACTGCTTTCGAAAATTATTTTAAAATTCTTAGAAATGAAAAAATCTAAAGAAAAAAAATGATTGTTGTATTGCTTGACCGAATAAGTGGCCGATACTGACTAAAACGGATATTTTAGCATCTTACTATCTCTGATATCTGTTTGTTCATACGGATAGACAGACGGACAGACGGACGGACAGATGGACATGGCTAAATCGACTCGGCTTGTGATGCTGCCTATCTATCAGCCTCTTACATCTGCCTGTTACATACTCTTGACAAACCCAATATACCCCTCACAGGGTATAATTAAAATAGAAACGATTTTTGCCAATGCAATATTTGAAATAAGATAGGAAATAACTTCAGTGAATAAAAATAGCTTAAAAATTATAAATGTTTAAATGTAATATTATTTTACTTGTGTCCTAAAATGTTCTTAAATCAATTTCGCAACTTTTAAGATGCATTTACTTGCTTCAAGTGCACCATCTTTTCTCCAAGTGTACAGATACTTTGGTTTAGATGTAGATGGTAGTGCGGCAAAGTGTGAAACTTTGCATAAATTGCAGTAACAAAGTTGCGTGGCGACAACATCAACATATTTTCCGGCTGTAATTAGAAAGGATACCCCAGGACAAACCCACACACACACACACACACACACAGACAGACCACCCTCATATACCCAGTACTACTTGGTTGCAATGCAATTAAATTTGTGCCTCATACTTTCCCACTTTCGAAAAAAAAACCTTTTTTCTGATATTTATTTTTTCTTCTTCTATTTTTAATATTTACACGCAAAATGTTATTTAAGTTGTGGCGCATTTTCAATTTCAATTAAAATTGTTGATGCCATAAAGTTTTCGCCAACCTCACACATACCCTGCAGTTGGTTCGGGGGATTGAGGTGTGGGGTAGGTTAAGGCTGTTTGCTCAGCCAGTCGTGCATTGACTTATGCGCTCATTGCCCAACTTAATTACTTATGCCCACCTGGCTGGCAAAAAGTGCGTGGATGATGGCATATTACTACCCTGTAGTTATTGAAAAAGGGGTATAATGCAAGTGGGCATATTCTAGGAATACTTGCAACATATGGAAGTGTAGAAAGAAAACTTTTTGTAGACTTAAAACTTGTAAAAGCGAGAAAATGTTATAAAATAATTGAATTTTGTTGGCATATTTTTAGCTATTAGTTGCTGAAGGTCTAGCTCTTTTTGTAGCTATTTATTGTAGGCAACATTGCTGTTTATTTCATTATATAGGGTATAATGGATGTCGCGTACTTATAGTCATCACACGCTTGAGCATTTTTTTCAGCCTTTAGCCTGGCACAGCACAGCGTCAAATTAAATAAACTATAATTGGTTCAAGTTTTTAAGCCGCGCTATTTAATTACAAGTTAAATGAAGTTGAATAGCCAAAAGCCAACAAAATAAAGTACAAACGTAAAATATATATGTTTATGAGAACATACGGCGGCAAAGGGGTAACGGAAGTGGAAGCGGAAGTGGCAGCAGAGCAGAAGTAGCAAACATTAGACACGTGATGCATGGCAAATGTATCAAATGATATGAGAGTCCTTAACCAAGTTTAGTTAAGCGCTTTAAAGGCAATTGACTACAAAAGAGTTAGAGGGAGTGGAGGGAGAAGAGGGTGACGTGTGAGAGCGGTGTGAGTGTGTTTATAATTAAGTTCGGTGCAGTGCCTCAAACTCTGGCTGCTATGGCACTTCGTACGTTACGGTCTCGACAGTTAATGCATGTGTAGCTTAAATGCGCATTAATAGTTGAAAATGTGCGGCGTTGAAGCGAAGGTATTAAAAATGTCACGTATACGACATGTGCCACATTAACTACAGTGCCACATGCAACAACAACAACAGCCGTAGAAAATAAAAAAGTAAAAAAGTTGTAACTTTCTACCCAGCAGCAGGAAAATGCATTCGTGTGCATGTAAATGCAAATAAGCAGCGCAGGGCATTGCCGGACGGCAGGACAAACGGACAAACGGACGAACGGACAAGGTGTACGGGGGGCGGAATGACAAATCGTTAATGAACCCAACAGCAGGCAGTACAAACACCACACACTCACACACACACACTCATTTCAACTACTGATGCGTCGAGTGTTAAATGAAGCATTTGCATTGCCTACTTTAGGACAATGTGCGCACAGTGTGGCAAATAACTAAAATAGTGTGGGTATTAACAGAGAACATTTTTATTTAAACAGTTAAAGTAAATAAGTAGTTTGTTAAAAATAAATTTAAAATAAAACATTATTTAGTTAATAAGACTTTAAACAATTTGAAACAAGGAAGAAATATCAGTCGGGCATGCCGACCGTGTAATACCCTCTAAGCTTCGTTTCCAATTATATGAGTTCAAATTGCAGTAGCTGCTGCAAGAACTTAACACGCACACATATTTGTATGTCTATCTCGCTCACACGTTTTGCGTTTTCGTTGCTTGTGTGCAGAGCTCAGTGTAATGCACTTGGCTATGCCTCGCCTGAAAGTAACGATTTTCGTTGTATGAGCAACTTTTTTAATTATAGTCCGATTTTTATGCAATTTTCACTATCGTTTGATATTATTTGTCTCCAAGTATACGCTTAGTTACAAAACTATACGTTAAAAAATAAATGAGCCAGCCGCTTGTAAAGTTACAAAGAAATTGTGCTTTTGTTGGGCGAAGGAGGCGTGGCATCCAAAAAATTTGGATGGCATTGTCTTTATATTGCATCTAGCAACCTGCATGCCAAAATTGGTGTTCCTAGGGTTTATATTAACTGAGATATTCGCTTAAAAAAATTTATTTTTTACGAGGTATGTCTGGTTTTTCGCTTATTAAACAAAAGGAAACAAACTTGTATTGACTAACTAAATATTTGGTCGATAATGACCTAGTTTGTAGCTATTACCATCTCTGAGATCCTTTCCTTCATACGGACAGACATACAAACAGACGGACATGGCTATATCGACTCGACTGTTGATGCTGATCGAAATGTATACTTTATGGGTCTGCCACGCCTCCTTCTGCCTGTTACATACTTTTCACAAAACCCAATATACCCCTCAGAGGGTATAATAAAATATTATTTAGTTAACTAGACTTTAAACAAGACAACAATTAAACCGAATCATCACTTTTGGCAGCAAATGTTATTTCCGAAATTGAAGACAACTCCAAATGTATATGATTTCATTTCTGGTACGATAATAAACGGAAACTTAAACCCAATAAGCTCAATTTAAATTCTGTTCATGTTGTTATCGACAGCGTCGTCGTCGTCTTCGTTTGTTCTTCATGCTTGCAATTGGATGAAAGACGATAACAAGCAATCTGTGTGTGTGAATACTATTAGACAGACTGTATGTTCGTGTGTGTGATGGGTGTGTGGGTATATATGGGTGTCCTATTAAATATATCATTATTTCAATTATGCTATCAAACACGCCAGTTGACACCGACTTAAATGCAAAACAGATGTAGAATCTCTATCTCTCTCTCCCTCTCAATTTCTCAATTGAATGCCTTGAAAAGTGTCGACATATTAATAGTCAAATTATGCCAATTGGCAACAAGTTGTGAACAGTTTGTAGCAGCTCTTAATCGAAGTATTTAAAGCTTAGTTTATGTTTGACAAGGCAGATTAAGAAAGCAGCTTTAAAAACGTTTGGAATAAATTGCAGAATTGGTTAGGAATTGTTTATACCCTAGAGGAGTTATATAATCTTAGATATGTGATATAGTAGACTAAAAGCAATTTATTACATAAATTCAATGGCAACTATATGATACAGAGCTCAGATTTTAACAAAATTTGGGACGATATGTATGCAGTTTGAGCAAACAAATTTTGTGTGATTTTTTCTAGAATTACTCAAGACACAAAATAGTTCTACATATTACTCCCAAAACAACTAAATATATAATATTGTGAGCAGATTTGTACCTAAGACTTTCTTTCAGAAAGATTCAGATTAAGAAAGTAGCTTGAAATAATTTTGAAATAAATTTCAGAATTGGTTAGAAATTCTTTATACCCTAGAGGAGTTATACAATCTTAGATATATGATATATTAAACTGAAAGAAATTCATTACATAGATTCTATAGCAACTATATGATATAGTGCTTCGATTTGAACTAAATTTGCAGTATTAGCAAACAAATTTTGTGTGAATTTGGCTAGAATTACTCAAGACACAAAATAGTTCTACATATTACTGCCAAGACAACTAAATATATAATATTGTGAACCCATTTGTATCCAAGACTTTCTTTCTCCAATAACACGCACCTTATACTACAATAGTTTCGAGCTTCTACCTTCGTGACAAAAATACACAATAATAATACCCTACTGCTAGTGTATATAAAGATGCTTGCGCACTTGCAACTCACCTGCTCAATGAATAGCTGCAACAATTGCAGAAATTCCTTGCTGCCGGCCAGCACATAGTTGCCATTGTTGCGAAAGCAGCTTTCGAGGAGACGCAGATCTGCAAATGTGTGCAAACGCAATTGTCCCGAGCGGTTGAGAGAGCGACAGAGCACACCATAAACGACATTCGCATCCTGTGCACTCAGGTAGGCTGGGTAGGCATCCAGCTGTTGCATGCTACGCTCATAGAGCAACAACAATGCCAGCAACTGTTGAACGGCGCGTGCATCAATAAACTTCTCCAGCATACCGAGTACAACTTCCTTTTGTGTATCCAATTCGCGTCGTTGGGCCAACAGTGCCTCCCTTGTATCCTGTGTGGCCACCGCGCTCAACGCACGATGTTCTGTCCCTTCCACATCCCCACTGCCAATGCCAGTCCCCTTTGCAGCTATATTGCCATCATCCTCAAGATTCTCCTCAATTGGACTGTGCATGAAGAACAGCTCGTAGCCAAGTGTTTTCAATGCCAACAATGCCACTTCTCGCACAGCCCCATTGGCCAGTAAATTGTTGGTAATGCTTATGATCTTCGGTATGGTTATCAATTGACGGTCACTCTTGTGTGTCAACTGTATGAGAAATTGCAGCATAGCTGGCACAATAATATAGGCATTTCTATAAGCATAGAATGGAGGAAAAAAAATTAGTTAATTGGGTTAGAAAATGGTATAGAATATAAGGAATATAAATTTAAAAAGGTATATATTTATTTTAATTTATTTATTATATAATGCTTTTTTGTATTTTTTAAATGTGTATTAGTCAATACATATTTGTAGTTTGTTAAAAAAATATTTTCAAATTTATTTAGCTTAGTTAGGTTAGGTTGTTATGCCGTTATCAGCTTTTCCATGCTAGTTAGGATAGTCAGACATAAAGGTATATATTTATTTTAATTTATTTAAAATGCTCTTAATATTTAATATATCATGCTCATTTAATATCATTAAATGTGTATTTATTCATTCAAATTTGTAGTTTGTTGGATATATTTTCAAATTTATTTAAATTAGTTAGGTTAGGTTGTTATTCCGTAATCAGCTTTTCCATAACATCCAACTACGATATCTTCACTTAAAATAGGCCGATTTTCGAACGAAATACCATTCTGCACTGTATTTTACCGCATAATTAATTCTGTCATCTAAAATTTGAGCTTTTCTAGAAATTAAATTTTTTCCAAAAATGTTCAAATTTTCCATACCTACCCCTTGACATTTTTTTCAAAAATGAACAAATTTTTTTTTTTTTATTTTATAACCCAAAACTATTCTAAACGATTAGAAATTTTGTGTAGGCTAGGAATATATATACTTTATGGGATCGGAAATGAGTTTTAAGCTTGCTTTGAGCAATTTAAATACCGTTAGCACCTCTTTAAAAACTCAAAACTACGATAACTTTGTCAAAACTGCCGATATTTGAGTGGAATGGCATTTCAAACTACATTTGACCCCATTAAGACTTCCACAACTTCTTTGTAAAATTTATAAAAAATTTCTTTTTAAAATTTTCCAAATTTTTCATACCTTGACATATTTAAAAAAAAATTAAAAAAATAATTTTTTTTATGTTTTTGTCCCAAAACTGTTCTAATCGATAAGAATTTTTGTGTAGACTAAGAATATATATACTTTATGGGGTCGAGTGTTAAGATTTCACCGTCTTTAAGTCATAATCGTTAAAAAGCCAAGGCATTAGACGGTCAGGCGTGCTCGACCGAAGTTTACTTCCAAGTTAATACATTTAACTTGAAAAAGTTTTAAATAAATGTATTTATTTTGGATTTTTAAAAACTACTTTATTTTATTTGTAAATTAATGCTAACTGCATGCGTTTTTAAAAAATTAATTAAATTTTCCATTGGTTTTCACACCGAATGGACCCCAAATTGTATGTTACTGTACTCACCTATCTATGCCGCATTCAATTAGATCCAAATTGTTTAGAATTTGTTCAAATATAACGCTCTTTGAGTCCAGAATGCTGTAGGTGACATTTAGATCGAGTAGCTGTGATAGCAACTTTAATATGGGCGCCTGTATCAATGCATTCGATTTCATGAAGAGCTGCACAAATAGAGGGAGAGCGAGAGAAAGAGAGAGAGAATAGTGAGAGAGGGGGAGAGAAAGACAAATGAATACAAGTGCTTGGCAAATGTTTGCCATAAATAATATAGCAAAAACAACGCAACGCGCCACGCTTTGTGTCTGGCGCATTTTTAATCAAACAAATTGGCAAACATACTAGCACTTTTAGCTAGTACTAGTACTAGCACTAGTACTAGTGCTATTACTAAAATTAATTAGTAATTGTAAAACTCACCGTCAAACAGTAGATGACCAGCGGCTCGAATAGCTTTATAAGCCGGACACAGTCAGCTGCCGGCGGTGATCCCACCTGCATACCCTGTATAAATAGCGTACCCAGTGCTGAGGATGTTGCTGTTGTTGTTGCTGTTGTTGTTGTTGTCGCACATTTTGCCACAAAATAGGGACGCACAAATGTGGCATGATAGCCATGGGGCTGCCTTTGCACTTCGCTTGCATAATTTTGGCCAAATAAATATTTCAACAGTTGCCGCAGACATGCAACGCACTCGCCGGGTGCATAATTTATGAGCTTGGTCAAATACTGTAGTATTTCTTCAATTAATTTCAACGTTCCAGGAGATGATGATGATGTGGGCGTTGGCGCTGCCTCCAGACAGAAGCTCAATGCATTGAGGCAGCTCTTTAGCAGGCAAATTAATAAGCCGCCAGCCTCATGATTTATGGTTATCTGTAAGCAGAGACAAGAGCAAGAGATTATCAAACTGCAGCACTATGGGTAAGTAATCACAATTTTTGTTAGCCAAGTGCTTTGAAAATTTGCATGAACTTTAAGCAGCATAAACAAATATTGATTGTATTTTGTTCTAATTTGTGCAGGCTAGAGTTGAAGTCAAGTCTCTTTTTACTAAGGATAAAATAACAATTTATTTCTTAAAAAAAATAAATTTACTATAAATTTTGCATTTTATTTTCTTTTGAAAAAGAAGCAAGTACAAAAGAAACAGTCAAAAATTTAATAGCGTTTACGCTGCTTATGTCATGGCAGCGCTGCAGCAGTGTTCAGTGCTGTAGACGAGCTGCGCCTCAGTAAAAAATTTACGTTTTTTGACCAACGATAACTTTCTTGATTATAATTCGATCTTAATGAGATTTTCAGGACTGTTTAAAATTGTTTGCCTCTAAACGAATATGAAAGTTACTTAACTGTACGTTTAGAATTGTGTGAGTTTGAAGTCATGCAAAATTTCAATTTGTTTTGTTTCTAATGGGCGAATGGTGCGTAGCATACAAAAAATTGTGAGAAAACTGGCTATATTATGTATTTAGCAACCATCATACCATAATTGGTGTCTCTAAAATAAAAATTGTAGCTTTTAACATCTCTAAAGAACTGTTACTTCATACGGACAGACGGACATGGACTCGGCTGTTGATGCTAATCTGGAATATGTTCACTTTATGTGATCTGCCACGGCTCCTTCTGCCTGTTACATACTTTTAACAAACTCAATATACCCCTCAGAGAGTATAACAAGGCATGTATTAATATATTGTACCTATTGCCCATAGTTAACTCACAGAGAGTGAGAAATAGAAAGAGATAGCGAGTAGACAGTGTGTGCGAAAAGCATGGCCAAAGTGTTGAATTTTATTGGCCACACCCTAATGCAATGCGCCCATTAAGTCAGTCAAGTTTTTGAGACTAGAGAGACACAGAGACTCAACTTGAGTTGAGTCAGCCGAGTCAAGTCAAGTCAAAAGTCAAGACGTTGCATTGCATTTTTACAACTCATTGCAGCAGCAGTGGCAACAGCAGTGGCAGTGGCAGCAACCAGAAAGTGTTGCATATAAAAGGACGCATTGCGATGTACGTGCAATGAAATTGGAGAAGCTCGAGTTGGAGTTGTAGATGGAGTTGAAGAATTGGTAAATCTCAGTTGCACGTGCACCGAACAACTTTTGCCATTTCAGCGCCAAAGCCGCGACTTAATGGCGACTTCCTCTTAACACTGCACCACCGCCACCCTCTCTCCCCTTGCCTGCGGCATTTGACTTACCTTGTAGCTGTCATTAGCACCTCTTAAAATGTTGTAAAGTTTCATGTAAACGTAATCGCTGGCAAAGTAACCCAGAGCCTGCATCATTGCCAACTCCCTGGCGTTGCTGTTCAACGTGAATAGCTCACTCTTGCTGCTACCCGTCGTTTTGGCCAACTTGGAGCTGCTTGGCTGTAAGGGTCGTTGATTGCACACCAGATGATAGTAGATGTTCAGCAGCTTGACGCTGTGACGCAGCAGAAAGTCCAACTGGGCTGTCGGCAGCAGTTCCCCATTGCTCAGCATGCCACCTGCGGTGTGTGTTGAAAGTAGAGCAGAGCATATTAATGACAAATTAAGCAATGAGAGGCAGCAACAACAACAGCAATAGCTAATTGTGTTAAAATGCCAAACAGTGAAGCTTAAAATTATACAAATGCCACGTAATTGCAGATCGGAAAATTAAAAAAACCATTTAATGGATTTGCAACAATAAAAAATGTGAGTAATAAAAATAAATAAAATAAAATCAAAATATTATACAAAAATATATATATATATGTATATGTATGCTGCATGACTATATAAATATCAAAGGCAAACAAATAATGTGAAATTAAAGCAAAAATTGCATAGGTAACAAGCGGAAAGCGCTACAAAGTATGCTATGATTTATATGCATTTATTACGTATACGTATATATATATGTTGTACAGTCACGCTACATTTCAATTTGTATGTCAACAATGCAATGCCAACAAATACTACACAAAAAAATTGTATATATATATATATATTATATTTGTACACGCAAAGAAATTGCGAAAAAGTTATAATTTTTTTTAATAATTTTCCTTTTTTTCTTTTTTGTTTGTTTCACTTTATTTTTAATTTTTTACAAATAAATTAAATTGTGTACGCATAAATATTTATAAAAATTAAGTGTTCGGGGAGCCATTCGATATACAAACCGACTGCCTCTCAGGTGGGAGTGGGGTGGAGTTGGAGGGGGCAGCAAAGCGAGGATTGCATTACATTTACTAATTAATTGAAAATTGCACATAATGAGACGACACCGCAGTTCCGATGCTAATTTATATTTATTTATGTAGGCACAATGAACAGAGAGTGAACATTGAGGCGTGCAACATGCTGCAAGTTGCACACTCTTTAAGCGACACACTTGCTACAGCCATTCCTAGGCATACATTTCTAAGAGCATTCACAATTCGTTCTTTTCTGCGCTGCAATCGATCATTAAATAAATGCATACTCGTATTATTATGCTGCTACTCAGTTGCAGTAGCACTTGCACCATGGCAATGCGGCGTATACGAAATTTTTTTTTTTTTTATTAATACCATGTGGCCAGCGCACAACGGGCACATAAAACAATACGCATACGCCCAGTTGTCAGTTTGATATACACTTGGGCCATCAGTCAGAGCATTTACAATATGTACGTATGTCCGTACGTACAACAGAGAGACAAACGGACGTATACTTATACGAGTTGTGTTTTCATTTTAATGCCTCGCAAATGAGCTCAACGCACCATTGAAAAACAAGTGCATTAATTCAGTAATAATGCGTTGCATTACACTTTACAAATTGCACGAAGAGATCTTTAAACTGTATCGAACAATTGACAAACAATAAACTGCTGAAACTTTTACTGGTATGACAAGCTAAGAGTCTGTAGCATAAGCCAATAATTTGCATTCAACTTGTAAATTGTGCTTAAACTGTTTACGTATAGGAAAGATTAACAATGGCGTGGCAGAGTTTATTTAAAACTAAATTAAAGTTACAAAAGTAAATAGTATAATGTAAAATTGATAATTGGAATTACTATCTGAACAAAAAGCAAAATAATGGTCTAGCACTCGTTGAAAGCGATTGGAGAAAACCACAGATAGAGATTAGACGCAAACTAGTTATATTTAGTAGTTAGTTAGTTAAAGTGAAAGATTTCATACTATTCACAAAGAAATTGGAACTAAAAACTATATATTTTAACCAAGAAAGTATATTAGAATGACATATTAGATATACAGTGCACATTGGGGCATTTTCCCATTTTTTTGGAATTAAGTCTTTTTTTCAAATTAGTTAAAGTAACATTCTGAAAATGCTAATGCATCATGAAAACTTCAATTATGTAAGTTGCATACCCAGAATGTTAAGTTAACAGTGCTCTGTTAAACTGAGAGCTCTTTAACAGAGTTGTTATAGACTACAAGCACATGTTAGCAATTTGAGCAATATTTTCTCCAAGTTTAACAATCATTTAAATTAAATACAAAGCCTTTAAGATTTTCAATTGCAATGGATAATATTCAGTGTGGTTTGTACTCTGTGTTAATGTATGATTTTTGCCACAAGTTCATGTAGTATGTATTGTTTTGTGTGTTTTAGCAACTGTCCCAAAAAAAAATTTTGTGAAGAAAATTTATCTTTAGAAGACCACAACTTTTTTAAATCACGCGTAATCACAAAATGAGTACATACGTTTTGTAAAGCAATCAATTATGAATCGAAACTGTTAAGCACAAAGTGCACTTATGTGCACTTTTCGCGCAATTTCACTTTTTAGTACGTAACCTCAAAATTTTCAGAGCAAATTCCATTGAAATGCAAACAAATCAAAATAAGAATACGATTACTTTTAGTGTTATTTTAACTATTGGAGATGACTAAATAGTGTTAATTTACCATAAAAATCTTATCTATATGCACATTTTTATTACTTTAGCCAATATTTTTGCATTTATTTCAATATAGATATTACTTTTTCATACCAAAATTAAGGTTGTAAGCGATTATTCCTATTGGATATTTTTGATATAGCTTTTCGATCCTGATATCTATTAAAGACAATGTCAGGAGCGAAATAACACTCACATTTGACTATATAAGCTGACAATATTGAAAACTACGACAGTTTTATCAAAAAATGCAATTTTACAAATTCATCATATAAAAACTATATGATATAGTCAACCGATCTTGATGATTTTTGGACAGGACATTTTGAGTATAATGACCCACGAAACCTGCAAGTTTCGTCTAAATATCTTTAAAAACAAAAAAGGAAGAACAGATATTTTTAAGAAGGGGGCGGTGCCACGCCCATTTTTTACAGCAATAATGGATATTCATGTCATAAGTCGAATGCAAAAAACTAGAGAGTGATATCTTGCACGGTTCTTGAGTTATTAATATATTCCATAAAAATGGGAAAATGCCCCATAGTGCAGTGGCTAGCAAAAATAAACGAATGTTTTGCCTCTTTGACTTTCGTCGTCTATAAAATGCAAACTTTACAAGGAAATCCAAGCAACCTTTTTGTTTTATGTTTATTTTTTTATTTGTAACAAATAAGAGTAAACAATAATCGAAAAACTGTTTTACCAGTTGTATGATTGCTAGTATTATACCATTTTTAGATGATATTCTGCTATCTAATTATTATAGCAGATGCTAATATTCTGCTAATGGTATTGACATATTTTAGAAACACATTTCCTAATTTTTTTAGTTCAAATTTTCCAATTTTTTCTTTATTATTTAGTACTGACTAACAAAATGGAATGAATGGGAGATTTTTTCGTTTTTTTCTTCTCACTCTTTTTTTTCACCAGGTATTTTAGTATGGCTTACTCTTATTCGTTACAAAAGTAAAGTAATAAATATAAAACAAACAGATATATATGTAAGAATATTAGAAACTTTAGGCAAAATGATATTAATTTAAACCAATTTAATTAATTTTTCAAAGGTTTTTGCTACTAATAATTAAATGATTTAACTTCCAATTTTTTTATTCATTTATTATATATCCTAATGCAACACATGAACTTAATAAAGTTTGTATTTTAATTATTTAATATAAATGCTTTTGTGCTTTAATAAAAATTAAACACTTAAGAAATCATTTAGATATAAAAGTATTAAGGGCATACATTTGAATACTATACTATATAGTCTATCTAAATGTTTTTATGATAATCATCAAACTTTAAGCTGCAATCGTTTTAAACATAACATTAAATTTAAGTCTGCTAAATGACTCTAATTTTCAACTCTGCTACTCAACAACTCTATTTATTTATGTTTAAATTATTAAATTAAGCAACTGACATAACAAAATGTTGCCATTGTTGTTGTTGTTGTTTTTAGTTGTGTGTGGAGTGTGTTATTTTGCAGCGCATGCAAAAATGTTATTTGTTATTTGCATACTGTCAAAACTTATCGCAGAATATTTTTGGCCCAAAAAATGTACTAAAACATTTGCCGATTTTGTAACGAAATCGATGCTAGGATAAGCCAGACAACACACACACACAGCAGCACACACTCTCATAAAGTTACGTATACGTAAATTTATAAATATTTATATATTACATGACAGCGCTTTTGGCATTGCATAGTTGGAGGTGCGAAAGCGCTCAGGGCTTAAAAATTAAATTATTTGTATATGCACAAATGCAAATTCCCATAGTGATAAGGGAGGTACAGAAGGGGTTGAGGGTGGTGTTGGATGACACGCAAACTATTTCACATTTAATGGTTTATTAATAATTTAATTACTTTTTGATTATGGTGGATTACATTAGCGAATGCCAAATGCATATGCGGCTGGCCGGATCAACACCCCCAAAAAAGTATATTTCAACTGCAACTTCAACCAAATGACAACCCGATAAACATCGACAACAACAACAACAGCATAGAACGCCCTAAATGTGGTGGGCGTGGCTATTAGGGGCGGAACGCTATGCAAATGCCAATAATGAAATTGAGTTGAAGTTTGGTTTTTTGTGTTATGCAATTTGGTAAATTGAATTAAAATGTTTATTACCGCGCGATTCGGTTTTGTTGTCATTGTTGTTGTTATAGTTGTTGTTGTTGTAGGCCGAGTTTGTTAATGAGACTGTTGAAAATTATTTAATTACATAACCAAGTTAGTTGAAATGCTTAAATGCTTTACACAATTTAGTTGTCTGCTGCAAACTATTTGAAATAAATGGCTTAATTAGTGCATTCTGCATTCTAACTGAAGTGTAACCCAATACTCCTATTCAATCTCTAAATTTAAACATAAATCAACATAAATTAAGAAGAGTTTATTTATTTGCATTGTTTTGTGCAGTGTATAGCCAAGTCTGTCAATATTGACAGACAAAAGTCTAACTTATTTACATTTAAAACATTTTTTATTTAACTTTATTTTTTACCAACTTTTTTACCAACTTTTTTTTTTTTGGTTAAGCGAATAGACTACAATTGAATTATTATGCTGAGTGAAAATTAAAAATAAATTTATGCTAATTTGTGTTGTTGTTGTTGTTGTTGCTTGATTAAAATTACAATTGAAACAAAGCAGTGAAATGGATGGATGTAGGAGGAGTAGGAGGAGGCGGAGGCGGAGTCAAAAGCTACAGCTAGCGCATAAAAATATTTATGCAAATCCATTTAATGACAAACAATTAATTAAAATGATTTATGCAATTGTTTCTATGGCATTTAATATGCTACAAAATACAACTAAATGTACAAAATAATAACTATATAGCTTCATGCATTTAAATCGTATCGTATTACGTGTATAAAATGTTGCTCATTAAGGGTTTGGAATTTGGCTTAAACAAATCAATGAAATACCAAGAATGCAAGTAGATATCTCAATTGTAACTGAGAGATGCAACATAAATTAAAGTCTTTAAGGATAGATAGAATAGTTAGGCAGCAAATCAATAAAATTTGTAAAGAATTTTAGGTTTAGTGGTTTAAGTCTTGGTGCACTCAAAGCATACAGCACTGACGTCACAGTTCTTGGCACTGCAAACGCATTGAATAGGCATTCGTTAGCTTAATTTGCTAATATGTTAATCCTATACAAATTAAACAAAAGATAGTTATCTAAGAATTATGGCAGCAGCCTTTTAGTGGTTCGCGGCTTTGATTAATTGAAGCATTAGGAACTGACGTCACTATTCTGAGCACTGTAAACGCATTAAATAGGCGTAAGTTAGCTAAATTCGCTGATATATTCTATATGCAACATAAATTATTGCCTTAAAGCATAGATATTTGTCTAAGAATAAAGACTGCAGCCGTTTAGTGGTTTCTGCTTCTGAACGCTGTTAGCATCAGGAACTGACGTCACTGTTCTCGGAACTGCAAACGGATTCAACAGGCGTAAGTTAACCTGTTTCGCTAATGTATTTTTGGTCTATTAAACAAATGTGTCTGATAGATGACACATAAATTATCGCCTTAAACAATAGTTAGCTAATTAAAAAAAAAAAAGCAGCAGTTTAGTAATTAGTGTTTCGTGCTTCTGAAAGCTGTCAGCATAAGGAACTGACGTCACTGTTCTCGGAACTGCAAACGCTTTGAATAGGCATTTGTTAGCTTAATTCGCTGATATATTCTAGCTGCAACATAAATTATAGTTTTAAGGAATAGATATTTGTCTAAGAATAAAGACAGCAGCTGTTTAGTGGCTCTGAACGCTGAACGCATGAGGAACTGATGTCACTGTTCTTAGCACTGCAAACGCATTGAATAGGCATAATTTAGCTTATTTCTTTCATATATTCGTGGTCTTTTAAGCGTTCGTAATGAAACTTTAAGGACACTTTGGCATAAAATTACTTGTAATGCTTTTTAAGACATGTTTTTTTTCAGCATCAACTTTAGAACCCAAAAAAAAACAAATTCAAAACGGTTTAGAAACGGTTTGCATTCTACATACATTATTCATAGGTATCCTAAACGCACATAGGTATTCTAAACGTATGTATAAAACCAGCTCTTGAAAGAATCACGACTCACCTGCCATCAATTTGGCCATCACATCAATCAAATCATTCTGACAATTCAAATCACCAGCTGTTGCGCTATTGTAGTAGGCATAACTAATGCAAATTTCTATAAAATTAAATTCCTTCCACGCCTGTTGATAGTCCACAAAATTAAAGTGTTTCAAAAGCAGACGCAGCGCGTAAATAATGCCAAACTGTCAATGAAATAGAGAACACAAAAATAAAATATAAATTTATGCTATTGAAATCTAGTTACTTTATATAGATGTATGTATGTTAGCTAGAGTAGCATATTTTGTAGAGTTCAATATAAATATTTACCTGCATATTTTTATCATTGAGCATCATCAATTTGTTTGTGATGCGATACAAAACTTTGGCCAAAACTTTTTCCTCTTGCGCAATTTGACGCTGAGCGGCAAAAGCAAAAACATGACCATCCCAGTTGCCAGTGCTGCTGCTGCTGCTGCTGTTGTCGACAACATAGTAACTGGCATCCAAGTAGGCCGACATAGAGGCACCACCACCACCACCGACTGCACCTCCATTCGCATCACTTGGCTCTGTGGCATCCACAGACATTGGTGGCGGCGCAATCGTTGAGCTTGGCCGGAATAAATTACGCAACGTCACGGACATGCTGCCAAATATGCGATAGTCGAAAAAATCCCAAAGCAAATTGAAATTAGTTTGTTGAGTTTCTGTTGAGCTGTTTTTTTTGCTGTTGCTGCTGTTGCTGCCTTCCTCAATCTTTGTTGGTTGCTGCTGCTGTTGCCGCGCCGTTTGCATTATGAAGCGGCATAGACAGCCGGCGGCATGTTCACGTACACGTGCATCATCGTCGCCCAGCAGTTGCAAAAGTTCGTCCAGGAATTGAGCCTGCAGGAGGAGAATCGAAATGCATTGTAAATCAAAAGTAAGCCAAATAACTTGCTTGCAACTTGTGGCAGCAACAAATCTTTGCCTATCCCATTGCCTAAACTATCATCTGCAGGATGTTGTGGCAAGTTACCTTTAGCTATTTACTACACTGATCAAACAAGAAAGAAAGTTTCTGTCGGGCATGCCGACCGCGTAATACCCTCTGAGTTTAATTTTCAATTATATGAGCTCAAATTGGAGTAGCTGCTGCAAGAACTTAACATGCACACATATTTTTATGCCTATCTCGCTCACACGTTTTTCGTTTTCGTTGCTTGTGTGCAGAGCTCAGTGCAATGCACGTGGCTATGCCTTGCTTGAAAGTAATGATTTTCGTTGTATGTCCAACTTTTTTAATTCTCGTCCGATTCTGATGCAATTTTCAGGATAGTTTCATATTACTTGTCTCCAAGTATGGGCTGAGCTGCAAATCTATACGTTAAGAAATACGTGATCCGGAAGCATGTAAACTTTCAGTGAAGTTGAACTTTATTTAGGCGAATGGGGCGTGGCATTCAAAAAGTTTTTGATGGCATAGTGCTTATATTGCATTTAGCAACCTGCATGTCAAAATTTGTGTTCCTAGGGTTTATATTAACTGAGATATTCGCCAAAAACATGTATTTTTTACGAGGTATGTATGTTTTTTCGCTTATTGTGGGCGAATGGGGCGTGGCATCAAGCAAAAACAAATAGACTTGTATTGACTGACTAAAAATGTGTTCGATACTGACCAAGATTGAACTTGTAGAGATCCTTTCTTTCATACGGACAGACGGACATGGCTATATCGACTCGGCTGTTGATGCTGATCAAGAATATATATATACTTTATGGAGTCTATCACGCCTCCTTCTGCCTGCTAAATACTTTTGACAAACCCAATATACCCCTCAGAGGGTATAAAAATAAATAAATATATTCAATTTTTAAAACTTTAATGTTAACTTAAAATATTTTTCTTAAAATTTATGTTTCTTTCTTTAGGCAATTGAGTTCATATTTTAATTCTATATACAAGTTTTCATTTAGTCAACAGTTTTCAATCAAATGCTTTTCTTTTGCTTCCACAAAGTGTCATTTCCTCTTGTCTGAGAGTCTGCCTGCCACATGCCACACACCCACACATTATTGTTTGCTTACTCTCAAGTCTGTGTACACGTACGTACGTACGTACGTGTGTCCCTTATACCATTTAGCAAATTGCTTGGCTTTGTCAAAATAATAAATAAACAAATAAGAGTATGGGAAGAAAAACCCAAAAGCAAAACAAACTGTCAATCGGATGGCATCGAGTTGAGTCGAGTCGAATCGTATAGTATGTTATGGTATAGTATAGTATAGGATCAGATTAGGAGGCAGTCTATAGAATGCACAAAGAGACACACTTCAGTGCACAAAAGTTCAATATAAGAGCATGTGGCTCGCGTTTGCTGGAAGAACACACACAACAATTGCTTTTGATGGCAGTCAAAATAAGTGCAGAGAGCAACAGAGATAGAGAGAGAGAGAGAGAGAGAGAGAGAGAGAGGGAGAGAGTTGGAAAAAGCGGGGAGTAAGCTGCAAAATCTTCACAACAAACAGGCCAACCTAAGGCAAGTCTAGGCAGCTTGTGGTCTTCTTATCCCTTATTATACCCTGTGTGAGTATATAAAGTTTGTTAACAAATGTCATATACGTAACGGACAGATGGGAGCTTAAACGACGCCATTTGGTATATAACCGAATAGAAAAAGTAAAGCTTGATCCTTTAGATTTTAAAAGCTAGAAGCTCGAAATTCTGTGTGTATACTTTTTTTGGTCTGCGCGCAGATCAAGTTTATTTAGTGAGTTGTATGCCAAGCCGCCTTTAAAATCTATATTTACTTGAACAATTTTAAAGTTAAGCACTTAAGATTTGGTATATACAATATTATATCTAGGGGTTCGCGGGCAAATAATCATAGTATAATCGAATGGCAGGAAATTCAAGAAAGAAAAATTTAAGAGCAACATAATACATAAATAAAACCCATGGAAATCGCAGCTTATAAGAAATTATGTTATCTAACAATTGAATATGTGTATATTGGTTTTACTCAGATGCCAAATTGTTCACTAAAGAGATGTACGTAGCGGATAGATGGGGAGCTTCATCGATAAAGTTCAGTATATATGTAGATATACTTATTCTTGAACAGCATTAATCTGTATAACATTTTTATCAATTAGACATTTAGAGCTAAAAGCACTAAATTTTGTATGTATATCTTTTTGCCCTATATAAACAACTTCAGCCATAAATACCTAAGATTTTGTATAGGATCGGATGATCGTTATATTTCCTTTCATCCCTAATTCTAAATATATACAAAATCTTAGGTATTTATAGCTGAAATTGTTTATCTACTTGAAAGTGATTAAAGAAACGATTCTAAAACGAAATACAACGCATAGAAATAGCTTGGGTGTAATTAATCATAAGTTTGGCGGTTCAGACCTGAGCAGCGTTTAACAAATTACAATAACTTATACTTAAATTAATTTTATAAAACTCAAGATTTACTATTAGTTTAACTATTTGTTAATATATTTGTAATCCATTAAATTCATAAACATTTTTGCTCACATTTTCTTTTAAATAGAGCAAATCAAATGGTCTAAGAACTTTGCTCATTAGGTACCTTGTAGTCGGGCAAACTCACTTAACAATTGTCTTTTTGTAATCGTTTTAAAATGTTGTTTTGTTGTTGTAATAAGCCGGTTTGTATTGAACTTACCTCATAAGTGCAGACAATGTCCTTGTTGTAAGCCGACTCCTTCCAGTTGCAGGCGTCATTTTGCCGTTTATCCACATCATTTTCATTTCCATTTCCATTTCCATTTGCATTCGTATTGTTGTTGTTGTTGTTGTCAAAGGCACCATCGAAATTTGCGTAGTAGGAACGTAGCAATATGTAATTCAAATTGGATATAACTTCGGCATATTTATTCTGGACCAACCAATATTTATTGTAATGACACAGTCGAAGTTTGTTCAAGAGCAATTTCGGTGAAATGGCAAACACGCAGCATATCAAGGGAGCACCAGGCTCATTAAATTGCTGGCAGTAGTTGTTGTTGTTGTTGCTACCATTCGATTGCAATTGCAAATCATTCAAAAGGGCAACGAGCAGCTCATCATTATCAGTGGTAGTAGTCACTGAAAAGCAACTGGCAGCACACATTCGAGTTTCATCTGGCCCCAAGTTGTCATCGTTAGAGTGCCATTGTTGCTGCTGCTCCTGCTGCTGCTGACTGCTTAAGGCATTATCCAGATTCTTTGTCAAAGTTTGTTGGCCAAATGTTTGGCCCTGGCCAGAAACCTTTTGTTGTCCACTTGGCTGCTGCAACTGCTGTCGCTTCTGATGAGCATGATAATGACATGGCGGCACTGTCAAATATTTGGACACCACATGCGGAAATATCTTATCGAATGCATTCAACGCTTGTATGACCACTGTGTGGATCTCGTCCTCCAAGCCCTGCAACAACAACAAAAAGAAAAATATATATGTACATATGTGAAAAGATGTTGACAAAAGTTGTTATACCCTCTGAGGGGTATATTGGGTTTGTGAAAAGTATGTAACAGGCAGAATTAGGCAGTGGCAGACCCCATAAAGTATATATATTCTTGATCAGCATCAACAGCCGAGTCGAGATAGCCATGTCCGTCTGTCTGACTGTCTGTCTGTCCGTATGAACAAACGGATCTCAGAGATGGTTAGAGCTACAAGTTCAAACTTGGTCAGTATCGACCACATATTTAGTCAGTCAATACAAGTTTGTTTCCTTTTTTTGATGCCACGCCCCATTCGTTCACAATAAGCGAAAAACCAGACATAACTCGGAAAAACTATTTGTTTTTGACGAATATATCAGAAGCTATAATACCCATAGACACCAATTTTGGCATGCAGTTTGCTATTGACAATATAAAGACAATGCCATCAAAAGTTTTTGGATGTCACGCCCCCTTCGCCCACCAAAAGCACAATAACATTGTAACTTTGCATACCGCTGGCTCACTTATTTCTTAACGTATAGTTTTATAACTAAAAGTATACTTGGAGATAAATAATATCAAACGATAGCGAAAATTGCATCAAAATTGGTCTATAATTAAAAAAGTTTGTCATACAACGAAAATCGTTACTTTCAAGCAAGACATAGCCACGTGCATTGCACTGTGTGAGCGAGATAGACATACAAATATGTGTCCATGTTAAGTTCTTGCAGTAGCTACTCTAATTTAAACTCATATAATTGGAATCGAAGCTCAGAGGGTATTACACGGTCGGCATGTCCGACTGACATTTTTTTTCTTGTTTTTTTTTTTGGGGGCTAAATTTCTTTATATTCAGAAAACTCGTTGCATGATGGCCTCGAGAATACGAAGACGTTCAGTTAAGCGAATTTTGTGTTTTATTGTTTGCACAAGCAAAAAGTTTTTTTGTGCATGTGTGTGTGTGTGTGTGTGTGCATTTTTAACGAATCCTAACAAGCTTTACCAAACCCAAAAAAAAAAAAGAAAAAAAAAAGAAAACTCAAACTCAAACTGAAACTCCAAACTGCAAACTCAAGTCTTGGCCAAAAGGGCTATTGTTATCACAGTTGCCTCGGGCTAACTCTAGGGAAGATCTACCTCTCTCCCTCTCTTCCTCTCTCTCTCCCACTCTCTCTATCTCTCTTGCACTCACTCTTTGCATACAACAGCAAACGAGCGATGGCAAGTGCCATTGAGACGGATTTGCAGCCATTATATGGGGCATGCATCTAATGTGATTTTCAGCTGGCACGTCGCTCCCTGGCAGCAGATGTTGTTGTAGTTGTTGTTGTTGTTGCTGTAGTTCTTGTTGTTGTAGTTGCAGTTTCTCAATTTCTCAGTTGCATTTGGCAATTTCAGTTTCAGTTTGCAATTGCATAACAACATTGCATAATCAAATTGCGCTTTTGGGTGGCCAGAAGCAATTTAAATTTTCGGCCGTCCACTAAATTATTGAATTCAATAAGAAAAGCTTAACATCTCTCTTACTCCTTTTCTCTCATACGCTCTCACTCTCTCTCTCTCCCTCTCTCTCTCTCTCTGTGAGAACTCCCAATTCGAATGCAAGCCACATTCTATGGTGAGTACCTAGTAAAATTCTCAAGAGAGAAATCAATGTGCAAGTTATGCGCACATTCTACATTTGTCTGCGTTCGAATTCGTATCTGTGTATAGCTCTGTAAGTGTGTAAGTGTGTACACTGCTAAAAAAATTTAAATTCTGAAGAAAGAATTTCTTAAGACGCTTTATAGTCTAAATAAATAAATATAAAGTAAGAAATTTAATATTAAATAAATTGACTCCGACTTACGAAGTACATAGTAATATATTGAGTTTGTGCAATGCACGTGGCTATGCCTTGCTTGAAAGTAACGATTTTCGTTGTATGACCAACTTTTTTAATTATAGTCTGATTTTGATGCAATTTTCAGGATCGTCTGTTATTATTTGTCTGCAAGTATTCGCTAAGTTACAAAACTATACGTTAAGAAATAAGTGAGCCAGCGATGTGCAAAGTTACAACATAATTGTGCTTTTGATGGGCAAAGGAGGCGTGGCATCCAAAAAATGTACATGGCATTGTCTTTCTATTGCATCTAGCAACCTGCATGCCAAAATTGGTGTTCTTAGGTGCCGTAGTTACTGAGATACTCACCAAAAACACATATTTTTTCCGAGTTATCTCAGGTTTTTCGCTTATTGTGGGCGAATGGTGCGTGGCATCGAAAAAAATTCTTGTTTTGACTGACTAAATATATGGTCGATACTGACTAAAACGGATATTGTAGCTCTTACCATCTATGAGATCTGTTTGTTCATACGGACAGACGTACAGACGGACATGGCTATATCGACTCGTCTTTTGATGCTGATCAAGAATATATATAATATGGGGTCTGCCACGCCTCCTTCTGCCTGTTACATACTTCTGAAAAACCCAGTATACCTCTCAGAGGATAATGAAATATTTTTGAATTACTATTTATAATTGAATGTAAACTAGTTATATATTTATATATCATTTGAGCGATAAGAGCTAGAATATAACTACATTCGAGATTCCAAATAACAACTAAATGTTCTTATATAAAAACTTTAGCTATTTGATATTAAAGTTATTCAAAAGATTTTACAACTTGTTCGATTTAACAGTGTAAAAGTGCTGGATTGGGCAACGGATGCGCTGCTCCCTTTAGGGGCATTTGCACTTGCACATTGCGAAGGCGATAAGAATTTTCTTTCTTATTTTCAAATGAAAAACAACCCGACACAAAATGCCGCTAGCTAAGCTGCAACTGCAACAACAACAACAAATACAACAACAAAAACAACACCAACAACAATCACTGAATACTAGAAAATATTCAAAAGCCAACAGCAGCCATTGATATGGACACGTGTCTGTGTCCTTCTATATGTATGCAAGTGTGTGTTGCTATGTGTGTTGGTTGTGGGGGGGAGGGGGTTGGGTTGTGTGTGCTCGCCTGCATGTGTTAAAATATGTTAGCTTGTTGGTTTAACATAAAAAAGTAGAGAAGTGTAAAAGAAAAACGTACAGCGAAAAGGTGGAGGCGGCGCATATTTATAGAATGCCACGGCAAAAGATGAATAAAAAGCTAGAGCAAAGAGTCTGCAAAAGAGAGCAAACCCAACTGCAGGGAAACCCAGTAGCAATTATTAAACATTAGAAAGTAAGCATAATGAAATCAATAAAATATTTAGCAGCAAATAAAATAAGCTAAAAAGATATTTCTAGAAGATCGTAAGGGAGAATAATGAAAATCCGATTAAAAATACCCCTCAGTGGGTATAATGATGCAGTCTGAAAAATGCTGTTACTTGCAGTTACAATTTAGTGTCGCTAACGTCTGAACTCACTGAGATCTACATGTTTATAATTAACTCCCTCAAGACCTGCCGGACCGGGTTTTGACGTAATATATCAACTTAAACAACAACAATATTTTCCTTAAATGTACATATGTATATGTTAAATTATTAGTCTTAAGTTACACTTAAGACCTATTGAAGTCAAATTTATTTAAAAGACTGATTAGATTAAGCTGCCACTTGGGTAGTAGTGCGCTAATCAAATAATAAAAATGTACTTATAAAAAAAAAAAAAAAAAAAAAAAGAATTATAATTAACTTGCTGTTACTCAATTTAAACCATTTCGAATACAAATTTTTTAAAATTCATTGCATACTTTCGAGCGCATGCAAAAAAAAAAGGAAATCTTTGAGCAGCTACAATACCTATATTTTCCACTAAATATATATATTTTTAAATATGTTTACATTAGCCATAATACAAAGTACATTGAAATAATTTTACTAAAATTTTAGAATTTTTCAAGTATGAACTTAGAATATTATTTAAATTTTGATACAAAAAAGAGAAATCAATATTGATGCAAAGATTTCCTTTATTGCATGTGCTCGAAAGTATGCAACAAATGGAAAAATAGTCCTGAAATATTTGATTAAAGCATAAATTATACATTAAAATCGCATATTTTTAATGTGATAAGAAAAGGCTGAAAATGATCTAAGCAATAAAATTCAAAAGAACTAAAAAGTATTACATAACTAACAATATTTTTAGTTGCTTAGAATTATTTTCTTCCAATGCGTTTGCTTTACATCCTATAAATGCTAAGATATCAGCGATTAGGCAAATAGAACTGATTACATATACAACATATTTAACCTAGACCGCCATACTACAAACATAACACACCACTTGAATTTTTCATGTACAGGGTTCTGCAAACTAAAAAATGTAAGAAAAAAGGGCAAAACAAATAACGCGGCGTATGCGTTATGCATCCAGAGGAGGGTGTGAGGTGAAAAAGGGCAAATAACTGGCAAAGATACGAGAGCACACACACAGATAGATAAATGCATGCAGAGAGCATCGTTTGCCACATTAAGTTCTGGCAGATAAACAGACAGACTGAGAGACAGACAGACGGATAGACGGACGGACACTCGAGTTATCAAAAGGACGACTTCGTTGGCGCCTGCAGCAACAATGCACAAACACTGCAACTGTGCAACTCTATTGTTGTTGTGTGGGGCATAAAGTAATGGTCAATATATTATACTACACATACCTTCAACAAAATGGCCAGCAAATGTGGCAGGCTGAGGCGTTGCTGCTGCAACTGAAGGCAGCGACCGGCGCCAGTTGCAACAATAAAGCTGCCCACAATTTGTTGAACGCCGCCACGCAAAATAGGATCACAGTGAGCGTGAAAAAGCAGCACATCGGACAATGCCTGACAGCTGATGGGAATTATTGGCGTTGCACTTGCCACATGGCCAGTTGCCGTGTTTGATGGACGTTGGCGTAGCGATTTGGTGCGCTTCGGTGGCCGCGGTGGCAAGGCCATTGGCGGTGCATCCTCGGTGGCAACTGTGATATGCCGATATGCCGATGCAGAGCTGCCGATGATCTCTGAACGTGAGAGTTTCGTTTCATTGCGTCTTGCCTCCAATTGGCATTGCAACAGTGCGGCATCAGCACTGCGACTTAGCGTCGGCGACTGTTGCAGATACGAGGGACAGGTGCTGGGTCCAAAGTGATCATCCTTAATGTCCAGCAGCAGCAGTTGATTGTCGCCATCAGTTGAATCCAGTCGCAGCATCAGTGATTGTGTCAATCCCTCACTGAGTTTTGCCGAATTGTTGCTGCTGCTCTGCGGACTGGATGCTTGGGTGCTGTCACCGCTTGTGTCGCCGTCGCCACTCGCCACTGTTGCCACACGTTGCAGCAGCCACATCGCTGAGCAGCTGCAGCTGCAACTCCTCGTCACTGATCTGCAGTGGCAGCTGCAGCACACGTGGCATCAGACGCACACAATTCGCCATCACTGTCAGGGATAAACTCTTGATGGACACTCGACTCACGCTGTCCGGCTGCAATCCTGGCGCTCGTCCTGTGAGCAGAAAACGTGCCGCAAGCAGACGTGTCGTATAGTATACCATGGACTGCTCCAGTATGCTGCCAATTTTAATGCTGATTAGTGCATGGCCCGAAACCGTTTGCTTCAGTGGCGAATTCTCCGCCAGAAATGGATTAGCTGCAAGGATTAAAGTAGCTAATTAGTTACTAGACGTGAACACTGAGAGAAAAATAAGTACTAGATGGGGCAAAGAGCAGATTTGAATACGAAATCGTGTGTTTAGTAACTAACGTTTACGCTGCTTGCGTGACGGCAGCGCTGCAGCAGAATTTAGTGCAAAGCACGTGGCTGCGCCTCAGCCGCAATTTTCGTTGTGTGATAACTTTCTTAATTTTAAGCTGATTTTGATTGAAATTTTTAGGATTGTTTGATAACGTTTGTCTCCCAACGATTGTGAAGTTACAAAACTATGCGTTAAGAAATACGTGAGTTAGAGGCATGCACAATTATGCAAATTGTGTATGTTTCTTATGAGCGAAGAGAGCGCGGCAAGCAAAAATTTCTGATTGTTTGCTTGTAAACTTCTATTTACTAAAACCTAGGAATAATTCTCTATAAATAAATTAACTAATAAACTTACTATTCAATGTTAGTCTTATAAAAAATACAATTTCCTATAGCTTAAAGCGAATTTATAACCAAAATATATACTATTTATTTTGTGAACTTAACTTAACACCCAAAATATTCAAATTCTCCCAATAAAATATAAATTTCCAAACTATTTATGTTAATTTTGTTCAGTGTACTTACCGTTTGGTGTGCGACGCAGTTGCGGTTCTGCTTCAGACGCTGCTTGGACTGCAATCGTTGGTGGTGCATCCATCAGTAGAGCGGTGGATGCCGTGTAGGAGGCTGTAACCGAAATGGACTCCTCCTCCTGCTCCTCCTGCTGCTCCTGCTTCCGCTGCTCCTTGATGTGAGACGTTGTGGGCGTTTCGGCTATTGAAGGCTGACGCTCCTGATGGTGGTAAGAGCTGCTCGCCATGGAGCTCAGGGAGAGCGTCAGGGATGCCGTCGATGTGGCATCCGATTTATCAGTGGCTGGCATCGACTTGGCAGGCGTGGATTTGGGGCCACTTGATTGACGAAAGAGCTTACTGACCGACTCCGAGGCTGTAAAAAAGTAGTAGCGAAAGAAGAGGACTGGGTAAGAAAAAAAAGAACTTTTTGTGAACCGATAACTTTGTCTGACACTAATGCTTCTCTTAGTTGCTGGCTCAGTTGCTTGGCTAATTGTAGATTGCCTTTTCGAGCAGCTTACCTCACAATCTTCATACCCTCACCGCCCCACCCTCTCTCTCTCTCTCCCTTGTGCTGTAACTTAACTTGCAGCCAATTACCAGACACATTTGTCAGTCGCGGCTAGCAGGGGATGCAGGGGTGTTACAGTTCCAAGGGGGCTTTTAAGAATGCAACAAAACGGGGGGTAAAAATTTTATAAACTTTCTAAACACGAGACGGCAATAAACATGAAACCATATACCCGGCAAAACTTTGCAGTTGGCTAGTCGGAAAACCGCTTAAACTATTCACTTTAGTTGCTGCTTATACCCTGCACAAAATGGGTATATAAGCTACGAGAACAAGCGCTGTAAATGCAAATATATTTCTTAAAAAAAAAACAAACAATACAAATAAAATATTTTAATGTGCGAATTGGAAGAAAACACTTCTAAGGAACTAAAAATGATGTTAATTATGTAATTCTCTTTAGCTCTTTTGATTTTATTGCTTAGCCGTTTACAGCCATTTCTTATCACATTAAAAAAATGCGATTTTAATGTATAATCTATAGGGTAATCAAATATTTTAGGTCTCTTTTTCCATTTGTTGCATACTTTCGAGCGCATGCAATAAAGGAAATCTTTGCATCAATATTGATTCCTTTTTTTTTAATCAAAATTTGAATAATATTCTAAGTTCATACTTGAAAAATTCTAAAATTTTAGTAAAATTATTTCAATGTACTTTGTATTATGGTAGCTAATGTGTTAAAATATATGTATATTTAGTGGAAAAATAAGTATTGTAGCTGCTCAAAGATTTCCTTTTTTTTTTTGCAAGCGCTCGAAAGTATGCAATGAATTTTAAGCAGTTTGCGTTCGAAATTTATGGTTTAAATTGAACAAGAGCTGTATATGCAAAAATATTTCTTTATAAAAAAGCAAAACAATATAAATAAAATATTTCAATATTTTTATAGCTTGAAAACTAATTTTAAGCATTTCTTTTTAAAGCAATTTTTATATTTAAAATGCAACAGGGTATGTGTAAGTCTCGTTTCATAAGCTTAACAGTTAATTTGTACCGCACATTCTTCAGAACCCTTCTCTACTCTATTGGCCATTGGCCACTGCTATTGGAAATTAATTGAAAACTCAAATTTGTTAGTACACAACATTTGTATGTATATGGATACAAATGTATATATATGTATGTATCTAAGAGGCAAGTTTTATGTGGCAAGCGGTTGGAAATGGGGGCGTGGCAGTAGCTGTGGCTCGGCCACAGAACCACAGCTGCACTTAAGTTGGCTTAAAAAATTGTTTTTATTTAGCTGGCGTATCTGTAAGATGCAATTTCTGCGCTTGTTGTTACTTTTATTGTTGTTGTTGTTAGTTTAGTTGTTGCTGCTATTGTTGTTGTTGTATTGTTGTATTTTCTAATGGATATTCCGGCCGCATGCACGCTTTATAAAAATTAGAGCAGCGGTGCCAAACGGAACCGGATAAAGTATGCAGCTAAAAGTGGAATTGGAACATAGTAAACAGTTTTACACTAAAAGAGTTTCAAGAGCTTGGCACAAATTGAATCTTAAGACGAAATAAAAATATAGTAAAATAGTATAAAAATAGTGTATTAATTGCTAAAGGTATTCAAGCTGTATTTGAAGACGGATAAAGATTCGATAAAACTTAAATATATTACTATTAAAATTATATATAATCCATCAAATTATAGCTTTAAACAAGGCATAAATATAAATTAAGCCACTGATGAATAGAAGTTGGTTAAGATTTAAGAAATTGTGTTTTTAATCAGAAAATACTTCAATAAATACAATTTAAAAACTACAAGGAAATATATTATATATATTTAACAACCAAAAAACTTTATTAAATAAATGATTTTATGGTAGATTCAACATATAAACTGTTTATTATGATTTGATTATAGAAGGATCACCGATGCTAAATCTGGTAGCTCTAACTCTTATACTATCGAAGATCTAGGTGTGAATTGCTCATAGAAGCATTTAAAAGTTGAATAGTGGTAAGATTGTGTTGAAATATCTTAGTATGCAATTTTGTTATGTAATTTAGTTATGCAATATCGTAAAAGGTTTATAATATTTTGATCATAAACGGAGCTCCATGCTAAATCCAGTGGTTCTAGCTCTTATACTATCCAAGATCTAGGTATAAAGAGCTTTTCGAAAACACAAGTTGTGAATTGTATAGATATATTAAAAATTTGTTTGCTTGAGATATCTTAGGAATTTGTTTAGCTAAGCAATTTCGTAAAAGGTTTAGCATAATTTGATCATAGACGGACCACCATGCTGAATCTAGTGGCTCTAGCTCTTAAAATACTAAAGATCTAGCTGTTTATGTGTATACAATTTCTGGAGTCGTAGACGCCACTATCACACTTAAAAGACCCCAACACAAGTACAGGGTCTTCAAATATTCAGCAAACAAAGGACCAAGCTTCCATATTCAACCATAAAAGTACTTAATATGTGCTCAAGCTTATTATTACATTTAAATTTAGCATTCAAAGCCGTCGTAGAAGTTTGTAATTAAATTCTTGGTTTAACTAGAGCGCTTAGGCATTGCAACTAATCGGCTGCACAATAAAGACGTTGAGGAAATCTTGCCATAAACTCAAAACACATAAAGCACTCTGCGATGCGAGTTGCTGTAAAGTGCAGTTGCTTCGATGTGGTTAAGAACTTGATGGTTGATTTAACCTAAAACATAACACACATAAGACACTAGACAAATTTGACGGAGATGGTTAAATTTGAGGCAGAATTTAGCATTGAATTTAAAACGAGGAAAACTGTTAAACTAACACACAAAAACACTGACTTGACTTTGGTTTTTATGAGTGACTTTTTTCGTAAGCTTGTTTTTGGGGGGCAGACATGCATGTACGTATACGTAATTATGTTGGATTGCACATTTTATGCTTTAATAGTTGCCAAGTCAAGAGAGTACAACGCAAAAGAAAGTAATGGTGAGAGAAAGGAGAGTGCAGGGTGGATACACTCCCGGGGGCCTACACGAGCTTGGAGTGGCACACAAATTGAAACAGTTATAAAACAGCGGCGACGGCGACGGCAACCCTCGCCAAAAACTTTTACTCAGTTTTGTTATTTAAAATCACGTTAAAAAATAACAACAAACAACAGCAAATAAAAAACTACAAAAAAACCAACATATAAAAAGTGGCTAAGAAAAAAAAAGCCCTTAAAAAAAATGTAAAACAACAAAAACATCGAAAAAAGGATAACGTCAACCGCGTAGCAAACGCAGCAGTCACGAACGGAAAACGCGCAAGAACAAGATGTGGAAAATGTGAAGAAAATGGTGGCTGGCACTTTATGGGTGACACACTCCCACACACACACACATACAACTCTCTCTCTCTCTCTCTCTCTCTCTTGCTTTCCCTATTGCTCTTTCTGTGCAACTACTCGACTTCCTATGTAGCATAGCAGCAGCAGCAACATATGCAAAGCAACCAACGAAAAATAGTTTATGAAACTACACAAATAAGCAGACATAACGAACTTGAAATACTCTTTATTTATATGCCGCGAAACAACTTTATTATGTTAATATATTATTATTAATTTATGAGTTTTGATAATGAAAGTTAGTAATAAGTTAGATAGTAAGTAAATATTTCGGTCTAGTTTAAATATGAAAAACTAATTACTTAAAAGCTATCAATAATTCAACCAGAAACACAAACAAAATCAGTTCTATATGAGAAAAAAAAAATATAATTAATGAATGCATAAAAAACAAAAAAAAGAAAAACTCAGTCGAGTCGCCCGACTGAGAAATTTCCTCGTACTTTAAATTACAATTATAGAAGTTCAAATTTGAGTAAGCGCTGCAAGTACGTAACAAGCACACGTGTTTGCATCTCTCTCTCGCTCGCACAACGTTTTTCGTTTGCGCTGCTTGTGAAACGGCAGCGATACAGCAGAGCTCAAGTGCTATATGGGCCTCAGTTTTAAATTTACATTTTTCGTGGTATGATAACTTTCTTAATTATAGTCCTATCTTAATGCAATTTGCAGGATCGTTTGATATTGTTTGTCTCTAAACGAATGTGTAGTTACAAAACTATACGTTAAGAAATACGTGAGCTAAAGGCGTGCAAACGTTTAATATTTTTTTGTTTCCTTTGGGCGAATTTCCATTTGTGTACCTCTTTTTTTAGACCTACGAATTGACTTGAACACTGATTCATATGCAGCCTAAACAAGATGGTAGAGCGAGTTTGAAATTTCTACACAATATTTATTTTTATTTATTTTATTTAATGTCAGACAATGATCAGTCGACATATTTAATATTAAAGTTACAATATAAAAATAATTTAAAAGTTTATAATTATATAAATAAAAAAATAAATATATGTAGCTATTATAATTTAAACATGCGATTAGAGGTAAAATCTCAAAACCTTTTTGGTACAATTGCAAATCTAGCAACATATTCAACATGCTTCAGTTCATTAGTTAGTGCATACAAATTGCCGGGCTTAGCTGATGCTGTTTTGGCTGCGGATGAAGATTGGCGGCAGCTGATATATATATGTATATATACATATATATACATATATACGTATATATATTTGTATGTTTATATAACATATATGAATATAAAAAACTAGTAAGAACAATGACATGAGGGCGCGGGGAGTGAAAAAAATAAACAGCGTAAAAAAGGCTGATAGCGCGCATAAGTGCACAACAACAACAATAACAACAAGAACAACTAAAAAACCCAAAAGCAAAAAAAAAAAATGGTAACAACAACAACAACAACTACAAGAAGAGTAACAGCTAGAGCGCTGCTAAATGAACGCCAGATCCTTTTGGCCTAGCTCACTATTCTGGCTAAATAAACTAACACACACGCTCATAGCCACACCCCCCCGCCCACCCCCCCCCTTACACACACAGTGACACACACAAGATGTAAGCTTGCATACATGCAATTTGAGTAACCGCATTTTATCACGTAACCCATTTGTCTTAACCACTTTGTTGCCAACTTGCAGTGTGATGCTTTGGCCAAGTGGCAGCAGCAGCGCAAGTAACTATGGGGGGGCGTTCAGAGGGGGGTGGCATGTTGTTCGCGGTAAATGCATTGCTATGCTTAAAGCTTAATCCGCTCACACACTCACACGCACACACACAGCGATAGAGAGGGACAGAGAAAGAGAGAGGGAGAAGGAGAGAGAGGGAGAGATAGAGGGTTTTAAGCACAACATTTACGTCAAATAGTTGTTTAAGCTTTCCTACTTTTTTAACGTGTACTGTCGCTCTCCCTCTTCCTCTCCCTCTTTCTCTCACTCTCCCTCTCTCTCCCTCTTACTCTGCCTGCCTACTCGCTCTCTCTGTTCAACTGTGCCACGCCCACGCGTATCACACACAAGGCGTAATTAGCGCTTCCGGCTCTGCGCACAAACATTTCCACTGCTTATTAAACTCAAACACATCAGACATCAGGACATCTTTTAGCCATTTCTAGCCACGCTTTTAGCTCATTTTTTTTCAAAGAAAACTCTAAGTGCTGATGATTTGCTCTCCCTTTTTGAATGCGAATTGAATCAGAAAAACTATAAGACAGAAAACCTACGAAAGAACTTGTTGTAAATATGGCAGCATGTTAAAAAATTCTTGAAGTTCTGTTAATAAGCTACACATTGAATAATAACAGAACTGTTTACGCTGCAGGTGTAATAGCAGCGCTGCAGCAGAGGTCAGCGCTGAGCACTGTGACTGCACCCTTGCTATAAATTCACATTTTTCGATGTATGATAACTTTCTTGATTATAATTCGATATTAATGTGATTTGCAGCATCGTTTGATATTGTTTGTCTCTAAGTGAATATGAAATTACAAACGCCTACGTTAAAAACTACGTGAGTTAAAGGCGTGACAATTTTGAAGTTGTCTTGTCTCTTATGGTCGAAAGGGGCGTGGCATACAAAAAAACTATGACAACATTATCTTAACACTGCATCTACCAATCTGCATGCCAAAATTGGTATTCCTAGCTGGTATAGTTACTAAGATATTCACCAAAAACCTCCTGAGAGGGTATAAAAAGACTAGGCAAACTAGGCACACAGTAGTCTATCAGCTTTAGTGCAGCCTTCTTACTAAAGTTTTATATATGTATTTGATTTTGGGTCACGTTAAAAAGTTGTGCTCTGCCTACGTACGCGTATGTGAGCACAGACTTCTAAATGCTGATTTGGCCATTAGTGAATAAATGAATGCATTCAAATATCAACAACTGTTTGCCAATTTCGAATGGCATTCGTTGTGCTTTTCTGCGCTTTTCTCAATCAAAATGAATTGCATTTTCAAAATGGCAAACGGCAAATTTTATTTGCCAATGTCATTTACTTTGCTGCAGTGTTTGTTGTTGTTGTAAAAATCTTTGTTGTTGTCATGTGAACAGACAAGACTCAACAACAGCAACAACAAAGGTTGGAAGCGACGCGCAACCAATGAAGCGACAAATGATGCATGCAACTTGACTCTACCAACAATATATATGCATATATATATATAGTATTTCTCCATCTCTCTTTCAGCATCAAGTACTGCGCTCTCTCTCTTTCTCTGGCTGTATGTTGTGCAAGCATTGCCTAATTTAATTTAGCTGTTGCTGTTGTTGTTGCTGTTGTTATTGCCGACTCCAGTGGGACTATGCAACATGGGGAACAACAACAATTACGCTTCATTAAATTGCAAGTGCAATTGGCAAATGGCAACATGCAAAATTGCTTGCCAGCATGATGTCACCCTGCTCTTTTCCACCTTCTCGCATTCTCCTCCTCTCACTCTCTCTCTCTCTGTCTGTGTATGCCCATTCAGCCCCTCTCTGTTTCTGCTGCAATTATGTAAATAATTTGATTGCCATGCCCAAATATTGTAAATAAATGTGGTGAAATGGAAAACAAAACCGAAACCAAACAGAAAAAAAAAGAAACGCACGGCGCCAACGGTAGACCACGAAAAGCAATAACATCAAATGAAAATAGTTTTTTCAATCGTTCGCTTGCTGAATTTTCAAGTTTAATAATGAAATATTTGTCTAGCGAGGCAATAAAACAGCTGCACGACTAGCAAATACTACGTAGTTGTAGTTTACAAGCTAATTAAAACTAGAGAAACAAAGCATGTTGTCGGGTTGCAATAAATTGTAGCATACTTTTTAGGGCAGCAGAAAAAGGAAATATTTGTTTTGTCTGAGATTTCATAGGTTACAAAGCTAAAAAGCTATTCTTTACAGTTTGTTTTCAAGTGGAACATAATATTATTTAAAAAAAATAAATAAACAAAATTTAAATCAATCTTACAATGACATATTATACAAACTACTGTGCTTTTATACACTTCCCAAATACATTGTATTTATATCATTGCTTATCTTTAATATGTTAATATAATTTGTCGCTTTTGTGTTGCATTAATATCACTTTAGTTTTGTAATGAATTGACTTTCATTTGATAAAGTATGTTATAAACTTTGAATTAATAAGAATTAATATTATGAGAGCTTAAGTAAAATCATAAACTTCAATCAGCGATAATTGCAAATTTCTTGAATTTATAGCATACTTTTAAGAGCAGCGCAAAAGTATACAATTAACGAATAACTAATGCAACTACTTTAATCATGTAAACTGAACTAATAACTCTATATAAAACATGCACTTTCTTAAGTTAAGTTTGTGCACAAAAATCTACTTAATTTTTGGTGTGGATTTATTGTGTTTAGTATGAGAACTTGAGTAGAAAGCTAGACTATAAATAACTAATTTGTATCGACTGCAATAAATCGTGTTAACTTAAAGAATCTATGCCCCCTGAATTTATAAATATTTATACGAGTTGTAAAAATACATTAATCAAATTCTACAAATTGTTGCTAAAAATAGTATGCATTTATGTATTTAGAGTGCTGCTGTAGATTTGTCTAGCTTGGCTAATCTCCATCTTTATTGACAGGCTACACAGGATACCCATTCATATAATTGATTTGAGAGGCATATCAGTCAGACAAGTATTTATACCTATATATGTTTGAATGAAAACTCAAAGCTCAGCTCACCTGCATTTGAATGGGACAACAAATTGTTGAAGAATGTGCCAATTGTTGTTGTCTCATCTGGCATTGAATCTGTTGTAGTTGTTGTTGTTGCTGTTGTTGTTGATTCTATTGTTGCGGTTGTTGTTGCTTCTGTCTGCTGCTCTCTCACGCCAGCAATTGTTATTTCCGCATCGAAATCGATGCTGTTGAAGGATTCATTGTCGATGTCACTCAAATGCTGGGATCTGTCATCGCCGCCGCTGCTGCTGCTGGCAAGCAGATTCTGCAACGAGCTCTGATGCTGTACGCTCTGAGGTTTAGACGATGACGTAACATTTTCGGCATCAATCAGTTTATCAACAGTTACTGTTGTTGTTCCAGTTGCTCTTGCTGTTGTTGGTTGTGGCATAGTCTGTTGTGCTTCATTTAGTTGCGACAGCGTTGTAAAGCCATCGTCCTCATCATCTGCAATGACGCTCAGCAGCTCCATGTCATCCATGTCAGCATCATCCTCCTCGACATGTTGCTGTTGCTGCTGCTCCTCATCATCATCCGATGCGCTGCTTGCAACACATTCGCTAATGCTGCGTGCCGCATTTCTAATATGACGTCGCGTTGCTGCCTTTTTACCGCCTGCCGTCACACAGATAGATAGAAAGAGATAGATAGTATATAGTTGTAGTTGTTGTTGTTGTTGTTGCTGCTAACCTTACAATGTGTGTAAATAGTCGAAATCTGTGAAGCATTTGGCTTGCGGGGGCCAAATGCAAATATTGCAGTGACCTCATTTTGTATGCGCTGCCGCCTAAAAGCATGCACTAATAATTTTCATATGCACAGTGTGTGCGGGTGTGTGTGAGGAGAGGGGGGGGGGGAGTGGTGGGGGCGTTACAGGCACTATGGAGCGTTTGTAAATTATTTTTGAAAACACTTTGAATGACAATAGTTTAGGTTTTCACTTTCAACTTTTACATACATATGTTGTATATCAAAAAATGTTAAAATTGGAACGCTCTGTTAGGTTAACAGTGCTTTAACAGAGCTGCTTAAAATGTCAAGCATTTGTTTGTATAAAAAGTTAGTTGAAAACTAAAATTAAAGAATCTCTTAACTGAGAAACGAAATATTTCCAATTAAAATGTATAATTAATTTTGTGTTTAGGTCAAAATTTTGGTTTTTTTAATCTATTAAGTAATTTAAGCTCAAAAATCTAATCAAATTTTTGTCTGCAGGAGTGTATAACTAGTTTTAATAGCTTTTTTAAGTAATTGAAGTTCCGTCGAACTTTAAAACTGTTAAATTTTAGCTTACTACAATGAAGAAATAACTATAAACTTTCATGAAAAAAGTTCTCCACTGATTCAGTAATACGATCTTAAAATCTGTTGAACACAGGGACCGTAATCATTATGAGTTATATTTAAAAAATCATAAAGTAATGATTAAATTGCATTTTTACTGATTTACTTCAAAAATAATCATTATTTTTGCGTAATTTATGAAAAGCTTTACTATAATGATTATATTTGATCAAAAAAAAAAAAAAAAAATCGAAAATAATGATAAAAAATTATTTTTATTTTTTTCGCTCAAAATGAAACTCAACAGTTTATTTTTGAAAAATTCGATAAAAATCAGAAATTTAAAAATTATATCAGAAAAGCATATGCATTATGCAATAATAATAATTTTGGTATACTTCTATATATATATTTATATATATATAATATATATATATATATATTTCTAGGTCCGTTGCAAGTGAATGATTTTTGTATTTAAAAATAAAAAAATAATCATTAGTTAGGGTTCCTGGTTGAACATAATGTTTGGTCTGAATATAATAGAAAGTCTCTCTGTTTTAGCTGAAAAACTAATTCTCAGCCGACTATATTATATAGACTCAAAACACAACAGATCTACAAGTTTTTCTGTACACAATTGAAACTAAGTTCTTAAAGTTAATATTTGCATTACGCTATAAAACTAAAAGTGGAATTCGATAAACTATACTTATAACTTGAGTTATTAATTAGCTTTAAATATAAACCACAAGCCCCATAGTGCAGCGGTAAGGGGGAGTGGCAGAGCAGGCGTGACAGTGGCATTGCTCAATTTTCTTCTTGATTTCGGTGCGGTCTATCTGTCTGCCATGTCCAACTGTCGCGCTGTCTCTGACTGACTGACTGTCTGACTGAATTGTCAGTCTCTCTCTCTGTGCATGTCATATTTCAACATGACTGCACATACACACTCTCTCTCACACACCCCCTCGCACCCTCTCCCACACACTCCCTCTACTCTTGTAGCTAGCTCACGCTCAGCTAGACTTGATCTGCATTATTTACTTTACCTTCATCAGCAGCGGAACTGAATGCAGCATCTTGCATCTCGGTGTCAGCATCATCAGCAGCGGCAACGGCATTAATTCCCACGACTTGCAGCAAGTTGCTGCTGCCACTTTGTTGTTTGCCATCTCCAACTGCTTGCTGCTGTTGTTGTTGTTGTTCTTGTTGACACTTTTGCTGCTGCAGTTTGGCATTTGAATTCTTTTGCATTTGGATTTGCATTTGTCGTGTTGTTGTTGGTGTTGCCACCGACTGCTGCTGCTGCTCCTGTTGTTGACTTGCAGCCAGTTCGTAATTTTTCAATTGGAATATTTGATTTTTTAATGATTTCCTTCGCCGCAAATACTCATTGTGCTCCAGTTGTTGATTGCACAGCAGTTGGCGCAAACTTTGCCCCAGACTCGCCTGCTGCTGCTGCTGCTGCTGCTGTTGTTGCCCAGTTGTTGTTGCTGTTGCTGTTGCATCTAGTGCCTGGAGTATGCCATTGATGACCTCCAGTGCGGCATTTATAATAGCGTGATTCGTTGTCTGCTGCGTGCTCAGCAGGTGCAAACAATAATCATAAATTTCAATAATTTGTCGACACTCGGACTGTTGTTGTTGTTGTTGTTGTTGTTGTTGCTGCTGCTGCTGTTGCTGCTGGTGCTGGTGTGTTGCTGCTGCTGCCGCCAAGGAGTCGCCATCATCGTGGTAATCAGCAGAGTAGCCCCGTATGAGCTGTGGCAACAACAGACGCAACAAACCCAAGGCGCCAAGCACGCAGCTCGTTTGTTGATCCGTCAGCAGCATTTCTTTCAAAGAGAAAAATGAGAAAAAGAACACAGGTTAAACAAGTAAACAAGACTGCAAAATACCCAGAGAGAATGCTTAGATATATGTATATGCTATATAATTTGATCAATTGCACTTTGAATAAGTAACAAATTTCTACATAAATATAATGTAGATAAAGACATCTTTGATATTTTTCGTTTGCGCTGCTTGTGTGATGCCAGCGCTTAGCAGAGTTAAGTGCAACGCACATGGCTGAGCCTCCGTTGACAATTCACGTTTTTCTTTGTATGATAACTTTCTTAACTATAATCCGATCTTGATATAACTTTCAGCATTGATTGATATTGTTTGTCTCTAAACGACTATGAAGTTACAAAACTATCCGCCGAGAAATACGTGAGTTAGAGGAGTGCAAAATTTGAAAATTGTTTTATTTCTTTTGGACGATAGGTGCGTGGCAGCCATAAAATTTTGATAACACTGTCTCTATATTATAACTAGGAAACTGCATGAGTGAGAGAGTTATTTCTAAGTGTTATAGTTACTAAAAAATTCGCTAAACATATATATTATTATCGAGTTATATACGGTTTATTTTGCCACAACTACATACGACCCTTTGGCTCATTTAAAAAAAAAAAACACTGGATATAATAACAGTTAAGCAGTGAGCAAAGTATGTGGGGGTGAGTGAGGGGGAGAAGCAAGTCGAGTAGTAGTAGTATATTATCTTATGGACAACTTATAGTTAATGCCTTTTGTTCGCTGTTCGCTGTTCGCTCTGCTGTTGCCACAAATTAAAAACGCACTTCAAACTTTCAGCAGAGCATGCGTTGCCAATTTCAATTCACACACACACACACATATATACAGTTATATTGGTAATACCTTTGGCCAATTGCAGTTCATATTTCTTGTTTGCGTGTTCTTTTGCAACTTTTTCTCTCTCGTATGCTTTGGCAACAAATTGCCGCCAATTAAATTTATCTCGTTGAAAACTTTTCATCTTATATTTATAGACTCTGGGGCGCCACACACACTTAAACACACATACGTAGGCTGCTTAATGTTTGTTTGTTTGCTTGCTTGGTTATTTGTCCTTTTTATTACGTATACGCCACCAATCACAAAATGCCATGTTGCAAGTTTGTTACTCAATTAGTTTTACGTTTTCCTACGCGGCAACAGCAAAGGGAGCACAAAATTGAAAACACATCGCCAGCATTACAGGAGCAACTTTTACGAATTGACTTTGGCTTTGGCGCTAAAACTTGTTGGCCCGACTTTGACTTGAAGTTGCTATACGCTCGACTCGCAGTCGGAGTTGGAGTTGGGGCTTGGAGTTGGGGTTTGCCAGTTTGCTGGAGTTCATGTGTATCAATTAATTGCGCCATAAGCCGCAAGAACTTTTATGCCCCGAGGCCAGAGCCACGTTTAAGACTCTCTCTCTCTCTCTCGCTCACTATGCTACCCTCTAGCTCACTCACTCTCTCTCTCTCTGATGGAGGTACGAGGTGTTTAATACATGAAATTAATAATATCAAATGAACTGAACATCGTCTATTTATTTTCTTTTGCAATTGGATTTCTGCAAAAAGTTGTGCCATGTCACATTGAGTAGCACAATGAGCGGTAGTATAGTGACATTTTAGCTAGTTTATAGCTGAGTTTTGGGCAAATGTTTAAGGTATAGCATGGAGTTTGTAGCTTTTAACATCTCTGAGTTCTGTTTGTTCATACGGACAGACAGACGGACGGACAGATGGACAGACGGACATGGCTAAAATGCAATATGATATGGAACTCTAAGTTTTTTTAAGTCAAGTTAATATAAAGTTTTTAAAGTAGTGACAAATAATACAATAGTGACAAGACTATTTGAAATACCCTGTTTTGTAAAGTCACATGTAATAATATCAAATAAGCAAAATGATAGTTTATGGAATGTTTTAATAATCAAAAAGATTTATATAATATAAACACAATTTTTAGTCATGTTCTATGACTATAGTAGATATGAAGTGTATGTAATATAAATTGTCAAATACACAATCTTTGAGTTTGATTCAACAACTTTTCAAAAACAAAATGTTTTCCATACGAAAAAAACCTATTCTACAGCTATACTTTTCATGTCAGCTATATGGTATAGTTTACCAAATCAAACCAAATTTAGTAAGTGTACAGAAAATTACATAATGCATACAATGCGTGAGTTTTGTGGATATATCTCAACAATTTTTTATGCTATGCGATTTGGACAAAACCGCTGAAAAACTTAATTAGCTCTAGCTCTTAAGTCACTGAGATGGCACTGATAATAGATGACGAAGAGATGGACATTTGTGTTTAATAAACGTAACATTAATCTACAATTACAAAATATTTTCTAATCAAAAATGTGCAAAAATTAGCTAGCCAATTTCCTACAAACTGTGCTTTACTACAATCTAGCTACAAATCTAGCTGGCAACACTGATCAGTTGATGCATGAAATATTCAAATTGATTGACTGACAGTCGCTGCCAACGACTTCCCTGCCTGCCTATGGCCCTTCACCTCTTAGCCCTTTTTACAAAGCCTACAGCCTTTTTACCTGCCTGCCGCCTCATTTAAGCCCACAAAACTGTCACATTTTACAATTTTTGACAATGCATTTCATAATTCATAAGGCACAGTTCAGTTCACTGTTCACAGTCACAGTGATTGCAAATGAGTAGCGTACACAGTGAAAACACTTGACATTAAAAGTCTATGCACAAAACTGAGGCTACAGTACATACATATATAGCATTGTCTGACACTTAGTTGGTAATTTCATAGCTTGGTAAGCTGATAAGTTGGCCAGTTGGCCAGTTGCCTGCTGACATGGCCAAATAATGTTGAATTATTTGCTGCTGTTTGCTTGTTGTTGTTGGCCACATCGCGACAACAACAACTGTCTGCATAAATTTGCAAGCAACTGTTGTTGTTGTTGTTGTTTGACTTTTTGTTTATCAAGTTGATTATCCTTTTAAAGCTGCAAAGAAATGAATATCTGATTCAATTTTGCATGAATTATTACAGGAAAGTGTCCAAGTGCATAAATTTCATTTCATTTCGCCTGCCTTACAAACAGCCTCAGACAAACAGCAGGCGAACTGACAAACTGACACAGGAAATCCACTGACAAACAGTACACTGTTAAAAAACAAGTAGGGAGTTTGGAAAGATATAAAATTAAAAGTGTTATTTTTTTTAGCTTTACACCAAAAAAACATTATTTTTTTGACTGTTGGTATAAAAAATCGAAGCTAAGAAAATTTTAGATAAAGAATCACATGAAGTTGTGTACGCAGATCAAGGTTTTTTTTATAGATTGATTGAACAAAATAAAATTTTAGTGTTTTTTAGCTTAACTTTAAATAAACATTACTTTCTGTCGGTATAAAAAATCGAAGATAAGAAATTTTCAGATACAGAATCACATGATGTTTGTGCACGCAGATCAAGGTTTTTTTTTATAGATTGAATAATAAAATAAAATTTAAGTGTTTTTTTAGCTTCATTTTAAATAAACATTACTTTCTGTCTGTCAGTATAAAAAATCGAAGCTAAGAAATTAATAGATGCAGAATCACATGATGTTGTGAGCGCAGTTCAAGGTTTTTTTTATAGATTACATAATAATAGGAGCTATTTGGAACAAAAAACTCTGAAAAACTACTTTAAAAAAAAGTACTTGGTAATATTGAGTTTTAAGACGATTTCACAGTTTTCTATCTTATTTATTTGTATTAAATATATAAAAGTTATATAAACTTTGAGTCTTTAAATAAGATCAATAAACTTTATGCTAAAAAAAATTAACTTTAATTAATTTGATCTTATTCAAAGTGGTTTTCTAATCCCTTTAAATTCGCAAAATATGTTTGTTTTTTTTTTCAGTGTAGCACCAAGAGCAATAGCGCTAAGGACCTTAGTCTCAGTGTGTCTGTGAGTGTTTGGCTGTTGGTTCAAGCAAAGTCGCAAGACACAGGGCAGCATAGAGTCGCATTTGAAAGAGTGGAATTGTAAGTGTAGGAGGAGTTGCAAGTGCCACTGTGATGCTTGGGCCATAAAAAGAGGCGCCAGACTGTGCACTGTGAAGTTCTAGCAGCATTGTGGCTGTTGCACTTGCCACAGAAGTGGCTTAAAAGTTGACACAACCGCACATACACCCAACACACACCACACAACAAGTTGAAGAACTTAAATCGAAGGTAAACAGTCAACCATTCAAAAGGGCGCATAGAATATGATGTTGATGATGTTAAAAATAATACTAAAAAAAAAAAATACAAAAATAAATAAACTTACTTTTGCCTTTGATCAAAACTATTTGTTTAAATTGAAAAATTGTTTCAATATCAAAGCAAAAATACATATTATATATATAGAAAAATCAAATACTGCAGCAAGCAAATATCGAATAGCAATGTGAAATGGTCAACCAAATTGTCTGTATAATTTAATCAAGTTATGAGTACTGATTTTGAAAATAAAAAAATAAAAAAAACTGGTAAAAACTAAACATAGTTTTGGCCCAAAAATTCGTATACCACTTGAAATGCACTCGTAAAATTGCAATGTAGTATCTAAAGTTTTGCACATTTACCTTTTGCGCCCCAAAAAATGTTTGCCAATAAAATGTTCATGAAAATTCAATAAAAAATGATTTGTGCTGCTAAAGTTCTTTTCTAGTTTTGTTTCAATTCGTTGCGATTCGTTTCGATTCGATTCGATGCGATTCGATTCGTTTGTTTGTCTATTTTGTTTTTAAGAAATTTTTACAATGCAGACATCACATATTTTGTTCTTGTTGTTTTTGTTGTATTCAAATGTTGTTATTGTTTTTTTGTTGTTGCCATTTGGTATGATTTTTGTTTGTAGTGCAGTTATTGCTGCAGTTGCCAGCCAGCAAATGGCTAAATAAAAACTGCCTCGATTCGTTGTCTAAAATCGAAACAAATTCACAATGAAAAACAAAAAGTAGTTCAAATTTATGTATTATAAAAGGCATCGACTTGCAGATACTACGTAAAGGATTCAGTTTAGAATAAACTGTTTAAACTGTTAGTTACTTTAAACAAACTTTATAGCGAAAATGTGAAATTTGAATCGAAAAATCTAGTGCTAATGAAATTTGACTAGAGCTGAAAATAACAAGTTTAATAGTTTGAAATTTTAATAAGTAAAAATTTGATAAAGCTAAAAAATAATATATTTAAAAAAATAAAAGAACCAATAGAGCAAAGTTCAAATAAAAATTTTGAATAATTTTTACATATAGATATTTGAGAAAAAAATTAAAAATTAAATGATATTTTAATGAGTTATTACTATAATTATTTATTATCAATTAAAAAAATAAGGGTATAGCTCATTAGCTACTTCAACTTATTTCATCATTAGCATTAGTCTTTTAAATGTAAACTGAATTTTGCTTTCATTAGAAATAGCATAAGAGCGACTTCTTCATTAAAACTTACTTAACATTTGCCATAAATTAATTATAAGTTATTTTTCAAGAATTAAAAACAAAATTATTGAAGTTCAATGATTATTTAATGAATTTGTAATATAATTATTGATTGTCAATTAAAATAAAGTGTATAGCTCATATTATTACAACTTATTTCTTCATTAGCATTAGTTTTTTAAATAGCATAGGAGTCACTTTTTCATTAAAATGTACTTAACTTAAAATAATTATTAGTTGTCTTTCGAGTATTAGAAACATAAATATTGAAGTTGAACGATAATTTATTGAATTTGTACTAGTGAATAGCTCAAACAATTACGAATTGCTGTTTTCATTAGTTTTTTCAATGTAAATTGAATGGTGATTTCATTAGTACTATTTCTCTCATTAAAATTGCATAAGAGCTACTTCTTCTTTTAGTGAATATGTACTATAATTATTGATTGTTATTTGAAATAGCTCCTACAATACCATCTTGCTGTTTTCATTAGTTTGTTCAATGTAAAATAAATTGTGATTTCACTGATGCTATTTCTTTCAATTCTAGCGTAAATAAATATTATTAAAAACTCATTGAAAAAGAATTGAGTAGTTAAGAACTCTGCTTTCTACAAACTTTCCCAATTCATATACCTCATTTGACTACTGTCAACTTTTTTTTCGAGGGTATTTTATGCATTGAAGCATTGTAGAGGTAACCAACTGCAATATATGTAGAAATATAATTTATATCAACTGATATTTTAGATTTTAGCTGTGGCTGTGCCAACCAAGTGGACAGAAATGCAGGCAAGACAGATGGACGGACAGTGGGACAGACGGACAAAACAAACGTCATATAAAAATGCCATGCTTTAGTCTGTGACTGACTGTGATTGCATTTACAGTTAGTTTGTACAGACCTTAACACCCATAGATACCCATACACACTCCCACTACACATAGATCCAATACTCGATGCAATACCCAAAAGTCCACAATTCCCGTAGTGCATAAATATATATACATATATATATATATTCTTTTCATCGTATTTTCTATGGATTTGTGGCTTTTTAGAATATTAAAAAAAATATATTTTATATATATATATAAACTCACACCTACTGCACACACTGTGCATTTTGGCATTTTGGAATTTGGCGCGTTAAAGCCGTTACACGCTTTTTAAATCCAGATTTCATTATTGATGAAAATCAAACGATTTTTTTTTACTGCTAACATTGCACAAATGCGTCAAATTTCCAACAAAAACAGCAACAAAATTCCAGATATATATGTATGCGATATCAAAGTTTATAAAGCAAACAAGAGATGTTTAAATAAAAACAATTCTAAATACTCGTGCAAATAAATGCCACAAACCGACAGCTATGTTAGCCAGCTGCATTAACAATTGATATGCATTTTGTAATCCCTACTGTTTTCCGATTGTTTATATATATATATATATGCACATGCTTAGGATATATAAACGTGCTTGTGCACGTTCAGGGGGTTTTCTGAATTTCATATCCGGCATTTTGGCTTACCAATCACTTTGTTTAGTCCATGTCTGGCCATCAGACTCCTATTGCGCGCATGCTCAATCAAACTGATGCAATTTTGTGCCGAACAGCGACGCTTCACCGCACAATCCGCGTTAATGTTGCCCAGAAATGTCTGCAATCACAAGGAAATTGTATATAGAGTCAATAGAGTCAACACAATTGCACTTGGCCAAGACAGCTTGCAGACAGCCAAAAACAGCAGCATAACAATTGCCTTTGCCAAGTGACTTAATTGAAAAGTTAGACTAAAAAACATTTTAAAAACTAATTAAACTGCTTAACAATATATAGTTTAAATTAATTTTAAATTTAACTATAACAATTTAATAGCGTTTTGGGTAATACAAAATGTTTAGTTAACTGCCACAAGCTTTTATAAACTTTATATTTGCTCAAGAAAAAGTATTGCTCAATTTTATGCTATAATAAATTTAGGTTTCTGCTAAATTATCAATTTAATGTTAACTAGCTTAAGTTAAATTCAAGATTATATACCTAAATATATTAATATATATACATATATTAATATAAAATAATTAAGCTGCTTAACAATATATAGTTTAAATTGATTTTAAATTTTTCTATAACAATTTAATAGTGTTTTGGGTAATATAAAATGTTTAAATAATTGCCGCAAGCTTTTATAAACTTTATATTTGCTCAAGAAAAAGTATAGCGCAATTTTATGCTATAATAATTTTAGGTTGCTGCTAAATTATCAATTTAATGTTAAATAGCTTAAGTTAAATTCAAGATTATATACCTTAATATATTAATATATATATTTATATATAATTAATCTGCTTAACAATATATAGTTTAAATAAATTTAAAATTTTTCTATAACCATTTTTTTGAGTTTTTGTAATATAACATTTTCAAAAAAAATGCTGTAAGCGTCTTTAAACTTTATATTTGTTAAAGATAAAGTATAGCTCAATTTTATGGCATATTAATTTTAGGTTCCAGCCAAACAAAATCAATATGAAGATATCTTTTTGAGTCAAATTCAAGACTGCAGCCCTAAATGTACCTTTAACTTATAAGTTCTAACTTTTATTAAAGCTTTTCAGAAAGTCTGAAACAAATCCTACGTACTGATAGAATTTAAACACGCGGCTTAAACAACAATTATTTGAAGGAAAGGTATGGAAAAACTACTGTAATCTGGCTTTAACTACATAAATTAAGGCAAAAAAGTAAAAATAAACGTTGTATAATAAATATAAATACTAGAACAAACATGATTTTAAGCTAAATGCCTGTTGAAGCTCTAGCTAGGCAGCTAAAAAGTTAAGCTTATGCTAAATAACTAATACAAGAATTTTAGCTATCAAACAAATTATGAAAATTGCAACCTTTAAACGTGCTTTTATCTACAGTGCTCGACCCTCGTGTAAACTACAGATATAAAGTCAACTAATAGATAAAGTCTATAATAAACTTAACCTAGTCCATGTACAGACTCAGCTATTTTACTTTAAAAGAGTGTACAGGTTACACTCTTCTAAACTACAGAGACTTCTACTATATAAAGTCCATAAATAACTAAACCTAGACCCATGTACAGACTCAGCTGCTTTATCTGCCTTACCTCAAAGAGTGTACAGGTCTCACTATCGTTTAGACCCTGTTGCACATAGCGTCCGAAATGTTTGACAAAATCGCAGAGTGTCTCCTGGAGCAGCGTCTCCTTGCGTTGTGATATGATGGACATGCACTGCAAGAGACGCACCGCATACCATTTGATGTGTTTCTCCTTGATTTGCGGTGCATAATACGAAAATAGATTCAGACAGATGCGTAGTGATCTAAAAAGAAAGAGTGAACCAATTAGTTAAGAGTAGCATAGACTATATCAAAAACTTACCGCTGATTGCCATTTCGTTTGATTTCACCATATAAATCCATTAGGATGCGACTCACACGCGTCTTTTCCAAGGCACGAAAGATTTTATTGAGATTCTCTTCGGCGCTCATGCGCACCACCGAATCGAAATCTTCACAGAATAACAGTAGCACGTTTGTGGCAGTGCCACAATGTGCGGCATAGTTGATGTGTGCCGCCAGTGCGGGTGACATAATGCACTCGGCTATCTGCTGGAAGCAGGCAATCTTTTGTTTTTGACTGTGTGGAGTTAAAAGATTTCAAAAGAGTTAGTATAAGCATGGGCTGAAGAGTTAACATAGTATAGTAGAGTTCACTCGACTGTTTTATACTCGTTTAGCTTGTTTATATATGCTGTACATATCGCAACAGACAGTTTCAAAGCAAAAGCTAAACTGCTGCCAACAGACAGACAAATATCTAAGGTGCGTGCCTCTAAATTTTAGTGCATCTAGCTCTTAAAAATTCAGAAATTTTGAAGTTTTTAGGAATGATCGTTTAAATTTGGCTCAATTAATTGCTGTTGCTACAGTTTCTTTTAAAATTTAAACTTAAATAGGAAAAACTTTTCACATACTTATTAAACACTCTGTACAGGGTATACGAAAGTGTATACTTGTAACAGTTAAGCAAATTGCCACCTTATATGCATTTAAGGCGCGTGCCTCTCAATTTTAGTGCATCTAGCTCTTAAAAATTTTGAAATCCTGTAGTTTTTGGGATCGATCGGTTGAATTTGGCTAAAGAAACTTGCTAGTTTCTTTCAGACAAACTAAACTTTAATAGGAAAAACTCGTCACATACCCATGAAAAACACTCTGTACAGGGTATACGAAAGAGGTTACTTGTAACAGTAATGCAAATTGTCAACTTATATGCTTTAGTAGGTCTCAAATGTTTTCTATAAGATGTTACATACTACTCACGAAGCCATAACACCCGCGGTGAAGGGTTTTATAAGGTGCGAAGCAACGGGCAAGGAGCTACAGACATTTGCCACTCTTTGCACACATACATATAGCTTAAATTATAAAACTAACGCTGTTACATACTGTACACGAACCTATCAAACTCGCGGTGCAGGGCATTTAATGAGTTGAGAGGCTACAAACGATTTCCACTGTATGCGTTTGCCTTATTGGCTCTAAGTTGTCTATTGTCAGCTGTTACAAACTCCACACGAACTCATTAGACCCGCGCTACAGGTTATTTTAAGCGAGTTGCAGCTGCAACAGTTGGTGGCAAGCTGCTGTGGACATGCGACTAAAGTGCATTTTTAAGGTTTTATAACAAGCCACCTCAATTTTCATATGCGGGTGACACCGCATTGTGGACAACAAAGCAATCAGTAATTACTGATGACGTCACGAATCTGCAGTGATTTTTTAGGCAGCAACAAAGCAGCTGCAAAGCGCAACACAAGCCGCTTAGCTGATTAGCTATTTGATCAATATCGAGTAAATACGCCACATAGGCAGTTGCTTAGTGGCAATTTCCAGGCTGTTGTGGCCTTTTGCGCAATAGCAAACTGTTGCCGGTCTGCCGTTGCCGTTGCCGTTGCCATTGCAGCCCCCCAAAACAGCAGGCAGCAGCTGCAGCAGCAGCGGCAGCAGCAGAAAAACACAAACAACTTAAACACTCACCTGCATTCTGTGTTACGCAGTTGGTCCACTTGGGCAATAAACTTATCATACACACTGGACTTGTCCATATTTATTGTATTTTCACTTTACGAACTCACAAATTAAACGTTTAACATTACATTTTGTTTATTTAAAATTGGTTTTTGCTAATTTTCTTTGTTATTATGCTTCTTCTTGCTGCTACTGCTGAGAGCGCAGTGAACATGTGTTTAATATGCGCGCTGGGCAGCACTTAAACGTCGTGCTGCCAACTTGAGTGTGGCGCAGCAGTGTTGTGTAGCGTCAAAGCGTGCGCGCCAATTCAAACGGGGGGTTATATTAAAACTGCACATGGTACTTGTTTTTATTTAAATTTATTGTTATATTTACTTTAATACATATATATATATATATTTATGGTTTTGCTTAAATAAACAACAATAATGTGTATTGTTCGTTGCTTTTTGTTCGTTTTGAGAAATATTCACAATTTCTACATATTTTTTTGTTCATTTTCTTTTTCTTTTTTTCTGTTTGTTAAGTAGTGTAGTTAACATTATTGTATTTAATTACGTTTTTAGCTTACAAAACTTAAACCCATACAAAAATGCTTTAAGCTACTTAATGTTTAGTATAACAAACCCCACCATTTACTCTTTTCTCTCTCTTCTTTTTGCTTGTCTTCTGGTTTTTTTTTTTGTTGCAACTATGAAAAAAAAAAACAAAAGCAAAAAACAAAACAAAAAAAGAAAAAAATTAAAAACATAGTACAATCACAGTCCATTGAAAATATATAAAATTAGGTTGTGTGCGATAAAAATAATCCGAATGCTGAAAAAGGGGTTTGCCAAAGTGGTGATATTTTTGATAGTGCAACGTTTTATGGGGATTCCTTTGTATTGTATTATTAATTGACGTTGCAGCGCTAAATAGTAGTATTTACAACAAATTTATTTATGTACCTAAACCTTATAAATTAAACTATTTATGTAACATAAAATGTGCACAACTTATAGCATAAGGAAAAACTTTTGCATAGAAGGAAACAGGAAACAGCAATGAAAAACAAATGTGCTTAAATAATTTATGACATTTTCTGACAGCATTTTTTTTTTTTTGTATATTGTAGTAGTAGGCGATAGAAAGAGATAGAACGATAGCTAGATAAAGAGATAGCAAACTCGTCAGGGATTTAAACAACTAAAATTTAGGAATTAGTTGTAGGATTATGACTACTACTAAAAGCGTCCTAGTCCTAGTCTAAATATGGGAAACTAAAAGAAAATACACATATATTTATAATTAGTTTCACTAAAATGTAAATCCCCCCTCCAACAATCTAGCCCCGCTTGGCACGCAGTACGAGCAGCGTGAGCACCAGGAAGCCCAAAATCCAGGACAACGTGCTCAGATAACCAATATACACATCCGCCTCAAATATCGCCCAACCCCGCGTCAGTATCGAGCGCAGTGACGATGTCGCCAGTGTCAAAGGCAAACACAACGATATATATCTGAAAAGAAAGAGTAAAAATTAGAGTATTGAGTTTCGGTATTTCAAAGTTGATTAACTGGCATACGACGCTAGCAGAAAAGTCGCCTAAGAAAGTTCTAATATTTTTCATATTTTAAAAACCAACAAAGTTTTTCGTACTTAACCTCAATTTTCTTACGTTGTTGCTTTTGTTCGATTTTGACTAAATTTGGTTTATATATTGTTTATTATACCGTGCATACAATGAGCAAGCTTCGTTACTGTAACTCAAAAACTAACAAGTTTTTCAAACTAAAAACTGATTTTTGAAAATTTAGTGCTATGCCAGCTATGTGATATAGTTGTCCGATTTAAACCAAATTTGGTTTGTATACAGTTTATTATGTCTACTAAACAGTGTGTAAGTTTGATTGCTATAACTCAGAAACTAACAAGTTTTTCAAACTAAAAACTGGTTTTTGAAAACTTATTGCTATGGCAGCTAACTGATGTAGTTGTCCGATTTAAACTAAATTTGGTTTGTTTATAGTTTATTATACCAACTAAACAATACATAAGTTTGGTTGCTATAACTTAAAAACTAACAAGTTTTTCAAACTAAAAACCGATTTTCGAAAGTTTATTGCTATAGCAGCTATGTGATAAAGTAGTCCGATTTAAACAAAATTTGGTTTGTATATAGTTTATTATACCAACTAAACAATAGATAAGTTTAACTGCTATAACTCAAAAAGTAATAAGTTTTTCAAGCTAAAACCGATTTTCGAAAGTTTATTGCTATAGCAGCTATGTGATATAGGTTAAATACATAATATGTAAGTTGTGTTGAGATATCTCAGCTTATTCTCATGTTATGCAAGTTTGTATGCAGTAAATCTAATCTTTTATAAAATCATATAATCATTTAATTAAACTCACCTCAGCACCACTGGCATACCCTCAATGGGCCAAATGACGCCCGAGAGCAACAGTGTGGGATAGAAGGAGCCCAGCGCCAATTGTATGGCATTGCGTTCCAGTTCGCAAACGGAGGAGATGAGGAAACCAAAGCACATGCCGCACATACCCTGTAGCAGAGTCAACACAATCACCCAGAACAATTCACCATTGTTGGTCACACCAAACACGACCAGCATAAAGATCAGCACCAATGTCGTCTGTCCGCACATGACCACAAACTGTGTGATGACGTGTGAGAAGAGAATCTCACCCGGTGAGACGCCAGCAACCCAAGAGCGATCCAGCAAACCCTGAAACAGGATTGATAGATGCAAAGGAAATTTAGGAAAAATGGTTTAAGCAATAGGAAAAATTTGATATGTTGGCAGGAATTTAAAGCTAGCGAAAGGAAATTTTGCTTTGATGTTAAATAAATATATATTTATATATTTTCTATAGGACAAAAGCAAAAAATTCAGATGAAAAACAGTAAAATTTCTCAAAATACTGAATCACAAAACAAGAAAGAAAATGTCAGTTGGGCATGCCGACCGTGTAATACCCTCTGAGCTTCGTTTCCAAATATATGAGTTCCAATTGGAGTAGCTGTTGCAAGAACTTAACATGCACACATAATTTGTATGTCTATCTCGCTCGCACAGTGCAATGCTCGTTGCTATGCCTTGCTTGAAAGTAACGATTTTCGTTGTATGATCAACTTTTTTAATTATAGTCCGATTTTGATAAAATTTTCACAATCGTTTGATATTATTTGTCTGCAAGTATATGCATAGTTACAAAACTATACGTTAAGAAATAAGTGAGCCAGCGACATGCAAAGTTACAAAGAAATTGTGCTTTTGGTGGGCGAAGATGGCGTGGCATCCAAAAAATGTTGATAGCATTGTCTTTACATTGTATCTAGCAACCTGCATGCCAAAATTGGTATCCCTAGGTTTTATAGTTACCGAGATATTTGCAAAAAACATGTATTTTTTCCGAGGTATGTCTGGTTTTACGCTTATTGTGGGTAAATGGGGCGTGGCATCGAAAAAAAAGATTCTTGTATTGACTGACTAAATATGTGGTCGATACTGACTTAAACGGATATTGTAGCTCTTACCATCTCTGAGTTCTGTTTGTTCATACGGACAGACAGACGGACAGACGGACGGACGGACAGACGCACAGACGGACAGACGGACATGGCTCTATCGACTCGGCTTGTGATGCTGATCAAGAATATATATACTTTATGGGGTCTGCCAAGCCTCCTTCTGCGTTTTACATACTTTTGACAAACCCAATATACCCCTCAGATGGTATAAATATTTTTAAATATATCTATAGGACAAAATCCAAAAATTCAGTTGAAAATCACAAAATAAATGTATGCCAAAATATCCAACTTTAGCCCCAAATTGCACTCTAAATAAATTACCTCAGTGCGTTCAATGATCAGCGCCGATGACGTCAAAGCAACTGCCAAGAAGAAGACAATGCTAAAAAAACAGATAAACAAAATTTAATGAGTTATTGAATGCTATGACGCAAGCAATATATATATATATGTACATACGTCAATATAACGCCAGGTGCAACGAAATCGGTAAAGGATGGATTCATGGTGCCATAGATGGGCTCTCGGAACTGAATGGGCACATCGCCCAATTTGGGATTATTGCCGCACTGTCCCAAAAGACCCATGGCAAAGTCACGATAGGCCAATTGAATATCGCGGTTGAGCATAACACCGATCTGTTGATTGGACATATCCAGCCAGACCTTAACCTCAGACTGTTCAATTGTCTCATCGTCCGAATCGCGTCCCAGAGCAGCACGTGCCGTAAAAGCATCCGTAAAGTTTTCCGTTATATAAACCGCTCCCCAGGCATCGCCTCGTCTCACCGCCGCCTTGGCATCCTCAATGTCCGTATAATAGGTTTTAACCACACTCGTATTCAGATGATTCAGATAGCGACAACCCAGATTGGCAAAGTGACAACCATCCTCCCAGAAGCAAGTGTCCTAAAAAACCGAAAATTTTTAGCTTTTATGGTTATTTTGGGTTAAATTTCTAAGTATTCCACTTACCGTATTATTCATTTCGTTGTTAACAATGGCCAGATTGAGTCCTTGAGGATCACGACCAATGGCCAAACAGAAGAGTATCACCTGCATGACGGGCAGTGCAAAGATGAACAGCATCACGCCCACATTACGCCACATGCGCAGCATATTCTTGGTGAGCAGTGCTCGTATTTTTCCCTTGGATGTGACCTTGCACAGATCGGCAAAGCAATCCTGGCAGCTCTCCTCATCGTTGGGATTATTTTGACGCTTCGATGGTGGCGGACTATAGGGTTCCTGATTTAGCTGTGGGAAGGAAGGAATGAAGAACTGATAGTTAGAAAATTGCATGTAACATTCTGTAAAGGGTATGCTGGGTGTGGTTAAAGTATTTAATAGGCAGTACCAGACTTGGCTGACCCTATAAAGTATAAAGTATATATATTCTTGATCAGCGTCACAAGACATAGCTTTGTTCGTGATAAAAAAGATTAAATAAATTTCTGATTGGAAATAAGTGGCAGTTATAGTGGTATTATACGGTGGTATTACACGGTCGGGTGTGCTTTGCATTTGAAAAGTTAGGTTCGACTAATATGCCGTTATCATCTTTTCTTAAACTTTAAACTACAATATCTTTACTAAAATTGAAGCGATTGTCTTGTGGAATACCATTTTACACTCTATTTTACCGCATAATTAATTCTGCATCTAAATTTCAGACTTTTCAAAAATTTGTTTTTTTTTTCAAAATTGTGAAAATTTTTCATACCTACCCCTTTACAATTTTATAAAAAAAAGAAAAAAATTTTTTTTGAATTTTATTCCCAAAAACTATTCTAATCGATTTGAAATGTTATGTAGTTTATGAATATATATACTTTATGGGATCGGAAATGAGTTTGAAGCTTTCTACGACCAATTGAAGCCCCATAATTACCTCTTTTAAAACTTTGATCTATGATAACTTTGTCAGAACTGCGGAATAGCATTTTAAGCTACATTTGACCCCATTAAAAGTTCCACAGTTCCTTTGCAAAATTTTTGAAAATTTCATTTTTGCCAATCGATTTGAAATTTTGTGTAGATTAAGAATATATATACTTTATGGGGTCGATTTTTAAGATTTCCCTGATTTTCAGATCAATAATCGGAAATGAAAGGGAGAAAAAGAAAGAAAAATGTATCAAGCTTAGAAAACATTATATTCGACGGAAAATCGAAAGAAGTATTCTATGCTGAATGTATATATTTGTTAAGTGTTGTTAAAGTTAAGTGTCCAAAGTGATAATGATTCTATAAGTTTCATACAAATTGCTGCAAAAACTGAAATGGCATACGTTTTATTGATTGCTATTCAATAGCAAATCCCACAAAAAGTAACTGCAAGTCCATTTGAACTTATTTTGCTGAACAGATGTGTACTTTTTGTACTTTGCCAAATCAACAGGTGTTTAAAGTTTAAGAGTTATGCAATATTTTCAACTAGACATACCGTGTAAATGGAGCCATTGCTGTCGTTGATGAGCACCTCCTTGCTCTGATGGAAATTGAGGCCAACAACGCCGCCTTCTTGACTGGAACTGGGTTTATCCATTTTGCTGCCAAAGGCCATGGCATGCAACGAGATGTTGTTACTACTTATCACCAATGTCAATCAATAAGAACACACACACAGGAGTGAGAGGGACAGACATATAGATGAAGTGTAGTGTGTTGTGTTGTTTTATTGGTGAATGGTTGAATTTGGTTGAATTTTGTTGATTGGTTGTTTGGTTGATTGTTTGGTTGAAATGTTGTATTGTTGTATTGCAAGCATGCAAGTGTCGAAACAAATGAAAATGGAAAAATCAAATTAATTAGCTTAGATGCGTGTTATTTTAAGTTTTTAGTGTAATTTTGGACCTACGGGATTAGCGACAAGATGCTCACCTGAAATTAACGTGATTAACATCGCCCTTTTGGCTCTGAATACGCGAAAGTTTCAAAAAGACTTCCTCCAAATTGATGCACTTGTACATGGAGAGCAGCACACTGGGTGACTCCTCGGCCAGCAAATGTCCGGAACGCATTAAACCAATCTATAAAGTAGCAAATAAGTTATAGAAAATCAAACAAGAAAGAAAATGTCAATCGGACATGCCGACCGTGTAATACCCTCTGAGCTTTCGTTTTCGTTGCTTGTGTGCAGAGCTCAGTGCAATGCGCGTGGCTATGCCTTGATTGAATGTAACGATTTTCGTTGTATGAAAAACTTTTTTAATTATAGTCCGATTTTGATGAAATTTTCACAGTCGTTTGATATTATTTGTCTGCAAGTATATGCTATGTTACAAAACTATACGTTAAGAAACAAGTAAGCCAGCAGCAGGCAAAGTCACAACGTAATTGTGATTTTGGTGGGCGAAGGAGGCGTGTCATCCAAAAAATTTTGATGTCATTGTCTTTATATTGCAAATAGCAACCTGCACGCCAAAATTGGTGTCCCTAGGTATTATAGTTATCGAGATATTCGCAAAAAACATGTATTTGTCCCGAGGTATGTCTGGTTTTTCGCTAATTGTGGGCGAATGGGGCGTGACATCAAAAAAAGGAAACAAACTTGTATTGACTGACTAAATATGTGGTTGATACTGACCAAGTTTGAACTTGTAGCTCTTACTATCTCTGAGATCTGTTTGTTCATACGGACAGACGCACAGACGCACAGACGCACAGACGGACATGGCTATATCGACTCGGCTTGTGATGCTGATCAAACCCAATATACCCCTCAGAGGGTATAAAAATAAGTGCTCCCTTTCCAACTTACCGTATGTGCCTGTCGTGCTTCCTCAATGTAATGTGTCGTAATGATCACCGTCTTTTGTCCCGCCTTTGTAATGTGCACCAAATGATTCCAGATGCTCTGACGCAATAGGGGATCCACACCCACCGTCGGTTCGTCGAGTATTAACAGCTCTGGATCGTGCATTAGAGCCACCGCAAAGCTCACACGACGCTGCTGGCCACCGCTGAGATTCTTCACCAAACGCTTCTCCGATGGCAGATCCAGAAAGTTGAGCAGAAACTGCAAACGTTCGAGAATCTCTTTGGTCTCCATGCCAAAGATCCAGCCAAAGTACATCATGGTCTCCTGTATGGAGAATTCTCCATAGAGTGCTATCTCCTGTGGCATATAGCCCACTCGTTTGCCGGGCACCCCGGATCCCCGTGTGCCCGGTTTGCCGCCCAGCACAAATATCTCGCCGGAATCCATGCGGCGTCTGCCCACAATGCAGGACAGCAGTGTGGTCTTGCCACAACCGGAGGCACCCAGCAGGCCATAACTATATAGAGAGTGGTTGAGAGATGTGTTCAAAATTTAGTAAATTAATTCTGAAATTTACATTAAAGTTGACCAAGTGATGCATGAAAAAGTACCAGGAAAAGCCAAAGATGATTTTGAATAACTATCTCAAAAAGGAGAAAAGTTTTCTATCTAAAGTAATACGAAAGGTTTTTTAAAATAAACTATTGAGAACTATAATTTAGTAAATGATCCGGAATTACTATCCCAACAAACAAAATGATTTTCTATCGAAAGTAAAACTAAAGTTCTCTAATAAACTTTTCAGAACTATATAATTTAGAAGTTCAGTAACTATCCCTAAATACAAAATGAGTTTCTATCTGAAGTAATTCGAAAGTTTTTCATACTAAACTTTTAAGAACTTTGAAAAAGCTTTTGTAAAAGCCAAAGATGATCCTAAACAACTATCTAAGCTAAACTATTGAGAACTTTAATATAGTAGATGATTCGGAATTACTATCCCAAGTTTCTATCTAAGGTAATACGAAAGTTTTCTGTACTAAACTTTTGAGAACTTTAAAAAAGTACCAGGAAAAGCCAAAGATGATTCTGAACAATTGTTTCGAAATACAAAATACTTTTTTATCTAAGGTATTACAAAATTTTCAATGTAAAATTTTGAAGAACTATATAATATAGTTGATAGATCCTGAAAATACTATCCCAAAATACAAAAAAAAAAAAAAATTTAAATAAAAAAACAAAAAAAAAAAAAAAACCAACCTAAAAAAAAAAAATTCTTAAAAAAAAAAATTTCTATTAAAATTTTGAAAACAATATAATATAAAATATAAAAATGAGTTTCTAACTAAAGTAATACAAAAGTCTTTGAGAATTTTGAAGAAGTACCAAGAAAAGCCAAAAAAATCCTGAATAACTATTTCAAAATACAAAACACTTTTCTAAGGTATATCTAAAGATTTCTACGTAAAGTTTTAGAGAACAAAATTATACAACAGTTGATCTTGAGTAACTAGCTTAAAATACAAAATAAGTTTTTAATTAAAGTATTACTAAAGTTTTCCAAACTCAACTTTTCAGAACTATATAATATAGTAGCTCTATTCTAAGGTAAATTTGAATTTTTCCGAAGTTTTTTCACATATTGTTAAGAAAAATGAGAAAAAAAATCATTCCAAAGTGGAAGAAATTGCTAAATAAGTGCCCAAGTTTAGTAGCTAGTAAGTTAGTTTATATGATAATGATGTTTCGTGTCGTGTCAACGGCGATGTCAATGTTAATTTCAGCAGTTCAAGTTGAATTATTTCGAAATGTTCACCTTGAAAAAAACTGAGACATGTATTTAACAGTCGGCTATCAAATGCCGCAACACGACTCCACCTCTTTTCGCCAGACCCACAATCAACAGCAACAACAACAACAACAGTGATATGATTATTATTGTTATTATAAATGTTGTTGTTATTGTTGTTGTCTTTATCGCTAGTCTTTACTATTTTTTTGTCAGCTATTTTCGTTTTGGTCTTTCGGCATTATTTTGCGTTTCAGCATTTTTCGGCCTTTGACAAATAATTTTGTCAGCACGTAGGTCGCACGTTTCGGTTTGTTATTGGATTTATTATTATAATTAACACGCTGCAGCATTTCACGTATAAATAAATAAATCCCTGCTAGCCCCTCAACTCGTGTGTCTCACTGCCTTAGCTTTTAATTAACGCAGCGACTTTGAAACGACCCAAAAAAAATAACAAAAAACAAAAATTTAAAGCATTAATTTTTAGCCAGTTTTTAGCATGCGGTTCATTGGACTGAGAACTGATGAGGACTGACCTAGGTCAAAACCGAAAACTGACCATGCTTAACTGTTGTTTAAGCAGCTTGCAATTATAACAAGTCTTTTTTTTTTTGTTTTGTGTGTCAAGATTGTGCACTTTGACATTAGAGTATAGAGTAACATATCCCCAAGAGAGCGGCAGAACTAAGCCATTAAATTTATTTCTCCATTTTTTTTTAAATTATTTTTTTTATATATTTTATTGAGCAATTAATTGTGGCTATAATGCCAATGCCATAGTTAAATATCATAGCAATTTTATGCCGATTTTTGTTTAACGATCGCCAGAACGAGTGTGCGAGTGAGAGCGAGTTGTATAAGTAGAAAGAGTAGGCATATTTCAGGCACTTAAATACATTTAAAGCAACTCTAATAGTTTCAGAACCAAAATAATATTTTATTATATTTTTTCGATACTATATGAGGTAGAAAATTTAATTTATTTTTGATGCAAATTAAAAAAAAATTAATTCTGACTATTTATTTAGATATATTTACAAGTATATAGTGTTTAGTGCTGACTAAATATGTGATCGATACTGACCAACTTTGAACTTGTAGCTCTTACCATCTCTGAGATCTGTTTGTTCATACGGGCAGTCGGACAGACGGACATGGCTATATCGACTCAGTTGTTGATGCTTATCAAGAATATATATACTTTATGGGGTCTGCCAGGCCTACTTCTGCCCATTAGATACTTTTCACAAACCCAATATACCCCTTAGAGAGTATAAAAATGTATCGACTTTTAAAAACGCTATAATCGATTAACTACAATGCTATCGATGAATTGTGCCCACAGTTATCACAACAACTACTTTATCTAGAACACATATGTATGCATAAGTGTGTGCACACTGTACATTACTATATATTGTAGTAGTAACCGAACAATGTCGTCTCTCATTTGCAACTGACTTTCGTTTCAAGTATTTCCTGTATCAAAAGGTCATCCATCTAATCGCTATCAACTTTAATCGCCATAATTAACTATGCATGCACTCATACACTCATGCCTAGTTAGTAGGTTGAGATTATTTTTAGTTCGATCTAAATACTCAATATATATATACACAAATCATCAACTGGGCAATTGGAAACAACATTTTTGCATTATAATTTGTTTGGAACGCTGCAAAAATAAAACAAGTTGCGACATGTCCGTAAATACTAAAGCGTTGATTGTTGTAAGAGGGCTGTTCAAGCAGTTGAAGTCGTTAGCTGAAGATACAACAAGTTTTTTGTAATAAAATCATATTTGCATAGGAAACGATTACATTAATTAATGTTGTAAAAAGTTTAATTACAATAGTTTTTTATTAAAAAAAAATTGCTTTTTTATATGCTAATAGTTAGAATTTGCTTAAAACATTGTCTTGAGCAAAGATTTATAAATAATTATTAAGTTTGCAAACAACTATTATTAAATTTTTTAGCATATTTTATGTACAACATAAAGTGAAATAAATTTTATTGCTTCATAGAAAGGCAGAGAAAATTCTTATAAATTTTATTTATCTTGGTCATAAAGTGAAAATTAATTAATTATTTTAAGCTAAATATAGCATATAGAGAAAAAATTAAATATAATATATAAGCATTGTTTGATTGATACATGGATTATTTCTATTTAAATCGTAATCTTTAACCAATATTTTATTTGATTAATTAGCTGACTAATCAACTTTCCTATGCTCCCCCGATAACAGTTAAGTGTTAAGTGTGAATTACTTTCGTTCGTTTCCTAACACGCTAAATGTAGCTGTCAACATTTCACTTTTCGTTTTCGTATCGTTTTCGTTTACGTTTTCTTCAACTGATTGATGAAATATTATGTCTGGATGTATGTAATATATTGTATGTATGCTATGCATTGTGTTTTTATGTACATATGTAATACAGTACTTACATTGTGCCCTTGGGCACCGTCATGTTCAAATTGTTCAACACCTGATTGGCGTTCTTCTTCTTGCCATAGGCCTTAAAGGCATGCCGCACTGAGACAGCGGCTTGTGTGTTGCGCGGTCCCGCTGCCGGAGCACCCCAAACGGTAACCGAATTCGAATTCGAATTTGAATTGGAATTTAAACTCGGCTGTGTGCCACCATCGTTGTTTGTTGTGGCCGTCATGGCGGAGTCTGTGGAGATGCTGTAAATGAAATGAGAAATGACAACAATTAGAGTGCGATATTAATAACCAGTTCGTTGCCTAAGTCATTCGTTTTAGAATACAGGCAGTCATTGATAACTTCCTGTTGTATTAAAAAGAAACTATGTCAACGACATATGTTGCAAAAAAATCGATGGACAACAAAACGAAGTATTAAACTAAAGGCAGACAGACAGACAGACAGACAGACAGATAGACACACTCATTTGACAGAGAAGCGTCTTACTCAATGTGTTGCTGCTTTTTTGCCAAACACTTTTGGCTTTGCAAGTGAATGCCTTCGAGCGGTTTTAGCCACACTGGAGACCAGACTGAACTGGACAGACCAGACCAGACCAGCTCTGCTCGATTGCCCAACAAAGTTGTTGTCGTAGTTGTCGCAGTTGTTGTTGTAGTTGTTGTTGGTCAGCCGTTAAGCAAATACTACTTATAGCGAAGTATGCAAGTATTTATACATTTGCATGCGATTTAAGTTGCACATTTGCATTTTAGCATATGAGCATTGTGCAATAACAATGCAAATACAGTTAGCTACTGCTAGCCAACTAAATTCAACACATTTTTAGCGGCAAAAGCCGTTCATTTGGGTCAAGGTTAGCTGCACCGTGGGCCCCAAAAAGAAAGCAACTAATTGTTTTGTAGCTATTAATCACACTACTACCAATTTAAGCATAACTTACACGCCATTAGCCAAACAGCAAGTCATACAAAAAAAAAATACAACACAAAAAACAGCTTATAAATAAACATATGATGTGTGTTTGAAAATTGATGGGAAACTAGTTCAAGGTCATTGATTGAACGCTGCCAGCAACGCGTTTGCCACAAAGGTTTATCGATTTGGCTTTTTTGCTAATCGATTGCGTTCAGTTGGTTTATAAACTGCCTGATGAATAAATAAACGGCATGTTTGCATTTTTTATAAGCTCAGATCTCTCGGCAGATTGCTCAACGAGCTGCGGCTGAGACGGGTGAGACGGGTGAGGCGGGCAAACAATATAAAAGCCAAGTGGCTTTCGCTTAGGTGACGAGCCTATTGGTTAAATATTTGCATATTGCGTTGGAATTTCGTTAAAGCCCATTTTTTTATACCCTCTGAGGGGTATATTGGGTTTGTCAGAAGTATGTAACAGGCAGAAGGAGTCGTGGCAGAACCCATAAAGTATATATATTCTTGATCAGCATCAACAGCTGAGTCGATATAGCCATGTCCGTCTGTTCGTCTGTCCGTATGAACAAGGAGCTCTCAGAGATGGTAAGAGCTACAATATCCGTTTTAGTCAGCATCGACCACATATTTAGTCAGTCAATACAAATTTGTTTCCTTTTTTTTGATGCCACGCCCCATTCGCCCACAATAAGTGAAAAGCCAGACATACCTCGGAAAAAATACATGTTTTATGCGAATATCTTGGTAACTATGGCACCTAGGGACACCAATTTTGGCATGCAGGTTGCTAGATGCAATATAAAGACAACGCCATCAACTTTTTTTGGATGCCACGCCTCCTTCGCCCACCAAAAGCACCATTTCTTTGTAACTTTGCAAGCGGCTGGCTCACTTATTTCCTAACGTATAGTTTTGTAACTTAGCGTATACTTGGAGACAATTAATATTAAACGATTGTGAAAGTTTCATTAAAATCGGATTATAATTAAAAAAGTTTGTCATACAACGAAAATCGTTACTTTCAAGCAAGGCATAGCCACGTGCATTGCACTGAGCTGTGCACACAAGCAACGAAAACGAAAAACGTGCGACCGAGATAGACATACAAATATGTGTGCATGTTAAGTTCTTGCAGCAGCTAGTCCCATTTGCACTCATATAATTGGAAACGAAGCTCAGAGGGTATTATACGGTCGGCATGCCCAACTGACATTTCCTTTCTTGTTTTTTTTTGGCTAAAACTGAATTCTGTTTTAGACGCATTTAGAAATAACTGCTGCTGCTGCTGCTGCAATACTAACGTAGCTAGTTGACGAAATGTATTTCAAGTTCGTTGCTTGAGTCTTTCGATTTGCGCAGAGCCAACAACAGCAGTTTTTTGTGGGCTGTATGCGTAAATTGCGTAAATTTCAGTGTATACACAGTCAACAATGGACAAGGTCAGACCGAGTAGTTTTTTATAATGACAAACAGACAAAAATATCAGCTTGTTGTTGTTGTTGTTGTTGTTATTTCGGGGTGCGCTTGACATTTATGACTGGAAATTTGAGCGTCTTTTGTTTGTTGCTGTTTGCTATTGATAATTTAATTAACTATTAAGGCAGCAGCACACATTTATTTTAAGGTGACAAAAGTGCATTGCATCATTGCATTAAATGAGCGTGAGAAATGTCTGCAACATTGGCTAATAAACCGCTGCATATATTTGGCTATAAGTCAATTAACTTAAAAGGCACTGTTCAAGCGCAACTAAAGACGATTTATAGTTTTCCCCCTTTTGCCATATTAAAATACAATTTTTGTTGCCAAATAAATAGTAATAAATGACAGCTAACAGCTAGAGAAAATCTTTTGTTTTACAGCCGAAATGGTGTAAAGTTCAAACTACAAACTGATATTGTAGTTGCTAATTATACTTAGGACTGAATCTGAGACACCCACTTGTCACCTATGAGCTCATCTCCATACCCTTTGCAAAAAGGTTCAAGTCTGTTGAGTACAATACAACTTGGCTTGAAGCAGCTGAGTCATTGGACAGGAAATGCATTTAATAATTTTTTGTTTATTCGACAATCAGCTTCATAATGAACTTACATAAGCACAAAAAATGCAATTGCAAACTAACTACAACAACTGCAATAACAACAACAGCAACAACAACTGCTGCTACTGCTGGAGAATGATTGATGATTAATGATTGAAGCTATCTAATCATATGTAATCAAGTTAATGCTAAGCACGCCACATAAACAAGTCCATTCAGCCTCTCACTCTCTGTCTATCTCCCTCTCTTCCCCTCTCTTTCCCTCTCTCTCTTCCACAATTTAGATTCGTCGTCACGCTATATTGTGACAAATGATTGGAATTTTAAATGTAAGCGATCCTCAAGGAATTCACAATTGGTTCTTGAGCCTAACTTTACGTCGTCGGAATTCCGAGACAATCATAACAATGAAGAAAAATAAACAAATCTTTTGGAATTTCCATTCAACACGCTAGCACGGAAGGCGACAATTGCTTATATGTGCTGTCAATGCAAGCGATACCCTGTAAAAAGTGTGATAGAGCGCGCGAAAAAGCGTTCAACTTGTAAAGCTCAGCGGTGCTAAGAGTTAGACTGCAGCTAAATATGCAGTTGGCAGAATATTATAGAAATTTTAATACCCGCTGAGGGTATGTCACAGGCAGAAGGAGGTCTAGCAGACCCCACAAAGTATATATATAATGAGAAAGATGCAATATAAAGACAATGTCATCATAACTTTTTGAATACCCCCACGCCCTTCGCCCATAAGAACTAAAACAAATTGAAAATTTGCATGCCTCTAACTCACGTATTTCTTAACGTATAGTTTTGTTACTTGACACTCGTTTAGAGACAAACAATATTAAACGTTGCTGAAAATCGCATCAACATCGGATTAAAATCAGAAAAGTTATCACACATTAAAAAACTTGAAGTTATGGCAAGTGTAGCACTGAGCTCTGCTCGCAACTGTGTGCGAGTGAAATGGCGCTAACGCTAGCAAGTGCGTAGCAGTCAGCTTATTGAATGTGTATGTATCACTATGTATAATACTTAATCAATTGCTCTTTGAATGCACGATAAATTGCGCTTGAATCTGTTGAAGATGCTGACAAATGGCCAGCTTGATATGGCCAAGATTATGCAATGGGCTGCTTTTTCGTATTTTGTATTTTGCTTTGTTTTTTTTTTTTTTGGCAGCTTGGGAGCGTGTATTTGACACAATTACAAACTTGTTCGCCCTGCTCAAAAATGCGGTCGGGTTTTTCGCTTGACGCAGCGCGCAAATATGCAAAAGCAACGAAGAAATAGAGTAAGCGTAGGACAGAGAGGGAGAGAGAGAGAGAGAGAGAGACAGCAGAGATGAAGGGCAACAAAATGTAGGAAAAGTCATTGGGATTTGAGTTGCAAGAGATTATGCAATATTTATGGGGCGACAAACTGCAAAAAAATGAGGCAGCAAGAAAGAAAGAGAGAGTGAGAAAATGAAACAGCGACAGCGGCAGCAGGAAGACTAACTCACTGACTGACTGACTGACTGAGCGATTGAACGATTGACTGCTTGATGAGCGCCTAAAGGAAGCAGCTGACAATCGAGTTTTGTGGCAAATTTAAAAACACAGCCGTCAAGTGGGTCAACAGCAGTGGGTCAAAAATTTGACTTATTGTTGCCAACACAAGTTTTTGATTGCAATTAACAATTGTTTTTGTTGTTGTTATTAACTTTTTTGTATACTTTTACTTACGTTGATATCAGCATTTTTATATTTTTTATTTAAATCCGCCTTTTGGGTGGGTGTTTTTTTTTTTTTTTTTTTTGTTTGGTTTTCTTGTTTAGCTGCCGTTGATTATGTTTAGTTTGATTTAGCTTTTGTTTAGCTATTTAAATGCTAGTTACACGGATTTTACTTTTACCGTTTTTGGTAAACTCGTAACTCGACGTTACAGTCGATCTTTTGCAATGATTCAGTTGGGATTTTTGTGTGAGTTTTCTGTATATTTTTTATGCCCACATTACTGAAATGTACAATGTATAAACAATGTATTTAATTAATGATCATGAGTAAATTGTTGTTTGATATCGCTAGACTTGAAGTTTGACGAGTTTAAAGACACATAACGCATTAAAAGTTGATGTTATACGCACAATCTCTATAAAGTAGGAAATTGGTAATGCAATATAGTTATTCAAGAATTTGTAATGCAGTCGGTTATGCGAAGGTTTTGTGTTGAGACAAGTTAAATATATAAACGTTAACCGCTTTGAACTTTCCATTACACTAACTGTATGACAGTTAAAGCCAAGTCATGCCTTATGGCTATAATGCTATGCAATCAATTGCATTTAGTCTTAACAACAACAATAGCAATCAATGATATTGTTTAATTTTTGGACATGATTTCAATTTGATTAGTAGTTCTGCTCTTTTTATTTCAAATATTAAATGTTCTTAGCTAACAACTTGGCTATAATCATAGTGCTGCTCTTGTTGTAATCAGCTAGTTTTTGCTATTCGTGTCAGGCAATTGCAAACGGAAAGTTTCGTTTTTTTGTATCGTGCGTCATTGCATGCTATGTTTATTTTGGTCAAAAGCAGAATTTCAACAGGCTTTCAAGCTAAAACTATCTGCACTTTGATGCATGACGCATTTGCATAAGTGGCTGACCAGCGACAACAACAACAACAACTTTATCGGCTAGTGGCTTCAAATGGGTTCAATGAATCTGCAACACGACAGCAACAACAACAAACGACTCAAACACACACACAGCCGTAACGAGTCGCAAACTGTTAAGAAAAACCACATTTTGTAAACTAGCAAGAAACCATATTAACTCAATGGCCCAAATAAACTGTAGCGAAGCTTAAATACACTATGAGTCAGCGTGTTAAATTTCTAAAAACAATTTTTAAAATAAATTTAAAGTATTTGCAGCATTACTAAAAGTCATTTTTAAATTTTTACTAAATTTTGGCAATTGTAGAATAGTGAAAGAAAGTATATCTTTGAGATAGAATCGAATTATCGTTTGATGCTTATGAAAAGTAAAATATTTAAAGTATTTAAACATACACAACATAAATTAATTAATGAAAATGTATTAAAAATTAAAACAAAAAATTAAAATTTTATAAAAGTTCGAGAAAAGTTTAACGAATCTAAATTTACAAATTTGCTTTTCAGGAAAAGTTTTGTACATTAAAATGCACCACTATTGCTCTGCTATTAATCTAGTTAATCAATTAAAATCAATATCATAATTTTTTTTAATTTTCTGTTAATAAATTTCACTTTAATAAATAATGAAATAGTTACTTTTAACATATGTTACTCGTATATATTTTTTACAATATTATTTTAAGCTGTTATTTCAATTGAAACTAGTGAAATGAGGCAATTTACATCGAACTCTTGTAGATTTCTCTGCAGCAACTTAGACTCCATAAGACTATAAAATAATTTTCATTATTTAATAAACATACTAGCTTTTTACATTATTTTTAAATATATTTTATTAATTTGACAATTTACTCTGTAAATTTAAAATTAATAGTTTTTATTTAATTTAAATAATTTAAAATACATAAATTGTATAAAAAAACATATAATCAACAGAAATTACAAATTAGTGTATTATCCCCAAAAGCAATACATGCTATTTTATAACTAATAAAATAGTTTAAGAAATGTTACGCCCCAAAATAATATTATATATTAAATTAACTGTTTAATATACTACACAAACAGCACAGCAAAGTGTTGCAACTCTGTTGGAAGTTGTATAAAAATGCAATTGGCAAATATTTAGCAATTTTTGAGCAGTTAGCAGTTTAGGCAGCAGCTGCATTTAAGCCAAAATGCAGAGAAAAACACAAAAAAAAAATACAATCAAATAGGTATTTCTAGATATAATTTGCCATTTTCTATATGGAATGTTTAACGAGGCAATCGATAGTCTGTTTATACAAAAACTATACAATATATAAAGTACATATAGCACATAACATACGTAAGTGCGTACCGGAAAACCAAAATTGGCTTAACGATTAAGAATCGATGCTTAATTGCTTCGAGTACTTTTTGTTTGTTTTGGAATCTCTAACTGCCTAATAGCCCAACTGTTTAATAATTCAAATGCCGTTGTACTGTTGTTATTTTTTTTTTTTTTGAGCTTTTAATGTTGCGTGTTCATAAAAAATATATATATGTAAATAGCTAAACGGCAACGGCATGTGGCAGCCATTAAAATGCCTTTAAAGCCGGGCTAAGATGGTCTTTAGAACTGGCTAAATGACAGACAAACAGGCAGACAGACAGACGGACAGACGGGCAGACAGACGGGCGGACAGACAGACGGACACACGGGCAGACAGACAGACGGACACTTGACTTTACTTTCGCTCTCTGCTCAACTTGTTGACTTGTTTTGGTCTTTACTGTTTACTGTTTGTTGTTTGTTGTTGTCTTGCGTTTTCCATGGCGTTTTCAATTTCATTTTCCGATGACATAATTTCAGGCACGTCTTGGACAGTGTGTGTGTGTGTGTGTCTTGCACCTGTGTGCGACACAGTTTTGTGTCTGCAACTGCTGCAACTTCTTCGGCTGTGGCAACATTGCCAAGAAACCAGTTAAGAGCTCAATTTAAGCACAGTTAAAGTTGAGTTAAATTTGCCAACTGCTGCAACGTGCTAGCGCTCTCCCTCTCTCTCTCTCTCTTACTCTTCCTCTCTCTCTTACTCTTTTACTCTCCCTCTCTCTCTTTTGGCTCACCCGCACTCACATATAAATAATAAAATTGAGCTTGCCATTTATTACCAAGCTTGCTACTCATTTTATAGCCAAGAATTTGGCAATCGCAAGTCGGCTTAAGCTGAAAATGTTGGCTTAAACTATCGTAACTAGTCACTTAGTTAAAGTTAATAGCACAATTTAGTTTAATATGTAACAGAAAGAGATTGTATACACTGCTAAAAAAAAAGGTTTATTTAAAAATGAGACATAAGAGTTTTAATATTTGAAATAAAAATTTTTTTTTATGCCACATTTATGAGCTCAAATCGGTGTAAGCGCAGCAAGTACTTAATGCGCACGGGATTGTATGTCTGACTCGCTCGCATACATGCTTGGGAAATGGCAGCACTACATGTAGCGCGCCCCTGCTGTAAATTTACATTTTTCGATGCATGATAACTTTCTTGATTATAATTCAATCTTGATGCGATTTTCAGTCATTTGATATTGTTTATCTCTAAACGACTGTGAAGTAACAAAACCATACGTTCAAAAATAAGTGAGTTAGAGACATGCAAATTTTTAAATTTGTTTTGTTTCTTATGGACGAAGGGGGCGCATTGGGGGCGAATGGGGCGGGATTGAAAGAGAGAAAGTCTTAATATGTAGACGATACTGTCCAAATTTGAGCATGTAGTTCGAATCATCTGTGAGATCTTTCATACGGACAGACGGACATGACTATATAGACTCAGCTGTTGATGCTGATCAAGAATATATATACACTTTAAGGGGTCTGCCGTGTCTCCTTCTGCCCGTTTTGACGCAATTAATAAATAATTTTCTCAGTCTCAACAAGTAGCAAGTCCAAAGTATTATCCAACAGTTAGTTAATGAGAACTTCAACAGCTGCTACACGTGGCACAAACTGTGCTATTAAATATAAATATTTAAATTCATTTATCTGTTAAAGAATCGATATTGATTGATATGTAAGTAGTTTATGCGGACAGTTCAATGGCATAGAAAACAGTGTGAAACAAAAAGAATGTTGTCAAGTCATCGTCTGTAAGAAGACTTTTAAGTACAACTGTCGTTCTGAACTGTATAGACTTAGCACTTAATTGATCCATTAGATTTAGTCATTAAATGGCCAACAGACTGAATAGCAAATGATCTTTAACAATCCAATAGCTGAACAGCCTGACGAAATAACAATAACAATTTAGAGCCGTAAGTAAGCTGTAAGCCGTAAGTAATTAGTTTAATTAGCACTAGAATTAAAGAGCAGTGTGTTACACTGTGAGAAAGGTAGCGTTAAATAAAGTGTTATTAGTCCAAAGGTCAGTTTCGTTTAACAGAAAAACTTTCATAGCCGAGTTCTAAGAATTTGAATCGAACTGAATTTTAGCTAGTGCGAAAATACTTGACATTTTCTCGCTGTGTACTACATGCTAGCTGCCTTGATTTTAAATAAATTATTTATAAATACAATATGTTTTTATGCATATAAGACTCCTTGAACTCAGCGCGATGCGTGTTTAAATTGACGAAAAAAAACAAGAGAAGCTAAAGAAAACAGAATTGAGAAGATGACAACAAAATAAAAGCCAAAAAGATACGAAAAAACCCAAGCCGAAAATACCAGTTCAAGTTGAAGCTTTAAATGCTGCACACAGTTCGAAAATGCAGGCAGCGAGGGAGAGGTACAGGGGAGAGGGGAGAGAAAGAGGTAGACAGCTAGAGGGCAAGAAAAAACCTTGACAACAAATATTCAGGGCCAAAACCAGAAGGTCGTTGGATTGCACAAAATGCGACAATGAATGCAGTTGAAAAACAAAAAAAACTGACCAAAAGTAACAGCATAACATAGTATTATTAACGTCATTTCTAGCAGATGTATCTGTAGCTTTGTAGCTGTAGTATCTCTAGCTGTAGTTGTAGCTGTAGCTCTGTATCTCTCTTTATTTGAGCTCGCTTGTGTATTGCTAATGCGAACAAAGTCACAACACCTATTTAAGCTGAACTTTGCTCGAAATTGCCAGATTGACAAACTGACAGACACAACAGATAAAACTGACTAACTGACTAACTGAATGTTGTATCTTTTGGTTACAATGCCGATTGTGCTGCTCACAAATTGCTGTTGACCTCTTGTCTGTCTTATTTCCAGTAGCTGCTAATTATCAACAATTTAGAATCGATCTGGAAATTTTGCAAACTGATCAAGGAACACAACACGATGTTATAGTATAGTATTATATATATATATATATTACACATGTTATATTCACATAACTATCGTTAGTTATACGATATTAAGAGCTAAGTACATATGGGAGTGCACAGATTAAGTGTTAACTGAGCTTTAATTGACATTCAGTTCATAAAAATATATATATCCAGTATATTGTATAAAGATTTAGCAGCGTGTTTGTAGAAATTTAACAGGGCTACAACGAGGGGTGTATCAGAAGTTTGCACAAGTGGAAAAGAGTTAGGAGGGTAGTTGAAAAAGTATAGCTGGAGAGTTATTTTGATATTTGTAGTTGTCTGTGAATTTTCAATGTAAAAGTTAAGTTGTGTGTATATAAAGAAGGGTGTTTAAAGAGTTTAAGAAACTTAAAGCTTTTTTTTAAATTGTGTATTTTTCAGAAAATCTTGTTAACGCAGTAGAGTTCAGAGTGTAATAAAGGGCTGCTCCATTAGTTTGAGAACTTTTATTTCTGTTTCAGCAGAAGAGAACTTGAGAAAAGTTTTATAAAAAATGGTTTGGAAAAGCATTAGCAGAAAAACTGAATAAGTACTTTTGTTTCAAAAGCATATATCTAAAAAACAGGCGGTTGTTCAAAGAGTTTGAGCATCTAAATTGGTTTTTCCCAATCAAAACTTGAAATAATTCTGTAACTTTTATCCAAATAGTAAGCATCTGTGTATAAAGAGGCGTATTAAATGAGTTTGAGAAGCTTTCATATAAAATTGCTTTAAGTTTGTTTTAAAAGAAGAGCAAAGGGATGAGCAGAGGGAAGATTATTGCTCAATAATACATAAAATTAGTCTTAATTGCACTGTTATCAAACAAAAAGTGAAGTTCTGACCATAAGCAGAGAATTGTTTGAAAGGCTACTAAAACCAAAAAATCTTTTGTTTAAATATAAAAATGAAAAGATAAGAGTTTAGACAAGTTTTATAAGTTTTCTATAAAAAAAAATCGATTCTATATTTTCTTTGAGAAGACAAATAGTCAGCGTAGCTTAAATTTTTTCTTTACTTTCAAAAGAGCACAAATTCGTATTGAGAAAACTTTAGCTCAAAAATATATAAGATTTTTCATTGTTTTTTTTTCAAGATCTGAGTACGATAGCCAATGTAAGACCACATCATATATGCATATAGCTATATACTTCATTGCGAATAATCTATGATAAACCAAATTGTAAGCTTAGCTTCAATCTTTTCTTTACTTACAAAATGAGTATTCAAAAAACTCTATAAAATTCTTCTTTATTTTTTTCAAGATCTGAGTACGATAGCTAATGTTAGACCACATTATATATGTACATATATAGCTATAGATTTCATTGCGAATAATCTAACAGAAGAGACGACGACATTGGAAATTGTCCAATTTGTATGCAAAGCGTTTGGCACATTTCAAATGTGAGCAACTGAGCAACAGTAGCCAGTAACGCAAAAAGCTACAGGAGATCGGAAGGGAGGGAGTAGCAGCAGTAAGGGGCGTGGCATGAAACTCAAAGCCTTACATTAAGCTTGTGTTTTTTTTTTTTGCTGATGTGGACAATGATGGCAGACATGACATGAAAGCCGCACAATACAAAACTAAACACAAAGTAATTTGTCGAGAAGACAACAGCAGCAGCAACAACAAAGGCGGCGGCCATTTGTTTTGCCAAGAATATTTATTGTTTTATTATTATTATTATTTCCATTATTCTCATATATGATTTTGTGCTATAGATGATGATTTCCTGCAACGTGTAGCACTTTCAAGCTGCCAAAACGTCGTCAAACTCCAAATCTTAAAGCTTGTTTAACTAGCAAATTTACACTTACAGTGTGCGAGATTTTAAGCTGTTTCCTGTGTAGTATATATACTATATATCTACTATATATTATATATATATATATATATGTATGTGTATGTGTGTATGTGTGTCTGTTAAAGAGTCGTTAAATGTCGTCAACTGTGCGCAAATATTTGCACAAGTTTTTTGTGCTGTTGTTTTTTGTGTAATCCACTCTTAATTAGCTTAGCTGATTGATTTCGCACCAGAGACAAAAGACTGAAGGCACAAACTTGTATGCACACGCGCTTTTAAAAATTTTTCTGTTTATCGAACACAGCGTATTGTATCGTTATCGCTCTCGTTGTCACACAATTTACAAAACGCGACGTTTGTTTTTTTTTTTTTTGTTCAGCTAGAGCGAGTTCGTAAACGCGTGCGTTGCGCTTTAAGCTGCGACTAAGACTGACTTCAAGTTGCTGTCAAAGCTGAGACCTGAGCTGCGTTGTCTTTGCTGCTTGCTGCGGCGACAGCGACGCGCTGCTAGCTTTGCACTTTACACTTTGGCAGCGCACTGAGCGCAAGACAGAGTGCGCGAGAGAGAGCGCGAGCCAGAGAGCGCGAGCCAGAGAGCGCGAGCCAGAGAGCGCGCGTCTTTGAGTGCTTTTGCTTGAAGCTGTTGCAGTTTTTCACGTGTTGCGTGTAGCTGCTGCTGCTGCTGGCTGCGAAAGCTCTAGTGAGCGCAAGACAGACAAGTGTACTGTGAGTGAGTGAGAGCGAGTGCGTGACGCTTTTATGAGTGCTTTTGCGTGGCAAAGTTTGTTGGGTTCGCGCTTGTTGCTTCTTGGCTTGGGGCTCAGCGTCAATCAGCTTGTTCACCTTCAAAGGGCTTCAACAGCAGCTGTTGGGTTTTTTTTTTTCGGACGTTGACGTTGACGTTGACGCTGACGCTGCGCAGAGCTGCGCTTATGTAAGCCGGCGACCTTGAAAGCAGCGCATGAAGCCGCGCTATGCATAAAACAAAAACGCGACTTCTTCACCAACGACGCGTCGCGGCTTCTTTGTCTACTTCTGCTGCTGCTGCTGCTTCTACGTAGAGAATTGCAACAGCAGTGAATTGCAGCTCAACATTCACTCGCTCAACTCGTAGAATTGCAAAACGTATTGAGTGTTCTCTGAACAACAATAAAAACCTCTTTTTTTTGCCGGAAAGACAAACTCATCTAGCGGCTTTAATGAGTTCATTTGAATTCATAACTTTGCATTGCTATTAGTTATTATTAATTTTTTGGACTGAGCCACATTAAAAGCGAATACTAATAGTAATAATAATAATAATAATAATAATAAGTTATAATTTGTTTAATTCGCTTTTAATGCCAAATATGCGTGCACATTAAGAAGTCGCACAAGCACAAGACACGTCAATGAAACACGTTTCGATTTTTGGTTTTTCGCAGTTTTGTATTTTGTTTTGCGCTTTGGTCAAGGCAAAAGTTAATGTTTTAATTGTAATAATTAAAGTGGCAAAGAACACGGTGAGAATTGAATGATAATGGACAGTTAAGATGTGCAGATAAACCGCCATAACAAACAAAATTATTGAAAATCCCAAAATATCAATTCAAGTCAATCAATAATGTGTATTGCACAATTTCAATGCCACACAATTTGATTAGCATTTTGAGGGCGTGTCACTTAGGGCGTTACAACTGGGATAGCTTAGAAAAGCCGATGGACAGCGAAATATACAAAAACACAAGTTAGGTAAATAATAGTAGAGCTAGCACGACTAAATAATACTCTAAGCTAGCATTTTAAATAAAATATTTAGTTTGAAATTAAGTTTAATTAAATGTAGAAATTGTTAAATCGACTGAACTTGCAATTCAATTAATAACACGAGTTGAAAATTACAATTGTATTGCAATTGATGACCTACAAAGTCAACTACAATTGAATAATACAATATTATGGTATGCTAATGGTGTGTGGCAGTTATCTGCCTTCAAAAGGTCAGGGAAATTATAACAAAAATATAATTAAATTTATAGAAAACTTGACTTTGATGGAATAAAAAGTTTAGAATATATACTGCCAAGAAACCTTATAAAATTAAATTTTAATCAAAACATATTATAAATATCTAAAGTGCATACTTGATACACACTTAAGGCACAGAATACTGAAAAAATAGACTTAAAAATTAAGCACAAAAATTATATAAATACATAATATTCAATCCAGTAGAAAATTTATTAATCACACTCAAAAAGAGTTTAAAATTTATATTAAATTGAATATTGTTAGAAGAAAAAAAATTTTAAGCAATTTTAATAAATTTTCTAAATGTCTAAGTGTCTAAAACGTATATTTAAAATAGGCACAAAATACTGAAAATAGAGACATTAAAATTATGGTAAAAAAATTGTGTAAATGCATAATTTTAAGTCGAAGCTCTGTTGATCACAGAGAAATTCAGTTTTATTATTTTTACTAAATTTAATTTTGTCAGTAGAAAAAGCATTGTAAAAAACTGTAACAAATTTTCTAAATGTCTAAAATGCATATTTGATATAAGCACATTATACTGACAAAAAGAAACTTTAAAATTATGGTAAAAAATTGTGTATATAAATAATTTTAAATTCAAATCGAAGCAATATTAATCACAGAGTATATCAGTTCAGAAAAAACATAGAAAACAATTTTCACAAATTTTCTAAATGCCTAAATTAATCAACCCAAACACAGCAAGTCTTAAACCCAATGTAAATATTAAATAAATAAATAATATTGAATAAATCTATACCATTGTGCTTAACTTAACATTTAAACACATTTTTTACAAATTTTTTTCAAATTTCTCTCTGCGTAAATATTTGGAATTTGATGCCTCCATATATTTCTATCGAGCTTTTATCAAATTTCATATCTAATTTATGCAAATTTACATATGTTACACATTCGCTGCTTAAATTAAAATACCCGCTGACCAGAGTATACCCATAATAAACATATGTATACATATATGAACCAATCGGGCGACTTTTGCGCAATGTTTGACATTGAAAATGCCCAACTGCCAGACACTGTTCAATGCTGTGGGTGTTTGTTGGCCAAATGTGCCATCAAATTGAATTGAAATGTTGTAACAATGCGCGTTCGAAATTGAAATTGAAAACGAACATGATTTTTGGTTAACAGTTTACTACTCTACAGTGAGTGCTAAAAATGTTGTGATACATGTGTGTCATGTGCCGTTATATTGCTTATCTCACTGCATACATCTATAATTTACAGGTAGGCATAACTTCCTTTAGTTATTACGCATACGCCGCGTGCAACGCTCAATTCGAACTGTGTTAATGTCGCATAAAACTGCGTTTATTTGCTGTAAACATCCTGCACTTAATTTCTTGTCAAATAAATGTAATTCACAAAAGAAACAAAACCTTTATAAAATAAATATGCTAACTGACTGCGCAGTGATCAGTCATTTCATCATAATCACTGCTGAAAACGACAACGACGCACTTGACATCATTTTGAAACTGTCAGCGTGCTAATGAGCCCTGCAAAGTGATTTCCAACCTGAGCGACCAGTACACACTCCATCATATTTATTTGAGTTTATTTTCGTAATACCAAGTAACATGAATCACAGCTGACTACACCGACTACATCTTCAACTCCAACTCCAAATCCATCTCCACCTGCAAATCTCTGTTGCTTTCTGACTGCACATCAATTTGGTCTAAAGCTAATTTGCATTGGCCTAAAGTTTAACGACGTCAAACGCTACGAACGACTCAAACTGCCAACTCATGCTGATTTAATTTGTGTAGTTCACAACTGAACTGTAATATAATACCATAAAGCTCAAATGATGCGCTCTCTATGTAAATAAGACCTTCAGACCTGCAAATCTTTATAGTCTTAGGCTGTCTCTCTCTCTCTCTACTTCTCTCTTTCTTAGTTGGCGTTTCATAACTGTTGCTTTAATTTAGTTTAAAACGACACACCCACACATACAGTTCAGCCAAAAATAAATGTATCTTCTGCGAATAAAAAGAAAAAGATACTCTTACGGCGTATTGAAAATATTAATGGAAATTTAAATGGAAAATATTAAGTATTCGCAACATTTGTAACATACAGCTGCAAAAAATAATTAACACCACTTAAATACCATATTTTGTAGATTGAAAAAAATATATATAAAATAGAAAATTTATCCAAAAACTATTTTTTATTGTATTGTTTACAATGCTTACTAACCAAAATATAAATAATTTATATGGTAGGGTTGCCACTGTTTTTTTTTAAATTTTTTATTGATTGAGAAATGACAAAAAAAAGAATAAAGAAAGAAATAATAGAACTAACTATTCTTTTTAAATAAAAACTGTTATGTTTCGCAGAAATTCTTTGCTTAAAAAGAACATTTAATTAGATTTATGTTTGATTAACCTAAATAAAATAGATAATTAACTAATTAGATACTAGGAATGTAGGATGGAAAAACTCTGAAAATATGATTAGCAAATGCTTTCTAATAAATTTAAAATAACGACAAATTTTATTTTGTAATTAATTAATTAAGGTTTAATAAAATGATTATTTCTTTGCTTGTTTTTTGGTTCGAAAATGTGGATATTTGTAGCTGTGTACATAGTGTATAACATATACTTTATAAGTATTTAGTTCTTCAGAAAACAGTTTCTCTCAATCGTTTTCTGATCATATCCAATTTGACTAGCTAACGTTTTGTTCATTTATAGCTCGTACATCTATTATATAGTAACTTTTTAAGGTTTAAAATAATCCAATTGGTTTAAAAATGTACAATATAATTAACGTATATATTTCTTGAGCTGCAATTTTCTGACTGCGCAGCAATTCAACTGCTCTTGTGTCTATGTAACTTAACCAGCTGCATTGAAAAGCTAATGAACTTTATAAAGCTAAATGCTATCAATACACAAAAGACAGAAACAAAACACAACCAACGCAATTTGTTTATATTTTTTCTGTGTTTTTTCTATTTTTTTGTGTGTGTATTTGCTGTTCATTTACCCAAGTATAGTTTCCAGCGAATAGCCATAACATAAGTAAAGCTTGCAATTTTCTAACTCTCTGTAACTCTGTGGTTATATATATATACATATACTATATATCTGAAACATATACTACCAGTCTCTCTGTCAGTTTGTCTGTTTTTCTGTCCATTTTTTGGCTCTTAAGCTTTTCTGGCCAGTCATGTTATGAGACGATTGCGATTGCGCCTTGAACAAGTTTATTGACTTCACTCTTTGGTCAGTGCAATAACAGGCAGTAGATACATTTATACCTTGTTGTAGAAAAGGCAACAGTTAAGCAAGTCGACTGTAAGAGACCCAGTACTAAAATAAAGTAATATAAAGTACCCAATATATGAATCAATGAAATATTTTAAAAGGAAAAATGATTTGTAAAGCGATGTTTAACAAATCAAACTACATATAGATATATAGATATACATATAGATTATAACTTTTTAAAGATATGTAATTTAAATATAAAAAACCCAATATACCCCTCAGAGGGTACAAAAATTCGTTTGAAATACTTCAAGAACGTCTCTCGACGAGTTAAATATCGAAAAATTACTCTTTGCTGAATCAAAGTATATAACAAATTTGTTGGCAATATATCTTATAGTCTATAGAATTTTAGTATTCAGACAGACAAACATACAGACAAACGGACATACAGACAAACGGACAGACAGACGATCAGACAGGCAGAGCTACATTCAGACAAGCAAAGTGACATACAGCAGTCGATGATCAAGCTTAAATATACATTAGGGGATTCGAATATCTACTTTTCCTTTTTTTTGACAAACTTAATAGACTACTTGTAGCCTCTTTAAGTACATATTGTAACAAAAACAACAAGAACAGAGGGTAAATGGCAAAAAAAAAACAACAGTTAACAGCAATCGGTTGACAATATTTTTGCTTTATTTTTTTTTTTTTTTTGGCTATTGCCCATGGCATCAATTGTAACAAAACAAGACAAGATTTCAGCATTTGGCTTTACGATGTGCCACAATTTGAAATCAACATTTTTAGTATTTTTTATGTTTACTTCATCGCAGACCAAGAGAGAGAGAGAGAGCGAGAGCGGGAGATGGTTAACTCCATGCCCATTCATTCATGTAAACAATTTTTATTTCGTTTTCACGGCGATTGTTGTAAAAAAAAAAGGCAACAACAACAACAACAAACTGAATGAGCACAAGGTCGCCGCTGCCGGTCGCATTAGGTAGATGGAAGATCAAATTGCTGAAGCTGGGAAGTTTCCCAGTTGCCACAAACTGTAGCAACTGAGCAACACAGCACACAGTGTGCAACACAGCATCAGATTAATTGCAATTTAAGCCGAAGCAATTTCAATTCACTTTTTTAGGCTCATAAAACGACGAGTTTTAAACGTTTTTTTCGCTTTTTACACTCTTTTTTATTCCTACTTTTGGCTTCAACGCAATTTTTACTTCATTTGCGATCAGTTTTCCCTTTCGCTGCAAACTCGTTTTTTCGTTTCTCTCAGTGTGTTCGCCGTGTGTCCTAATCACCTATTTCTTATACTATTTTATGCCTGTTCGGCATTCGCATTTTATTATTGCACTTGCACAGAAAGACGGACAGACAGATAGACAGACATGCAGACAGTTAGAGCAATAATAAAAACTGGTAGCTGAAGCTTTTTTATATACCCTCGGAAAGGATATATGGAGTTTGTTGAAAGTATGCAACAGGCAGTAGGAGGTGTGGCAGGCATCAGAAAATTTTTTATATATATATTCTCGATCAGCATTACAAGTCAAGTCGATATAGTTATTCAATACACAATGGGCGAAAAGCTAGACTTTCCGCGCAAAAATTCTATGTTAAATTATAGGTGTATCACATAGTCAGGGGTGCTTTGCATTTGGAAAGTCAGCTAAAGTTGAAGTCCCATTATCACCTATTCTAAAACATTAAGCTTTGATATATTTGCCAAAAACCCAGCAATTATCGAACAGAATACAATTTTACACTCTTTTTTTCCGCATAATTAATTCTGCATCAAAAACTCACACTTTTCATATAAATGATTATTCTGCAAAAATTTTGAAAATTTTCCATACCTTCCCCTTGACATTTTTTTAAAAAATGAAAAAAAAAATTTTTTTATTTATTTCCCAAAAATTCTTTCAATCGATTAGAAATTTTGTGTAGATTAAGAATATATATAATTTATGGGGTCGGAAATGAGTTTTAAGCTTGTTTTGAGCAATTTAAGTCCCGTTAGCCCCACTTTTAAAACTTTGAACTACGATAACTTTGTCAAAACCTTACGAATTTTTGAGCGGAATAGAATTTTAAGCTGCTTTTAAGACCATTAATTTTTCAACAAATTCTTTCCAAAATCTTTGAAAATTGTCCATAATTTTGCACACTTATAAAATTAAAAAAAAATTTTAAAAAAAATTTTTTTTTGTTCCCCGAAACGATTTGAAATTTTGAGTAGGTTAAGATTATGTATACTTTAAGGGTTTGAATTTTAATATATCAACCATTTCAAATCATAAAATCTATAATATATTTTACTGATAATATTACGGAATGGCGTCAAAATCTAGCTAAAAACATATCTCAGTATAATTTTGCTAAAACTCTAACAAAAGAGCTAAAATGTGCAAAAAATGCTCAACAAATTTATAGAATCGCTTGTATGCATATAAATAAATGCACTTTTGAACTGAGTAGGAAACGATGCATAGCGAACATGTTGAGACTTGCATGTCATCATGAACTATCATGCAACGACTTAATGAGCACTCGAAACTAACTTGAAAGCTTTGAAAGAATTGCTGTTGTTGTAATCAAGACATGCTAAGCAAAACTACAACAAAATGAAGATTAGTCTAAAACAAAATTATAATATGCAGTTAAACTAAAAGTTTCGCTTGATTAAACAGTCAACAGAATGCACGACTTTCATCACTAGCACGTGAGTGTGTGAGCAGCACTGAGTAAAGCACTGAGTCTTTAATATTGAGTTTGGTGGTTGGTTGTGGCAACTCTGGTAGTTGTTGTTGCTGTTGTTATACCCTCTGAAGAGTATATTGGGTTTGTCAGCAGTATGTAACAGGCCGAAGGAGGCGTGGCAGACCCCATAAAGTATATATATTTTTGATCAGCATCAACAGCCGAGTCGATATAGCCATGTCCGTCTGTCCGTCCGTCTGTCCGTCCGTCTGTCCGTCCGTCTGTCCGTCCGTCTGTCTGTCTGTCTGTATGAACAGACAGATCTCAGAGATGGTAAGAGCTACAATATCCGTTTTAGTCAGTATCGACCACATATATAGTCAGTCAATACAAGTTTGTTTCCTTTTTTTGATGCCACGCCCCATTCGCCCACAATAAGCGAAAAACCAGACATACCTCGGAAAAAATACATGTTTTTTGCGAATATCTCGGTAACTATAACACCTAGGGACATCAATTTTGCCATGCAGGTTGCTTTTTGCAATATAAAGACAATGCCATCAACATTTTTTGGATGCCACGCCTCCTTCGCCCACCAAAAGCACAATTTTGTTGTAACTTTGCATGCCGTTGACTCACTTATTTTTTAACGTATAGTTTTGTAACTTAGCATATACTTGCAGACAAATAATATCAAACGATTGTGAAAATTGCATCAAAATCTGACTATAATTTAAAAAATTTTTGACACAACGAAAATCGTTCCTTTCAAGCAAGGCAAAACCACGTGCATTGCACTGAGCTGTGCACACAAGCAACGAAAACGAAAAACGTGTGAGCGAGATAGACACACAAATATGAGTGAATGTTAAGTTCTTGCAGCAGCTACTCCAATTGGAATTCATATTATTGAAAACGAAGCTCAGAGGGTATTACACGGTCGGCATGTCCGACTGACATTTTCTTTCTTGTAGTTGTTGTTGTTGTTGTCTGCTCACAACAAAATTGTTATGCAAGTCTCAAAAGTTTTGTGCTGCTGCTGCTGCTGCGCTTTGCTTTAATCGCAAGCTGCTTAATTTATTACACTGTGCGTCTCTCTCTCTCTCTCTCTCTCTCTGTAGCTCTTGCTGTCTCTTTCAAGCATAACATGCTTGCTTGAAGGAAATTGCAATATTTTTTGTTTAAATTTTGTTTTGGCTTTTTGAGCTGTGATAAATTTGAAAAGCGATTTAAAGTTGGTTCAGTTGTTGGCTGTGGCTCGTCGCTTGTTCAACTCGAGACAGCGACTGACTGGGCCAAAACAAAAGAGCAGAAAACAATTTGGTTAAAAGCAGACACACACACTGGTTAGCTGGCCAAATGTGTCAAGGTCTTTTGTAAATTTTCGACTGGCAAATGGGCAAAAGATACACTACTAAGCAGCAGATACACAGTTCAGTCGCACCGCCAAAAACAAAGTGGTGCAAGTGGTGCGCACTCGCAGCTCATAACTTGGCTATTGAGAGCTGCAATTATGAGTAACAAACTTACAGAGGGAAATCTTTTGGCCAATGAATGCTTAGCTTTAGAGCAGTTTTAAGAGTTGCCAAAATAGCCAAAGTAACCAACTGACCATTGATCGAGTGAACGAACGCCTTGTGCAAGCCAAACTTATTTAAGCCACCAATTTCGTACCGACATTTAAGCCAATTAGCGTAGCAAACAAAACTGCTGCTAATACCACATGCAAATAAAGCCGCAAAATAGACGGCAAAACTGTTGCTGCTTTTGAGTTCATAGAAACAATGCGAGCGACTTCTTGCTGTATTAGTGAAAGTACTTTGAAAACAAAACATAAAAATATATATTTGGGCTAAAATCGATTGCGAATAAGAAAAGCATACACACTGCATTGCGTCACTGTGGGTGAGAGTACAAAAAGATAAAGAAAACTCATGCCGAAATATGGGTTTTAAATTCTTATATTATAGATAGTGCCAATTTGTGGTATATTTCTTGAGTTAACTAACGAATAAATGGCAAAAACTCAGCTTTAAAATGGAAAATATCACTGAAATATTTTATTAGAGCGCACAATTTGTTTTAAGCTTCCGATAATCAATATATTGATTCAAAGAAATTGCACTTAAAATATAAGATAAAAGCGCATTTCAGCATTAATGTAGTAAAGACTTCAAAAGAAATGACATATACCAATTTTTAGCAATTTGCTTTTAATAAATTTAAATTATTTGTTTACAAAAAAGTGGAATTTGATTAAAAATCTACTTGTACTTATTTCCTTTCAAAAAATTTGAATATTTTAGTAGCTTGAATAAGAGATTCGATTAATACTTATTATACTTGTTTATCCAGATTATACTTATTACTATTGAGCAGGCACATCTATTCTCTTGAAGCATAACCGGAAGAAGAGACGGTAACATTTTGATAGGTTCTTAACACAAACATCGATACTAAACGATATATCGGTTAAGATTATAACATAGACCATCGATACAATTACTTTAAAATATTATTAAATGTTTCACTTCTTACACTTAGGCAAGCTTCGCCACAAATTTATTTCAAGTCGAATTTGGAATCGAAATAAATTTGAAATATGCTGAAGAACACATCGTTTATTAAGACAAAATATTGTTGTTAAGCTATTTTTGAAAAAAAAAAACCCATTTTATATTTTGTAACATCCATTTATTAAGATTCTAAACTGCACTTCATTTAGTTAAACAACATATTTTTCTTCTTTATTAATGTTTCAGAATATTTAAATTGCGATTTAATTGTGATTCTTAATTTGGCTTTTTAACATTATTTGAATTTTGAAAATGTATTTCTTTGTTGAAACATTCTTATGGTTGTTTTTAGCTTTTTATAGCTTGTCTTATGCACCATTTATCGAAATTAATTGTATTTATAAATTGAATTTCGTAGAATATGGCAATATATCAGTGCCAAAAATTATGAGAAAATATATATGTATCTATTAATATAAGTATGGCTAAAAATGGCTTAAAAAACAAGCTGCAAATTACGATACAAATTCGACAGATATACAATCTAAGTACAAAAGCAGGAAAAGCTTTCTTGAGATCTCAAAAAATACCGTTAAAACTACTTAACAACGTCAAAATAAAGCTCTCAAATACCCTGTAAATATTTCCCACTCACTCCAATGTTATTTCCGCATGATTAATGACCATTCACTCATACGATTCTTATGCACAATGAAGCACTTTCTTAACAAAGACTGCTCCCCGCTTGTAAACATGGCTTAAATGTAACTTACACATTACACACACACGAACATCCTTTATATGCAGCCAAAGAAGCAGTGTTGATTTATGAGTCTGAGAAATTCCTTAGAATACTACGTGATTGAGTTCATTTAGTCAGTTTGATTGCAAAAGCCAACACGTGTGTTTCTTTGTGTTTGCGGCTTATGACTCGACTCGGCCTGTGACCATTGAGTTGAGATTATTTCCTCTTAATTTCTATGGCTATAACCAGACTAATGAGCTATGAGCTCCGGGCTTTAAAGCGTCCACACAATTTTCACAAATTGTCAAGTTAAGTTAAGAGATTTTGTTCTAAATCGTTTCATAGGCGCAATGACTGTTTTCAATGTTATTGTTATGATAAGTTCTTATTGTTGTTGTTGTTATTACGACTTGATTAATGTAATTTGCTTTAATATCACTTGGCGACTCTGATCTTTGAATCCCATTAGAGACGAGTGGCATTAGTACTTCCAGACAAATATATGTATATATATATAGTATATATACATAAGCAGTGCTTTTAAAAGCAAAGCTTTGCACAGCTTTAGACAAAACGTAAGTCGCTCACTTGACAGCGCCATCTAGCGTTGAGCAGCGTAAGCGCAGTCAAAGCTTAATTTGCTGCTAGCAAGCTTACAGCTACGCAACAAAGTTGCTTGCAGCGTCTTATAGCAGTCAGCTTTTTAGCATGCAATTTGCTTGCTAGACAGAGACAGGCGTATAGGCAATGCAGCTAAATGGTTTTAAATTTAATTTATTATTAATTTATTTTTTATGTTTATCGAACTATAAAATTAGCATTTAATTTTATTGAATACCCTTTTTTATTTTAAATTATGCATACCCTATAAAACCACTTTGCTTGCAATTAGAATCAACCTTGAAACGAGTGCAATAACAGTAGCACACTCTTGCCTCTGCCTCTGCCTCACGCCTCTCAGTGGGCGTGTTCGGCATGTAAAGCATCACAACAACCGGACAACAGCAACAACAGCAACAACAACAGCAATTACAAGCACGCCAACGAAACTCAGGCATACAGTGCTCTCTTAGCGTGTTGACAGTTTTAACCAAAATATCGAGTTACACTTATCGGACACATATACCCAAAATGATTCCCAGTTGCAGTTTTAGCGTCATATAACTGAACTGGTTTATGCGGAAATCACTTGTGTTCAAATGTTTACAATCAGCTAAAAAACAAAAAATCATTAACGATTAATCAGACACGACCCAAAAAGTCCAGCCAAATAGTTTATTTTAGTTGCAACAAGAAATAAAATAGATTTATGTTAACTTTATCAGTTTTTGTATCAATGGGTACGTAATATATATAAATGATATAGTAATGCGATTTTGTTAAAATTTCCATGGCATGCATGTATTTGTTTTGATATAGTTCATTAAACTGACAAGTTTTGGTATTAGGAGTTTTTTTATGTTGTTGAAACTTTTGGTATATTGAGCCCTTGGTTTCTTTGATAGCTATATGATATGGTACTCCGATTTGGCTGAAATTTGATCGGTGTTTATACTTATAAAGTATATAAATTTGGTATAAATTTGGTGAAGATTGCTTAAGCAATAGAAAACTTTTTCTTACTTAGAGTTTGCTTTCATCCGCTTACTGCTATGGTAGCTATATGATATAGTAAATCGATTTGAATGAAATTAAGTAAGCAAATATAGAATGCTAGCAAATGTGTTCGGTATAAAATTGCTTAAGGTAGCTAATGAAACAGCAAAGTTATTCATACTAAGAATTTGTTTTTAACCGAACAGTTCTATGGCAGCTATATAGTATGATAGTCCGATTTTGGCGAAATTTGGTCAGTAAGTATAGAAGGGTAGTTTATAAATTTTGTGCAAATATGATTAAGATTGTTTAAGAAAAAGTATCGTTTTTCCTTCTAATAGTTTATTTTCAACGCATTACTTATATGACAGCTATATGATATGGTAGTCCGATTGGGATGCAATTTGGTCATATAGCTTAGAATGGTTACAAATATGTTTGGTATACAATTGGTTAAGATTACTCAGTAAAGAAAAAAATTTGTTATACAAACAATTTATTTTTATCCGAATGGTACTATGGCAGCTATACGATATGGTAGTCCGATTTAGGTTAAATTTGGTCAGTTAGTATAGAATGGTAGTTTATAAATTTAGTGTGAATTTAATTAAGATTCTTCAGCATAAACAAAAGTTTTTTATATTAAGAATTTGCTTTTATCCGCTTACACCTATGGCAGCTATACGATATGATAGTCCGATTTGAATGAAATTTAGTCGATATGTATACGTTAGAATGGTAATAAATGCATAATGTATAAGTTTAGTTAAAATAGCTTAAGAATCAAGCAAGTTGTTCAAACCAAAAAGGTATTTTTTCAAGCTATTATACCATATAATAAATCGATCTGCTTGCAAAAACTGGTCAAAGCTGTGACAGAACTCAATCAAATAGCTGCGAAAACTGACAGACATAATTATATTGAAACGACTATAGAAAACTGATCACAAATAGTTGCATATATATACTTTTAAGCTCTAGCAAACCCGATAATATATACAATAGACTCTCTTGTAGGGCATCAAAATAGAGATCGATCAAAAGTGAATACACAAATTTAGGTATACCATATGTATACATTATATCATACGTAAACAAAACTAAAGCAGCAGAGGAATAAATTAATGCCAAAATAGCTATGCAAATTTGCATAAAGTCGAGCGAATCGCATAGTTCAAATATTTTGCTGTTGTTGTTGTTCGGTTTTGGCCGATAAGTGTTGGCCAGTGTAATTGTGTGGCAGCCCATGGCCAAGTGTTTTTCACACATTGAGCCCCGTCTGGCCGGATGCGGTACGCAATAATCACGTTAATAATAATGATCATGATCATGATAACAATGATGGTTACTTTTCAAAGTCTATGAAAAAAGTCATTATTTGTTGTTGTTATTTATTGCGATTAGCGCCCGGCAGCGGCAGTGAAATTATTGAAATTTGCAATTAGGCAAATTAAAAACGTTGAAAATTCAGCCAAGTGTTGCCAACTGTTTGGCAAAGTGTTGCCAAGTCAGAAGTCGGGGTACTAAACCAAGTTCTACTTAAAAATAAATGCAACACTTAGTTATGCAATTAACACACACAGCTATAAGAATATATATATACTATATACTATATATATATACTCGCTGTTGTAACATGTATTTATATAATTGCAAATTTCACTTTTTGTTGTTGTTTTGGCTTAGCTTAAGTGCAATTAAAAGCTGAAGCTTAATAAGCATGACGTGTACACAATTTGCAGACAAGTCAGCCACATTCGTAACTCTGTCTCATAATTCCATTGAACTGCATTCGTATTAGCTGAGGAGAAATCCCCTCATTCCACCTTACATTCCTCTAGCAAATAGATCAAATTGTTCAAATATCGATTGCTAACTGAACTTTGCCTGCATCTCCAATCAATTATCAACCGTTAAAAACTACAACAGCAACTCGCAGTGATATCATCTCGAAGCTATTTTCGGTTTCATTTCAAGCTTTAAGAAAATTTAATGTGCTAGCTTCTTTTATGAATAATCTTACAAAATCTATCAATTCTTTCTAGCTTAATTGCACATTAGCTTTAAGTACTATAATAATTATAATTTATTTGTCTTAAAATTGACATTCGTACTAAGTTAGTAATATAATTGCAGTGCTTTCTAAACTGCCGAAAGGTTCATTAAAATAAGCCATAAATCTTTGCGTACACTGCGCTTAAAATGGGATACACAGTGAGAATATATTTACCAACTTTGAGCAGATATTCAAGAAACTGCTTTTAACTCATACGTATTAAACTATTCTTTAAAAAATAACTAATTAACAACAATAATTTTTGAGTTACATTTGAAAAGTTTGAAAGAGGAAACTTAAAAAGTATAGACCCTCTTTGGCACACATATGTGATATTTGATCATTAAACTAAATTTTATTATAGTTTTGATGGATTGAGAACAAATTTATATTAAGTGACTTAAGATGGTGTCTTCCAAGTTTTCAAAATAATTTTGTTGGAATCTGATTCTATTTCGCTTCTTAATAATTCCACAGGATAGGTAGTTTAAACTAATAAAAATTTGTTTTCAAAAATTATCTATCAAAATAAAATTAAATTTTTTGCAAATTTAGACTATTTATACCCTTTGAGGGATATATGGGTTTGTGAAAAGTATGTAACAGGCAGCAGGAGGCGTGGCAGACCCCAAAAAGTACATATATTCTTGATCAGCATCAACAGCCGAATCGATATAGCAATGTCCGACTGTCTGTCTGTCCGTATGAACGAAAGGATCTCAGAGATGGTAAGAGCTACAAATTCTAAATTGGTTAGTATCGATCACATATTTAGTCAGTCAATGCAAGTTTGTTTTCTTTTTTCAATGCCACGCCCCATAACTTAATTGCAGTTACTCCATTTTGAACTCATATAATTGGAAACGAGGCTCAGAAGATATTACACGATCGGCATACCCGACTGAAATTTTCATTCTTGTCTCCTGCTATTACTGGGTACTTTTAAAACTATCACACCTAACAATTATAAACCAGACAATTTCAAATTTACCAATTAAAAGCTAAAACAACTATCTCAAAAACTGTAAGTTTTTTAGCTACAATTTTGCGCATATCTAGTATTGTTTTAAAATACTTGAAATATTCAAGTAATATAGTTATATACTCGTTATATAATTGTAAGCTAAAAATGGCAATTAAAAGCGACTCAATAGATGCCAACGGAAGCCATTAACCAGCAACCAAGAAATCAAACTCACGGTTCTTTTGGCTCAAGCACGCGTTCAAAGTCAACAAGTTTTTTTGTTGTAGTTGTTTTTTTTTGTTTTTTCTGTCTTTTTGTTTGTTTGAGATATAACTGCCATATAAAGTAGAGCCAATGACTAGGGCAGTAAGTAAAAGATAAAAGACAAAGACAGTTAAGTTTCTTGATTGTGAATCTTATTTGTTTTTGCGGTCTTTTATGTTTCTGTGTTGCGCATGGCAATTAAATGGGCTTAAAATGAGTTCCGTTTGGAGACTTAAGGTGCACTTAAGTTACAAAAAAAAAAACACCAGCAATTAAGAATGCTACAGACGAGCTGATCAACTGTTATGTGCCCAGTTGTCAACAACTTTTTAATACTCTAAAAATTACAATATTTTGGAAGAGTCTGAAACGCAGCTGAGGGACTCATTTAAGTCTGCCTTCTTTTGAATTAATAGCAATGAAACTAAGTTGAAATTAATTATGAAGTTTGTAAATTTGGTAAGTCGACTTTTACTAGAGTTAAGTAACAAAAAAACTAGACAATTTGTAGTTGTATGTGTGTGTTGTGCAGCTTACAAAATATGGTTTACTGAGTCATAAAGTCAAAATCTCAAAAAAAAAAACTTCTGTTTATTAATGACAATTTTTGCAAATAATACTTTGCGAGATTAAATTAAAAGTAGTTTATAAATAGGCGCTTTTATTTTAAAGCTTCTCCTTTACATTTGGGGTAAAGAAGACGTCACAAAATTTCAAAATAATGTTTTAAAAACAGAAGCAATGAACTTGACTTAAGAATAGAACTTATCTAAAGTTCTAAAATTTTAAAAACGAACTTACCGTATAATCTAATTACTTAGGAAACGAATTAGAGCTAATATCAAACTACTTATGTATTTTTTTAGTGACTTAAGAAACGACGAAAATCTTACGAAACGAACCTCAGCTATTTAGAATGACTTAAGGAACAAACTGATCTAAAGTTTTAAAGACTCAAACAACGAACTTGAATAGTTTTCAGTGACTTAAGAAACGAGCTTACCTTATAATCGAATGACTTAAGAAACGAACTTTATAGTTTGAAGTTCTATAACCTTATGAAACAAACTTCAGTTGCAATCATTCTATGTGACTTAAGAAACAAAATAACCCAATAATATCTTAAGAAAGAAACTCCACTTACTCTATGCTCAAAAGACTCGTGCAACATAACAAAAGTTTAAAACAAGTACTAACAACACAATTAACAATTATAGTTATACATTTAAGTTACTAAATTGCAATTTAATATATAAAGTTTATAACAACTCAATGCAGTTTCGCAATAAAGAAACACACATAAATATTCGTATTAAAAATTTCCCCACAAACATAAGCCCTTTTGCAGCTCTGGAGTGCTGGGCTTAAGCGTAGTAGACACACAGTTAATTGATGACTCACATGGCACTTGGATCGGACCAGCTGAAGTGACGTTTAATCCTTTCAAAATCCATAACAGGCTGCTGCTGTTGTTGCTGATGCTGATGCTGCAGTGGATGATGATGATGTTGTTGCTGTTGCTGTTGACTCAAGGTTGACTCTTTCTTGGGCGCCATTATAAAAAAAAGATGTCTGTCTCTTTTTTGTATTAAATGTACTTTTTTTTGTGAAAAAGGAGCCGGCTGCGGAGGAGTCGATTATTAACACTAGAAACTAGTTGCACAACAGGTTTGAGCTCTGTTGTTGGTTTTGCTTTTGGTTTTTGGTTTTGGCTAGTAAACAATCGCGTTTATTTCAATATTTTAGCTGTACACAGTCACTGTATGTGTGTGTGTTTGTGTGTGTGTGTTGTCAGAGATTCGCGCGCGAGATGAAACAAAAGACTTAAGCGACGAACTTCATATTCGAATACGAATTCGTATCTGTTGAGTTTTTTTTGGCATTCGTTTGTATAATTTCTTGCTGACAGCTGGCGGCTCTAACAGCTGTCTTAACCACGAGGCGTTGTTAATAACGTGTACGAGGAACAACGACAACAACGGAGACGACGACGACGACAAAGCTGATGATGTTGCTCAGCAGCGTGAAGGCAGCTTGAAGGCAGCAGCAGTAAATCACGTAATTGGATTTATAACTTGGCTTATAAAGCGCGTGTATTACACGATTATTTGTTTAACTATATTTCGTTTGCCTTCTTAGCTTTATTTGTAGTTGTAGTTGTAATTTTTTTTTGGCTGTAAACTGCCGCTGCATTTGCTGCTGCCTGACGCGTCGAAGCTAAAAACGAAACTGAAAGCACAAGAGCTGCCAAATGACAAACAAAGCACTAAAAATCCAACGAAAGAGCGCAAAGAGCGAAAGCGAGAGAGAGAGAGAGGGAGAGCGAGAAGGACTGAGAGCGAGAGTGGTAGCGGTAGAGGGAGAGAGCCAGCGAGCCAGCTGTTATAAAAGCATATAATGCGGTTTTTGTAGTGCTCGTAGTTTTGGTTGTTGTTTTTTTTCGGTTTTTTGTTTTTTTGTTGTTGTTTTTGTTGTCTCATAGTTGAAATAAATAAACGATCAAAACATGCCTTCAAGTTGCATGAAGATGCAAGTGCAACAACAGCAACAGCAACTGAAAAGGCAACGAACTTATTTATTTTAACGTTCAAAGGGAACTGTCTTAGATCGAGTTCGTTTCCTAAGTCTTTTTGTTTTGAATGTATGGAATAACTTAAACAACGAACTCAGCTGAAAGTGCCTAAAGACTTAAGAAACGAACTTGAGTTTAGACTACGCGCTGCAGACTTAAGAAACGAACTTGAGCTAGCACCGCACTGTTTTCAATGACTTAAGCAACGAACTCAGCTGCAGATCCGAAGACTAAAGAAACGAATTTGGGTCTTTTTTTAGAGACTTGAAAACGAACGAAGAAGGCACGAAGACTTGCGGAGAAACGAACTTACCGTTTGAATATGAAGACTTAAGAAACGAACTTATGTTATGACTATGAGACGAAGACTTAAGAAACGAACTTGAGGTTATATCGAACTTATCTGATATTTTAAAGACTTAAGCAATGAATATATGGATACATACATACATATATATAAATATATATATGCATATGTTTCAGTGACTTAAGAAACGAACTTATGTTTTGTTTGAAGACTCAAGAAACGAATTTCAGCTATTTAGAGTGACTTGAGGAACGAACTCGGCCGAATTTTTAAAGACCTAAGCAACGAACTTCAATAGACTACAGCGACTTAAGAAACGACTTCGCCTTATGAATGACTTAAGAAATTAATTTTGTATTTAGAGTGACTTAAGAAACAAACTGATCTATAGTTTTAAAGACTTAAGCAACAAACTTGAGTACTTGTCAGTGACTTAAGAAACGAACTTATATGAAGTTCTACAGATTTAAGAAATAAACTCACCTTATAATCTTAATGACTCAACGAACTATGTATTTTTAGTGACTTAAGAAACGAACAGACCTAAGCATTTAAGGACTTAGGCAACGAACTTGAGGAATTTTCAGTGACTTAAGAAACGAACTCTTTTGAAGATCTAAAATCTTACGAAACAAACTTCAGCTATTTAGAATAACTTAAGGAACCAACTGATCTAAAGTTTTAAAGACTTAAGCAACGAACTTAAATCGTTATCAGTGACTTAAGAAACGAACTCACCTTATAATCAAATGACTCAAGAAACGAACTTTATAGTTTGAAGTTCTATAATCTTATGAAACAAACTTTAGTTGCAGTCCTTCCATGTGACTTAAGAAATAAACTTACCCAAAAATATCTAAAGAAAGAAACTCCACTTATTATACACTCAAAAGACTCAAGCAACGAACTCGCTGCTGCACTTGATTACAGCTGCATGTCAATCAATCAAACTATATAGATTTATAAAACTGCATAATTAATAGCATCAAATGTGTACTAATTGACAGCTAATGTTGTCAACATGCTGTTGTCACCCACTGTTGTTGTTGTTGTTGCTGTTGTTGTGGCCAATTTACACTGCTTCATTAAGACCCTAAGCTCAGAGCCGTTAAATAGCTCTGAGGCAGCAGCTGCGAGGCCGTAACTTGAGTTGTTTTTTTTCTGTGTACGAAAATTACATAGACTTAGTGTCGTATTAGTTGCAAACTACTATATGGGTGGGGGAAGAGGGGGAGAGAGAGAGAAGGGTATAGCTTAACTACTGTGAACCTTGATGAACTTTGGAGCGTTGAGCGTTGAGCGTTGAGCTGCTTATCAAACATTGGCCCAATGGTGACATTTTTATAATATGATTTTTTTATAGATTTTACATGGTAGTTTTTTTTTTAGTTTTTTATTTTGTTTTGTTGCTCTTTTGGTTTTTGGTTGGGCGGTGAAATTGAACCGTAATGAACTTTAAAACGTTAATTCATAAAAACAACAAGAAATTGTGTGTTTTTTTTGCTGGTGAAAATATTTGTTTCATCTGCTTAATTCACACATTTCCGTCAACGTGCCGGGCCAAATAAAATCACAATCGATGCGCTACGATCAGTAGGCGATATGAGGCGAAATTAGAAAATCGAAAAATCGAAAAAACCGAACAACGAAAATCGAAAATCGCATGCTGCGGAGCCAACAAGTATTGATTACGAAGCGTGTTGATGGCGTGTCAAATGTGAGCCACTTACGTCTCTAGTATATATACATATATATATATATATCTATATATATATATATAGATGTATATCTTATGTATTATATAAGCGTAGATTGAATGATGCATTCGTAGTGCAGTTATGCTAATTGTGTGTGCACACACCATCGAGAAGTTCAGCGAGAGATTGAAGTGAAGTGAAGTGAAGGCAGGTGAAAGCGTTTGCATGCCAAAGTCTTGCGCAAATTGCAGTAACAAATACGCACACACTCACTCACACACACGTGCTGTTTAAAAATCGCTTTGTTTTAAAAAAATTTATTTCATTTGCAATGGGTTTTAATTGGTATGCAAATGGCCCAAAACAAAAGCGACAAGCCGAAAACAAAGGCAAAACAAAGCAAAGCAAAGCACAATCGAAATCAAATCAAAGCAAAGCAAAACATTAAATGCAAATCAATGACGTAGCCGTGAAAAGGTCGCCGCAAACTTGGCCAACAGCAACAGTTCAGCTAGCTAGCGTATTGTAGTGTGTATTCAGTTTGTGGCCAACTTTCCAGCTGCAGAGTCTAGAAAACTGTGCACAGTTATAGACACACATTTTGTGTGTTACCTCATCAAGGCGGCGGCCGGAACAGCGGCAGTCGTCGTAGCCGCAGCAGCAGCAGAGGCAGCAGCGAAATTGCAACAATTATGCTTAACATTTGCTGCGACGCGACGTCGCACAGTGGACGTTCTTAGACTAAAGCAGGTACACAAAAAATATGCAAATATGAATTTAAACAGACTTTAATTTAGCAGCTGTTTATTTACTTACATTTTTAAACAAGATTTTGTAGTAATATAATTTTTTGTTAATGAATATACATTTCGAACTGAACTATAATTTTAAAATATATATATTTGTTGTTTAGAATCTGTTAACAAAATAATTTTAAATATGACTAAAATGTAAAAATATTTTAATAGATACTTTTTTTATTCAGTTTCTATTATAAGTCAACAAAATGTACTCTAAGAAATATTTATAAAAATTAAATTCACTTCAATTAGATTTAATTATTTTCTATAAAATTTATTTTGAAATATTGAAATCTGTTAACAAAATGTTTTTAAATATGACTAAAAAATATTTTAAATATGATATATTTTTATATATAATATTTTTAAATAAGACTAATTTATAAAAATATTTTTATAGATATTTCTTTTGTTCAGTTTCTATTATTAGGGATAATAATGTGCTCTAAGATAATTTTTATAAATTAAATTAACATTAGATTAATTTATTTCCTTTAAAGTTTATTTTAAAATATAAAAATCTTGTTACAAAATATTTTTAAATATGACCTAAATATACATTTTTTTTATAGGTATTTATTTTATTCAGTTTCAATTATTAGACAAAAAAGTGTATTTTCAGAAATATTTTTAAAAATTTAATTCACTTTAAATCAATTTATTTTCTTTAAAGTTTTTTTTTTTTGAAACATTTAAATCTGTTTATAAAATATATATATAACTAAAGCATACAAAAATTATTATAGATATTTTTTTAATACAGTTTCTATTATTAGGCAGAAAAATTTAGTCTAAGAAATATTTTTAAAAATTAAATTCACCTTAGATTTATTAATTTTGTTCAAAGTTTTGGTAGCACACCAAATGAAAAGTTCTTAGTTAAAAGAACACATATAAGTATGAAAAATAAAAGTATTTTTTTTAAATAAATGACTTAAAAATTAAGTAAACTTTAAATATTTATACTTAAATAAAATTTTTTTATTAACATTTTTCAGCGCTTTACAAAACTTATACAAATATTAAGTTTGAAATCTCCATTTTCTCCATTCACATTTCTTTGGCAAAAATACATATAAAATAATTTATAAACATCTCAAAAACTTTTAAAAATCATAGCAGCTCAGTAAAAATTGCCCACTGTGCTAGCCATGTAAATGAAAATCAATGAAGCGGCCGACAAATGTTGACGACGACGACGACGAATGTTTGGGCAAAGAAAAGGCAAAGCTAAAAGTGCCGCATAAAAAGAAAGTTCAATTTTTATTTCTTTTGCTTTTGCTTATTTTCGGTTTTTTTTTTGTATTTTTTTTTTTTTTTTGTTGCTTACTGCTCAAGACCATTTGATATGAGCTAACCAAATTGTTTTGCCGGCTGTTCGGCCAAACAGTTAGTTGTCTCTGGCTCTGACTCTGTCGCTGTCATTGTCATGCAGCTGGTTGAGAGATCAGAGCAATGCAAACGGTGTTGTCTCTGACCCCAAGCACGTCCACACACCACAATTCACTAAGGAAACGGTAGCAAATGACAAATAAAAATACAAAAACAACAAAAAAAAAACCCACTTGTTTCTTAAATTTAAATGCAGGCGACGCATTTGATAATTGACTGTGTAAATCGAAGCTGCAGAAACCAAAAACAAACTTGTTATTACTGTATTGCTTTTCGCGCGAAAACAACTAAAAACAACAAAGTAACTAAGTAACTAAGCAAGTAAGCAACTAAAAACAAAATACCAAAAAAAATGATTGCAACATTTGCCAAACGGCGCCAAAGAATTTGTGTCATGCGCTTGCACAATGACCACAAAGTCGCCATTTGCCTTTTGCCCAGTTTACAGTTTACAGTTTGCCGATTGCAGTTTGCAGTTTTCAGTTTTCAGTTAGCTGGTTTTCAGTTAGCTGCTAGCTGTTTGCTGTGTTTGCCAGTGCATTGCCGTTGCGCCTTGCACACGGGGCGTATAAGCAACGTGTTGACGGCAACGACCACTACGACGACAACAGAGCGAGCTGCAACTAAACAGCAAAGCAGAGAAGCGGGCTAAAACTACAGCGCATACAGACTTTAAAAGACCCTGTAGTGCAAACAAACAAATTAAAGAATTTAAACAGCATTAGAGGCAAACTAACGATAGTCGACACAATCGATAGTAGGTGATAGTTTTTTGAAGTGAAAGTGTCTTGATAGTGTCCAAGATGAAAAAACTGTGTTTAAGTATTTAAAAACTTGTTTTACCCAATGCTTAAACAAGACAACTCTTCAAATTTTCCAAAGGTTAACTGAAATTTAAAAAAAAAATCAATTATAAACGAAAATTAAATGTACAAAAATAAAAAATTAATCCACAGATTTTGATTTTGGAATAACAATATGTTGACTTTTTCTCCTTCAACCGTGTACTGCGATCTGGCACAATTTATTCAACCTTTTGCATAGCACAAATTTGAGTAAAACTCTTTGAAAATAGTTTAAAAGTACGTTATGTTTATTACCTTTTGAAAGAAAACAATCTATAACTTTGTTTGAATATAATTTAGTGACACTATCGAAAACTATCGGTAGCAAAGAACCATCATTAGTGGGTTGTCTCGATAGTAAACAACCATCGATAGTCTCCATAGTGCTATCGATTGTTCACCATTATTCATATTGATGATCAAACATATATAGAATTATATTCTATTCAACTTTTCTCTTTCTAAACTCAATTCACACATTTAAACTTAGTTTACGACAAACTTAACATACCCATTTGTCACTGGTCAAGAGCAGGGTCTCTAAAATCGGCGACCAGAAGAAGTAAAACAGCAATTGGTAAAGTTTGTGTTGCATAATACACATTTACTGGGAGTTGGCCGTATCAACTTGGCCAAAAGCCCACTTGACGGAAGTCAAACAAAATATATATAAACACAGAAATTTTATTATTTTTTTGCCAGTACATACAATATATATGTATATACTCACTTACTATATACTAAAATGGATTCAGGTTGGGTGGGAAAATGTTGGTAAAATATGACAAGTCCATTAAATTGTTGTGTTGAATGCAATTTTCGAGGGAAATTTGTCAAGACAACGTCGTCGTCGCGACGCTATGTGGAGTAAGCCAATAAGTAAATTGGCCAAAAGGCGAGCGACAAATAACAACAACAACGAAAGTAAGCAACAATTGTCAACAGCGAGCCGCAGATATCGATAGAGTATCCGGTTTTGCAAATTATATAGCGTATTAAATTGTTTTGTGTTTTTTTCAGCTGTTTGCAGTTTAAGCATAATAAACTAGTGTTAATATTCGACACACTGGAAATAAAATAGTTATGGCCGTAATCAAGCAACAAGTGGCTTAAATCAGTTTAAATGTATCAATTAAAGGCAATAGCGTGAAGCTTAAATTTGAGGCGTTTCAAATTAGCGCGCGCGTTCATATAGGTAAGCTGTTCACAGCTCCACTCGTTGTCTCGCTTGCACACACGACGAGTTGCTATGCAAGCAGCGCCAGCTATGCGGCTAACGTGCAGTGTTGCATTTGCAGAGTGGCGCCATCTAGGCAACACAATTTTAAGTTAGTCACGCACATATATCGATAAGCACTAAGCTATATTTCACAATTAAATAAACAGCTTTAGCAGCGTTATAAATAAAAGCAAATGTAAGTTAATTTAATAAACTATTTTATAGCATAAATTGCAGAGTCTTATGCTGCAACGATAACAATTAAAGTGCAAACAATATTATATCGATAGTTTGCCACGATAATTTGACAGCTGACAACTCTAAAGCAAAACGCCGCATTTTTTTACGTAAATCCTGAGCAATTGGTAAATTCAACAAGTTATTTGCATTACTAACTGAAAGTGAAAGCCTAATTTACAGAAAACAAATTGCAAAATGATCTACACAACGACGCTGCTGTCGCGGGGCTCCATCATCGGATCGCTAATGAGCAAAGTCAGGCAAGTTGTAGCCAAAAATTCAACCACAATAAACACAATCGAAAACACTGAATATGAAATCAACAACAATAATTCATCATCATCAACAAAAAACAGACCATTGGCGGCAGCAAGTATAAGCCACACCGCAGTGCAGCAGTCCAAGACGCTGGAGGAGCAGGTGGGCCTGCCGCCACGCCCCAAGAAGCCCCTAACGCCCTACTTCCGTTTCATGCGCGAAATGCGTCCCAAACTGCAGTCGCAAAATCCCAAAATCTCCACCATAGAGATTGTGCAAGAGTTATCGCGCCGCTGGGTGGATGTGGATGCCAAGCTAAAGGAACGCCTGCAATCCGAGTACAAAAAGGATCAAGAGTCCTACATGCAGCTGCGCACCAAATACGAATCACAGCTAACGGACTCGCAACGCGCCGAAATCAAGCAACTCAAACAAGACATTAGCGATGCCAAGGAGCGACGACAGTTGCGTAAGCGGGTCAAAGAACTGGGACGACCCAAGAAACCCGCCTCGGCTTTTCTACGCTTCGTCGCGAGCGAACGGCTGAATACACCACAGAGCGACAAGCAAACGTACCGCGAGTGGCATCAAAAGACCACCGCCAAATGGACACGCCTCTCGGATGCCGAGAAGGCGGTCTATCTGCAGGAATCCCGCAAGGAACTCGATCACTACAAGTACGCAAAAATAGCTACATTTCTTTGTCTCTACTTTTGGTCCTATAAATAGCAACAACTCAACGCGGTTCATTCACTTTATTATTGCAGAAAAGCCATTTCCATTTGGGAGGAGAAAATGATTCGTCTCGGCCATATCGATGTGGTGCGCAGTGGCGTTTTGATAGATCCCCCAGAGCCAAAGCCACGCAGCAAGTCACAGTCCCAGTCCCAATCCCAATCCATCAAGGATAAAGTAGTCTGATGCGGTACAAACATAACATTAAATAACTTTACTTTCGTTTAGTTATTTCCTACTTTTTGTTTCATTTCAACTTTTTTTGTAGTTTCTAAGTTTCTCCTCTGCAGCGCATTGAAAAATGCTGTGCACTTTTGCTGCTGTTGTTCTCTTCTGGAAGCATGTAAATAGTTGCAGCAACACACACAAACACACACATACACACATGTATTAAATATAAACAAAAATATATATTTAATTTTTTGGAAATTGAAAACAAATTTTGTGTGCAATTAACTAAAAGGTGGAAGCAGTTTTAAGCTGAAATATGTCTATAGAAATGTATGAAAAAGGGAAATATACTTAGAAAGTAAATTATAACGTTGAGCCAATAAAATGTTTAGAAATCAGCCTACATATCTCATTGTAATGTCCATCGGAAATTAACTTGCCGAAGGTTTAGGGAAATTTGGTTTTGGGTGAGGAGTTTGTTGGGTTTTGAGTGACAGAATGTCTACGTATATGTACATTAATATTTATTTATTCTTGTTAAGCATATATTTTATATTATCTTGAAATAATATATGTATATAAAATAGCTTTAAAAAGCTAAAACAATATTCTTATTCTGAATTAAAATTAAATCATTTTGTTGTCTTAAAGTTCAATTGAAAAGTTTTCTATAGCGTACAAATGTTCTTGACTTTATTATAGTTCTTAAAGACAACAGTTAAGCTAAAGGGAGTTATACTTTTAATTTTAATTGGGTAGATTGTGCATTTAAATCTACGCAAGCTAGGGACGATAGCAGAACCCAAAACCACGTGCATACTTCAAGTTGTGTAGAGTAATCATAAGTCTAATACTGAAATTTCAGCAATTAAAAATTTGTAAAAATTTAAAACTTCATGTTGGCTTTAAAGCTAGATTTAGAAAACTCGTATTATAAATAATTAAATTTTTTAAATGGCAAAACCTAATAATGGATTTATTATTTCAAATGTGACTTCAACAGAAAATTTATTTGATATTTAAACTTTATAAAATTGAATATAAGAATTTTAATGAAGTAATTTTCTTGATGTTATAAATTAACCTGAAAAACCAAACATTTATCCTCAAACTGCATTACGTATTTATGGGAAGATAAAAGTTCTTTATAGAAAAAAAAAATATAAATAATGTAGGATTTTGTTAAGCTATATCTAGCTATTAGATTTTGTTACTTTAACTAATTTAGAAATGTTTTCTATACAAAAAAAAAAACTTTAAATTTGCTAATAAAAAGGTTTGAAAGTTAATCATCTTAAAGTACTTTAATTTAAACTAATTGAAAACCTAAAGTACATTTTTACATCACATATTTTAACTTAAAAAAAAAATGTTTATTGTTTCATAACTAATTGGCCAACTTTTCTAAATGTAAATTCAATAATTACTATATTTAGAAACTCGTTTCTAAATCAAAACTTTTAATTTTCCTATAAGAGCGCTAGACATGATACCAACTTAAAGTAAAGTACTTTAATTTAAACTTAATAGAGAATATTAAGTAATTTTGTAGCATACACATTTTAATTTAAAAAAATATTTCATAATTAATCAATAAAGTTTTATATACTTAAAGTCAAAAATTACTACATTTGCGAATTTTAAATAAAAAGTTTTAAAAATTTGTACACTTCTCAATATTCCAGTAAAAACTAAAGTCTTTAACATGCTAGTTTAAATTAACCTCAAACTATATATGTATAGAGTAGAATGCCTATTATAACTTAAGCTAATCTAATCACTAAAACTAAAAATTATCGCTTGTGGCCAATACACGTGGCATTGACCCATGAAAAAAAAAATAGAGACACGTTTGCTGGCCAAACTTAAAGTAGAAGGCAGAAAACACGTGTTTGAGTCTTACGGGGTTAAGATCACACTTGATTCTTAGTTGATTTAACACGGTAATCGACACAGTTTTAATCTATCTGCGTAGATCACGGTAAACAAATATGCAATAAATTTGTCACCTCAAATGCGCAGAATATCAATTGACAATTAATTTCCATTAGTACAGTCTTAAAAAAAGTATTCTAAATGTATTCTAATCTTAAGTGTGTGTTTCCAAGTTGTGATAGAAAACACAACCGTTCGGCTCTTGAGTCAGTTTCCAAATGAAATATGCGGCTTGACTGTAGACTGAAGACAGCTATATTAAAAGACTGGAATATTTGGTGTTGCTGCTCACTGGATGGCCATTTTGCAATGGTCAGCGTATGTGTGGGCTCTCTCTTTCTCTCTCTGCTGCTGCTGTTTCCGCAGATAACAGTTTCATATTGTGGCCATAGTTGCCACTCGGCGTAAATGTTGTGTGTTCCAAGTGTGTACATGCAAGTGTACCAATTTTTCGACAAAGTGTACCTAAATTTTTATTATGTTTATTTGATATTGAATATTGAAAAAAGGCATGAAATCAATAAATAAATGTTTAGGAAGTTAAGTTTGTGACTTAACATTAAAGAGGACTAAATAAATGAAGTTTATTATACAAAGTTTAAATGGTATTAATAATATAAAGGCTTAAATATAAAGTATGACATAAAAATCTCGTAGTTAACAAAAGTTTTTAGCTTAGTTAATAAATATTTTTTTAATTTATTTAAAATAGTAGCACTGTAACCAAAAAAATTAAGCCACAAATGAAAGTATTGCTATTAAAAAATAATTAACTTAATTCATATTTTTTATTTAAATAAATTTACATTAAAACTTGCCCAATAAATAAAAAACTTAACTTAGTTTACCAATATTTTTTAAATAATTGTATGTATTCGTAACAAGTTTGTTTAAATAGTAGCAATGTAACTAAAAGTAAGTCACAAAGGAAAGTATTATTTTATAAAAAAAAAATATATATATACATATATACATTAATTCTTATTTTGTATTTAAATAAATTTACATTAAAAATTGCCCAATAAATAAAAACCGTATAAACTAAAAGAGAATTACATATACAAGTTTTGTAACTTTCAACAGATATATACTTTATTTAGCTCATATATTTTATTAAAATGTATTTGTATTAAAACGTAGCTAATTAATAAATCTTAACAAATAGAGAATTAAAAAGTTTTAAAAGCATGAAAAAAATCGACTTTAGTTTTCTAATTTAATACTTAATAATTCATATTTATATAACAGCAATTTAAAATTATTTTACATTAAAAATTATTAAGTAAACTTTATGTTAAAATGTTAAGCTTTCAATAATGTAAATAAGTTTAATAATAAAATATTATAAGTGTAGCAATGTACCGTTGTCTACATAAAGTACTCAGTACCATGCATTACATATAATAAATGTACCATAAAGGTGGCAACCTTGTTTATGTCTGTTTACACTAAGCCTTTACTGTTACTACAATTTGTTACTGTTGCGCTCTTCAGCGTCTGTTACACACCTAACGCTCTTTCACTCACCCACTCTACGCTCTCACGCGCTCACTCTCTGTTACACTCTCACTCTCTCTGTGCACTCACTCAAGGCATTCCAGTGAGAGCGGAGAGCACAGATCGTTTTGTAGGTAGACGAAATGCGTGGCTTGAAAAATTTTCATCTAGGCGCTGGCTGTTCAAACTGGCTATTGAAAACTGGCCCAGAACTGAACTCTATACTAATTGAAAACCCAAAAAAATGTCCATGTGTGTGTTTATGTTTTGTTTGTTTGTGGCACACTGTACACAATTGCCATGCACTTATGTATGTAGCTGGCATCTTGATTGGCCGCCACATTCTTTAGTTTTTTAGCTAGAATTAAAAACTTACCTCCGATTTTTGGGCAAATAACACGTTCTACGCTCAGCTTAGAGCCATGTCCGCAGCACAATTGCGAAACAGTTTCAGACGAGTGTAGTAGCATATAGTATGTATATGTATGTATTTTGGCCAAAAACCTTGAGCTACTCCAAAAAAAAACAGTCAAAATATTGCTATCAACTTAATAGCTACGTATGTGTGTACTTAGCCAGGCCAATAAAATGTGTATGTCTGGAAAATGCTCATTTAAACCCAAACAACAGCAGCAGCAGCTTCTGCTGTGGCAGCTACAAATGTAACAAGAAAGAAAATGTCAGTCGGGCATGCCGACCGTGTAATACCCTCTGAGCTTCGTATCCAATTATATGAGTTCATTTTGCACTGCTTACAAGCAGTGCACTGCTTAAATTTTATACACACAAGCAGTACTCTAAGTAAGTTTTAAATACACAAGCACTGCTTGTAAACACTGCAGCGTAAACGAAAGCAGTGCACTGCTAAATATTTAAGTTTGTATGACAAACTTTTTTTAATTATAGTCCGATTTTAATGAAATTTTCACAATCGCTTGATATTATTTATCTGTAAGTAAATGCTAAGTTACAAAACTATACGTTAAAAAATAAGTGAGCCAGCGACATGCAAAGTTACAACAGAAATTGTGCTTTTGGTGGGCGAAGGAGGCGTGACATCCAAAAAATTTTGATGACATTGGCTTTACATTGCATCTTGCAACCTGCATGCTAAAATTGGTGACCCAAGGTGTTATAGTTACCGAGATATTCGCCAAAAACATGTATTTTTTACGAGGTGTGTCTGGTTTTTCGCTAATTGTGGGCGAATGGGGCGTGGCATCAAAAAAGGAAACAAACTTGTATTGACTGACTCAATATGTGATCGATACTGACCAAGTTTGAACTAGTAGCTCTCACCATCTCTGAGATCTTTTCGTTCATACGGACAGACAGACGGACGGACGGACAGACGGACATGGCTATATCGACTCGGCTGTTGATGCTGATCAAGAATATATATACTTTATGGGGTCTGCCACGCCTTCTTCTGCCTGTTACATACTTCTGACAAACCCAATATAACCCTCAGAGTGTATAACTACACTTAGCTATAGCTATTTAGCTAGCTAACTTACTTACTTACTAGCTATCTAGCTACTTACATGGCTAAATAAAGCGCTTAATGTTCTGTGGCAGCCAAGTGGAACCGTTTTGTAGCTATTGCAGCTTTTGGCAGCAGCTTATTAGCCAGTTTTATTGTCTACTTTAGCTGTTGTAGCTGCTGCTGCTGCTTCTGCTGCTGCTTATTATATGCATTATTAGCCCATAACATTGCCTAGTTACTTGACCCGCTTTTCCACACCCCACCCCACCCCTCTCTAACTCTAACCAAACAATCTTCTGCCTTAGCCTGGCCTAAACTGGAGGCCAACTTGTTGTGTTGCTCAATTTTCAGTTCTGCTACAAAATCCAAATTTCTTGTTTCGTTGTTTTTGTTTTATTTTTTTATTCCACAATTTGGTTCGTTGCAAAAATATAGCATATATCTAGTTATAGTATACATTTTAAAACGCTTACATAAATTTTATAAACTAATTCTATAAAAATAAGAAATACGTATTTACATCAATTTTGCACAAAAGTAAAATGAAAACGAAAAACGAAAAGAAAATAATTTAATTTAATACATGTGAAAATGGAAAGTGAGCTAATACAATATAAGTACTATATGTACATATATGTATACATATATCTCTAACTGCATGTAAATAAAATACATATAAGTACTATATATGTATCGCTAACTGTTTCTTTATCCGTTCCATATAGCAAGGCTATTAAGCTTTCGAATTAACATAGGTTTGGTTCAGTTCGAAAATTAGTTCCTATCCACAAACTGTTTTTTTCAGGCCTTGAAATTTGCTTAAATTTTATACAAAACATTAACTTAAGTTTTGTGATTTTGTTAAAAATTGTGGTACAGTTCGCAAAACGTGTTTGAAGTTTCAAATCTTGTTACGAAACTGTACCAAAACAATTGTTTAAATTTTGTAACTTTGTTATAAGCGAACCGCATTCGACTCAAAATTATTAGTTTCGGAAACCGGTTTTTTTGCGACTTGGTTTATTCAAACTATGAACCCAATTATGAGGTACAAGACCTTGTTTTTTTTAATATAGAAAATTTACTTTAATTATGTAGGCGTTCCGCTAAAAACTTTGGGTTCGCGAACCGGTTTTTTTAAGAATTGGTTTTAATAACTGTAAATGCAATTTTGAGGTTCAGATCAAGTTTTTTTTTAAATAGAGAAAATTTACTTTGAATATTAGGGCATTCCGCTCAAAACTTTAAGGTTCGCGAACCGGTTTATTTTTTCGAATTGGTTTTTATGAACTGTGAATCCAATTTTGTGGTTCAGATTATTGCTGTTTTTAAATAAAGAAAATTTACTTTAATACTGTGGGCATTCCACTGAAAACTTTTAGGTTCGTGAACCGGTTTTCTTGCGAATTGGTTTTTTTTTATAAACTGTAAATGCAATTTTGAGGTTCAGAGCTTTTTTTTTTAAAAAAAGGTACTTTAATTATGTAGTCATTTTGTTAAAAATTTTAAGTACACGAACCGGTTTTTTTTTAGGATCAGACTTTGCTTTAATTTTATAAAAAAAAATTTGTTCAATTTGATAATTTTGTTAAGTTTTGTTTCGCAGGATTTTTAAAACTCGGAATGTTTAAGTACAAAATAGTGCAATTTTCGTACCGGTTTGTGGGAATCTTCGAATCCTATGTTTAGGTTCAAACACGTTTAGGTTTAAATGTATACAATAGATTTACTTACATTTTATTTTTGCTAATTTTGTTCACTTTAAGAAACTGTTTTGGGGAAGGTTTAATACAAGGTTTAGGCTTAAACCTTTACTTATTTGCGAAACCGTTTTTTTGGAACTTCGCAACCCAAAGGTTTTGGTTCAAACCTTCAAGAAATGGCCAAAACTTAAAACTTCATATAAAATGTAACATAAATCTGTTGAATAGTATGTTTAGCTATTTATGTATAATTTTAAAATGAACCAAAACACATTTTTATAAGAAAGAAAATTTCATTTACGAGTTCAGGTTCCAGAGCATAACTTTTTGCTCCCACAAACCCCCGAACCGAACCGCTTTTTGCAGCCTTGCTATATGGAGCATGTGATGTGATGTGAATTTTTTGAAATGTGATGCGAAATATAAAATGAATTTGAATTGAAATATAACTAAGAAAACTGTAACTTGGACAGATAACATAAGATAACAAAACACCAAACGAGTTAGCCTCGTTTGCCACTGGAGGACTGTGAGTGACTGTTACTGTGACTGTGACTGCTGCTGTGACTGTCCTCGGAGGGTGGACGCACCCAGCCACCGTAGCGCCGTTCCATTTCGCGTGCCACTGCCAGACAGAGATGATCCTGCCCGGGATTGGCAACGACCTGAATGCCCATGGGCAAATTCCGATGATCGAGACCGATCATACAATTGGTCACAGGGAGACCCAGTGTATTAAAAATTGCCATATACATGGGCTCCAGCAGCTTGTGATAGATCTGATAATGCTGATGGGCGGTATTGGGAAATGTGGGATAAAGAAAAACGCCATCGTTGCCTAGCAGCTCTTTGAATTCAGTCTTTAATGCCTCAATGATGCTGGCCAAATGTTTGTGCCTTGAATTCGGTATGATTTTCATAAAGTTCTGCAGATGACCAAAGATCACCGAGGGCAATATGCTGTCCGAGCAGCCAAAGAAATATTTGACCGTCTCTTTGCACACGGTTTTGGGCTGTTCCCCCTCCTCTGTTTTGTGGTAAATCGTCTCAATGTTCTTCATGGTCAGCATGGCGGACAGTGAGATGTCCAGGGACCATTTCATCTTACGTATATTCACACGTTTGGCATTGAAATCGCTCGCCACACGATTAATGGCCGCATGCAAATCTCTGCTCAGCGGTCGCATCATGCCCGACGGACCATCGTTGTCCATGAAAAAGAAACGTATGCCATGTGCACTGATCTCTTTGTCCAGAGTGAGTTTCGGTCCCGTTGGATCACTCATGCACTTGAGCAGCAGCGGCAAATCCTTGGCATAACGTGTCATCGGTGCAATGGTAAAAAAATCTCCCCATTTGGGAAAATCACTAGTCGGATGATGACCACGAAAGGACACGGCATACGGTGTGGGTTTGTGTCCCCAAATCCCGCTAAACATTGCGGGCAGACGAGAGGAACCGCCTATGTCCGAGGTGAGTCCGAGCAGCGAGGCGCCACTGGCCAGCAGCGCCGCTTCACCGCCCGACGAGCCGCCCGGCGTACGCTTCAAATCATACGGATTCTTCGTTTGTCCCGTCACATTGTTGTACGTCTCCCAGAGCAAACACAGCTCTGGTGTGTTGGACACTAGCAGTATGATGCCGCCACAGCGTTTGATCTGCTCCACCACCGGCGCATCGGAGCGTGCTATTTGCGGTGTTTTGAATACACGTCCCGCCTGATTGGTTAGACCCTTTACCGCTATGCTCTCTTTAACCGTCACCGGTATGCCCAGCAGCGGTGTCAGCTCCTCCATAGACTCAACACTATTAATGCCCATGGCAATCACATTGTCTATCTCACGTGCCTCCTCCAGCGCCTCCTCAAAGCGATCCTGCACAATGGCATTTATCAGCGGATTTACCTGCAAATCAGTTAACAAATCATTTAAAATTTATTTAAAATTTATTTTTTCAGATTTTTCTGCTCACCTGTCGACATCGTTCTATATAGGCCTCAACGATTTCTTCGCTTTTAATCTGCAAAATAAAGAGAAAAATACATTTATTTCTATTATTTTTATTGCTATCTGCCTGTCAGTCGATTCTTTCGCTTTAATTGCTTGGTGCGAACCGAGCGACAAAGCCAATTTATGTTAAATTGAAATCAATAAAACAAAAAACATTCCACAACTCATGAAAAAACCCCATTCGCAATTGTCTCGCAGTTGCGAAAGTAAAAAGCACTACGCACCACTAGGCGTATGAGTAATCTGTGTAAAGCTTTGGAAAAAAAAACAGACTAAGCGCTAGTTGTTTTAATTTCTTAAAGCTGAATATATCTAATTGCTTTAAGCAAAAACTATTAATTGATTCTATAATGTATAACTCAAATATAAACCTGAAAATTTTAAAAGAAAGAAAATTTCAGTCTTGTATTCCGACCGTTAATACCCTCTGTACCCTAACATACACACTTATTTGTTGTTGTTTTTTTTTTTTTTGACACATGCTTTCGTTTACGCTGCTTGTGTGGCGGCAGCGCAGCAGCAGAGCTACACGTTTTATGCACGTCGCTGCGCCTAGGCTACAAATTTACATTTTTTGATGTATGATAACTTATTTTTATAATAATCCAATCCTAATGCAATTTTCAGGATCGTTTGATATTATTTGTCTCTAAACTAGTGTAAAGTAACAAAATTCTATGTAAAGAAATACGTGAGTTAGAGGAGTGCAAAATTTTTGAAATTGTTTTGTTTCTTATGACCAACTTAGAGCTTGTAGCCATAAATACAAGAAACAATCCTTAAAGCAACAACTATTGTGCTATGCTTAGCTTATTTAAATAGATTGCTTTGCTATTCAAAGGAACATTAGGATATTATCACGATTTCTGAAACGATTACGGACTAGATTTAAATTTCTTTTATACAAAAAAGAAGTGTGCCCATAGCTTTTAGGCACATTTCACCTGATTTTGTATAAAATTTAAGTACACACTTGATTTTTTGTATGGAAGAGATCAAAAACTTGTCTAATACTTATACTTATTTGCTACGGAAATCGGTCTATTCTTCTAACAGAACTTTCTTTATGATCTAACTTATCTAAGTTCTCGATTTAGTTCAAAATAACCGATTAAAATCTTGTTGTAGCTAAAAGAACTGATATGACTGGATATCTGTAATTAAAATATACCCCAAGGATTATGCAAATTTTTGTAATGTATATATATTTTAATTACAAAATAATTACTTATGCCTATGTGTAAGTGTATGTATTTATCAAAATTAGCCAAAGGCCAATTGTTATGCATACTTGATGATTGCCAATTTGTAGTGCCAGCTTAGCGGCAATTAGTATAAATAAACAAATAAATGCAGCAATAAAATAAACTATTGTTATATTATACGCAAATAGCAAAATATTTAAAGCATATGATACACACTTTTTAGCCCAGCTTATAGAGTAGACAAGGGTTGATATTTTTATGCGAATTTTGTTGAGGAAAATTAAGAGAAGTAATACATTTGAATTAGTATAAAAATAGTATACTAAGAAGTTATGCTTTCCATAAAAATTGGTTAGTAAACAGCGCAATTTCGTATACAAGTAAGAAATTCAGTCGAGTATCCCGACCCTCTGAGTTTTATTTCCTTTTATATGAGTTCAGTTCGGACTGTTTACAAGCACTGCACTGTAAAAATTTTAAACACACAAGCAGTGCACTGCTTGCAAAAAGCGTAAACGAAAGCAGTGCACTGCTGTTGTGTTAAAAATTTTTCTTGTATGAGAAATTTTCTTAATTATAGTCCGATTTCGATGCAATTTTTACAATCGTTTGATATTATTTGTCTCCAAGTATATGCTAAGTTGCAAAACTATACGTTAAGAAATAAGTGAGCCAGCAGCAGGCAAAGTTACAACGTAATTGTGATTTTGGTGGGCGAAGGAGGCGTGGCAACCAAAAAATGTTAATGGCATTATCTTTATATTGCATCTAGCAATCTATATGCCCAAATTGGTGTCCCTAGGGTTTATATTAACTAAGATATTCGCCAAAAACATATATTTTTTAGGAGACATGTCTGGTTTTACGCTTATTGTGAGCGATTATTTGAGATAATATAAAATAGAATATATATCTAACTGAACCTCCTTAATTATCTATTTCCAACTATGAGCTAAATAAAATTTATAAATTATTGTATGAGCTCATCTTTAAAGCAATTTGTAGCTATAAAAAATAAGAAAACGTTTTGGATTTATTCAACTACATAATCCCAAGCTACACAGTTAAGTAGATAAACTATAGTTTTATAATTTCCGCAATAATGAAAGTGTGTTTTAATGCAACTTTGAACTTTATAGCGAACTTCAACTGCTGATCTTAAGTATATATATATATGTTATTAGCTATTTGCTAACGGAGATGAAATGTTTGAGCTACCAACTGAGAAATTCAATGTCTGTTCAACAGAGTTGTTGTATGCAGCACAACTCTTGTTGCAATGTTGTAATAACACGTTCATATATGTATGTAAGTATTACATCTATATATAATTAAATTTAAGGCTACTTGACTTTTTCAATGACTTCCAGTGTAATAATAAATCAAAAGCAACAAACTCGAATTGAAATGTAGACAAACTGAAGCAGGGGAAGGGAAAGAAGAAAAAGTGCATAAAGCAGATACCGATGAATTTAAAGACTAAAGACTACAACATAAACCTACATAAACGAAAGCAGTGTGTGTGTCAGTCAGACAGACAGACGGACAGACAGACGTACAGACAAAGAAGCCCAAAGAGTTGAACAATGGTTTAATCAGTGACCCACAAGCAACCAAAATCCAATTCATACAATGTATAATTAAATGGAACACATGTTTACAATGATACCCTGTAACCTGTAATCAGACAGAGGGAAATATACACAAAGTTCAATTAAGAGATAAGGCTACCATCAATATTGAGTATATATTGTCATTTAACGAGATGAACTCTAGGCAATATAGGTCATTTGCTTGGTTTAGGGTAATGCTATCAGATGAATAGGAGAGCCGAATATGTAATAAGTGCGCTAGAGTTGAGCTGCTCGACTGTTGTGTGCCCAATTCTTGTATATACTCTTTTTAAAACATACTCTTTTACCCTTTTTAAACAGACAGGCAGACGGTCGGACAGACGGAAGGTCGAACAATCGAAAGGTCGGACAAGCGGACGGTCGGGAAGACGGACGACGGACAGGTGAGCATACGGAGAGACGGACGGTCGGACAGGTCGACATACGGTCAGACGGAAGGTTGGACAGACGGACGGTCGGACAGGTGGAAATACGGACGGTCGGAGAGGCGGACGGTCGGAGAGACGGACGGTCGGAGAGGCGGACATACGAACAAACGGAAGGTTGGAAAGACGGACAGTCGAACAGACGGGCGATCGTACAGACGGACACTGTAATATTCACTCTGTAGATAATGCTGAACAAGAATATATATATTATGTCCCTTTTGTCTGTTATTTCAGAAAACACTGTACAACTTCTTAGAGCTTTAGTGTCGTTTACAATAGCTATACGTCTCAAAAATCCATACATCACTCAATTATTCTTAAAGAAACCAAACCAAGCATTCAATACATAATATTTTAAATTTCTTACAGTGTAGCAACCGCATAGAACTTGAATTTACCTACAAAGCTTTACAACTACACAAGTGTAGGTAACTGCTTGTAAATGTATTAGTGAAAAGCTTTCGCTGCATAGCACTATACAGCTTATCCAAGCTTAAGAGGTCTATCTGTGTGTCGTGTACGTGTGCAAGTGAGCTTTTATGCTATACAGAATTGAGGCAGTTAATTAATTCAATATTTGTTAACGATCGAAGACTGTCAAAAATGATTAATCAGTTACAGATAGAAATGAAAGACTTGTAGAAACATGAATCATATGTTTTAATTACATACAGAGCACTCTACGTTTAAATACAACTCAATTTTAGCTATAATTAAGTGATATCTCTATATACAGATGTATTGCATATATATTTTATTGTTGTCGAAATGTCTGAGATGAGGCACGCATAGCTGAAAGAGGAGGAGCGCAACTGGTTTGAGACTGAATTTAAAACAAAACAATTTAATAAGTACTATTAACAAATATATTTGCGTAAACCAAGTGAGGCAACTTGACAATGAGACTGCCAGCTAAAAAAAATACAACAACAAAATTGTAATTAAAATAATAAATTTAAAACAAAAAAAAAACCAAAAAACGACATACGAACGTGCAGTTAAATGTAAACAAACAAGAAAGACTTAAAAACATAATGCAAAGACTAGCTATGATGTGGGGCAGCTGGGGGAGGTGTAATGCTTCTTTGGGGGAGTGCTACAATAAGGTCTGTCAAGTAGCGACCTTATATGATACATATGTATGTATGTATAACTGCCAGAGCACAACAAACAATAACTATTAAGCACAAGTTTACTATCATATTTCATACACTGTTACGCGTATCTGTATCTATAACTAATGTTATGTGATGCTATTGATAGCTATTGTGTACTCTATTGGCTAACCATTTTGCGAATTACTTGACTAGCCCTAAGTCTGAAATTTCTACAAGTTATGTTAGAAATGGATTTTGAAACCATTCAACTCGTCTACATAATAAAATGCATTGTTTTTGAAGTGAGTAAAGTTATGACGAGTTGTCTTCATTTTTGACGCAATACTCTCAACTTGACACCAAAATATTATAAATCAAATTTAAAATTATTAAATAACAAGCAAAAGTTTTAATAAAAATGTTACAAAATTTTAAACAGTTTGTTGTGTTTAATAATAAATAAAAGTATTTTTTTTAGATTTTTTTTAGAATTTTTTCTTTATATAATGCAAAAAAGCAAAAACTTTTTTTTTGTTTTTTTCACAAAATAAATAAATCATTTTTAAAATTATTTAATAACAAGAAAAAGTTGTAAAAAAATTTCTACAAAATTAAAAAAAGAAATTAAAGAATTTTTTTTAGATTTTTTTCAGAATTTTTTCTTAATAAAATGCAAAATAACTAAAACTTTCTTTTTGTTTTTTTCACAGAATAAATACATCATTTTTTAAATTATTAAATAACAAGAAAAAGTTGTAAAAAAAATTTTAACAAAATTGTAATTTAAATATTTTTTTAAATTTTTTTTTATTTTTTTCAAAATTTTTTCTTTATAAAATGTAAAAAAGCAGAAACTTTCATTTTATTTTTTTTTTTACAGAAATTTAAAAATATACATAAAATAAATATTATTTTAATAACTTTAACTACAAATTGTGTATATATACTTTATAATTAATGCTTCTTATATTCAAAAATAATGCTTTTACAGGGTATCACGAACTACAACTGCTATTAAACACACTCTGACGCCTAATTGAAGTTTTATTGATGTCATTTTTTTGTTTAAAACGCTTTCAAGTGTCTGGCTTAAAAGAAGTAAAATCTTTGTGGCAAAGGTCGGCGCAACTGACACCTGGGCGTTGACTTGTCTATCCACCAAAGCAGAGAAAGATAGATAGAAAGATGGAGAGCGAGAAAGAGAGAGACAGAGACAGAGAGAGAGAGAGAGAGAGAGAGAGAGAGAGAGCAAGAGAGACGCGTCTGATTGCCTAAACTTTGCCACAATGTATCTAATAAGATGTGGCAATCGCAATGTGTGGCCTTTGTTGTTGCTGTTGTTGTTGTTGTTGTTGATGCTTTGTGCATTAAGTGGACTGAAGACTGTACTGTACACTCCTTGCCACTCCATTCCGCCATCTTTCCCAACTTACCACCAAACTGTCTATCTGTCTGGCTGACTATTGATTTTGCAACAATTCGCCAGCGCCAATTTTGAGGTGCGTTCGATTAAAGTATTATGCTTAGACCCTGTAATTGGTAAAAGTGAACAGGGTATGTTTAGATCATAGAGCCTATAGGCTCTATGCTATAGCATTGTAAGAAAGAGTTCAGGAAGAGTTAAATCAGATAAACCAAAATCAGATAAACCAGTCTTCTTCTACATTTTCTACACTTTCTTCTACAGAAATGTCTTCAGATCAAGTACCAAAGATTTTAAAGCAAATAAGAACAGAATAGTAATACTGCCTATTAAACATTGAGTCTATATAATAAACCCATGTAAATGTAAAGTAAATTTATGCTCCCATAAGCAACATATGCTACATTTCGAATGCGTCCTGAAATTTCATCAACTTTGGTTACATAACTTGAAAGTTATGGAAGAAACAGTTTAGAAGCACTTTAAAAGTTAAAAGCTGACTGAGCTGTTGATCAGACAATACATATGACAAACTAAATAAAGTCAAGTATGGTGTATTAAAAAATTAACATATTCCAATTTGGTAAGCTCCTTAAACGAATTCCCCAAAATATTTGTTTCCAAGCTGTATTTATACAAATATCAGCCTTGTAACAAGCTTAATACTCATTTTCGACCCCATAAGGTATATATATTTATAATCAGCCCAAACTGACAATTCGTTTAAAATCATTTTTGCAAAAAAAAAAAAAAATTTCAAAAATTTTTCAAAAAATTTCAAGGAGTATTTTTGAAAAATTTTGAAAAAAAAAATTTTTTTGTAGTATGTATTTTTCAAAAAATTTCAAGGAGTATTTTTGAAAAATTTTGAAAAAAAAATTTTTTTTTGTAGAGTTTTTTAGTTAAATTGCAGTATGTATTTTCAGGTAAAATAAAAATTCGTTTAAAATCACTTTTGCAAAAAAAAAATAAAACATTTTAAAAATTTTAAACATGGACAATTTTGAAAAAAAAAAATTTTGTTTTGTTTTTTTGGGTAAAATATAGTCCAAAAACTTTTTCCGCTTCAAAATCTATGAATTTTTTTTTAAAGATATAACAACTGAAAGTTTCAGAAAGGCTTTTAAAAAGGTAAAAAGATTTCAATTACGAAGCTAGTTGGATAATTAAGTAGACGTATAGCTATTTGGTGAGTTCCTTAAGAAAACTGATCTTAATGCTGTCTGAGAAATATATACAGCGAAATTTTCGTATGTGAGCTGTAAAGTTAAAAAAAACTCAAAAAAGTCACTAAACTGACGGCATTTCTTACGTAATCCCATCTCAATAGTCCCATCTACTAAAATCGTGAAGAAATTTTTGACTTTCTAGACGGAACCTACTAATTCTCGGTAGTTCAGGCACTGCTATTTCATTAAACACAACTGTAAGAAGTACCTTTCAAAATACAAAGCCAGACTGGCAAAACTTGCTATGTATAAAGTACAGGGTCTCTATGGCAGTCAAGTATATTTTTCCATTGAGCTATTAAGAGTTTTTTTTTACAAAAAAAATAGGAAATATACAGGGTGTTTTCCAAACTAATTCTCTTAAATGAAAAATTCCCCTTAAACATTTAAATCACAAATCACCAATTAAGCGATCTGTTACACGGTCTCCTGCAGTCGACTTCTTTTTTGACTCTACTAAATTCAACTTTTACAATTTTTCTTTGCAGTTTTTGCGCAAGCTGTGGCCAGGCTAAGGGGGTGGGGTGGGGTGTGAAAACTAAGCTATGCTTTTTGCGGGCTATTTTGTGCCACTTACCTTTCTGGTGCGAATCAGTTTGGCCAAATCGACGGCAGGTATCTCCAGCAGATGGCTGCGTATGGGCGGCAGCTTGCGACGGATCACCTTGATGTTGGTGTAACGGCTGTAGGGCACAACGAACCAGCTGAAGACAATCATGGCCGAACGCAGGAAGCGACGCATGATGTACCCCAGGATTCTGGAACACAGTAGCACAGCAATTTTGGCGGTTGTATAAAATCCGAAAAATGTAACAATAAATAATCAAAGCGTGTATCTGACAGATACACCACAAAATTAACACAGACGAATACACTGAGATGCAGCGAACAGGTTGGCCAACGACTAGCGACTAGCGACAGGATTGTGCAATATTGTGCAGCTGGCCAGACTGCAGCAGCAGTGGCGACCGCGACGTCGACGCGAGCAGCGACGTCGGCTGCTGCGATTTTAGCGCTTGCACAATTTAGTCGAGTACACGAATTCACAGTGCGACGACTTTGCTGTTGAAGTTGGCTTAATACTTGTATTATTTTGGTTTTTTTTTTTGTTCAATAATTGGCTAATATCTAATACTTTCGATAGTGCACTTTTCTATGTTGCAACTTATTTTCACAGTGTATTTGCAGCAGCGCATGCGTAACGTTTCACTGGCTTTCATTTTGTATCAACGTATTGTTGTTATCAATGCATTTGTTGTTGTTGCACTTGTTGCAAACCGAAACGAAGCGAAACTGAAACAAAGCGAAACTGAGACGAAGCGAAACTGAAACGGCAAACGACTGAAAACGAAACGAACTGTTGCGTACGACGTGCGCTTAGCAAATAACTGGCGGAACAAAGCTGCGCAGAGCATTTAAAGCGCCGCTCGCACTGAAAGCTGCAACCGTTTCAACGCTCTCTTTAAGTGAGAGAGTGGACGAGAGCGCGAGAGTGCGCGTGCGCTGCAGCAGCATGTGTACGCTCTTAAGCTCAGCTTGCATTAACTAACTTAAAGTTCTGTTGTAAATCCCATTTGTGCTGCGGAAATGAATGCAGATTCTGTAGCTGTCACTATCGATGTATGTATTAAAGAAGGAGAACTATCGATGCCACTATCGATGCTTTGGTACTCATCGTAACTTGTTCCTTTCGGTGGCGTTCGATTGTTTTTATACTGATTAATTTAGACTAGTTCGAAGAGAAACAAACGGACATGCCTAATATACATATGTGGAGAACTATCGACAGTCTGTAATATCGACAGTGTACGATATTTTTCATAAATATAGATAGTTACCGATAGTGATCTGAGTAACAAAAATTAGTTTAAATAACTATAATATAATTTAAACAATAGTTAAATGAATTCTAAGAAAATCAACACATTAATAGTTCCGATAGTGCCATCGATAGTTCTCCACCTTTACTGTGTATATGCATACATATCTTTATCTTTGCGTCAGTTGCACTAATGGCTTGTTATGTTGTTAGTTAGTTATTATTGTTGTTGTTGTTTACCCACTAAGCTGCAATTACAACAAAACCTCTGAACTTGAAATTGAAATTGTTTACAATTTGTTTATTACTACATTCAACAATTTGCTCCTTTTCATTGACTAATTACTACTGTAATTAGCTTAATAATTTCATTCTAAAAACAAAATTAATACACTCCATTGATTAATTACAGTGACGCAAGTATTTAAGATCTTAAGTCATAATATTATCTGTATGTAAGATCTTAAGTCATAGTATTGTATAGTTCATTTGTGAGATCATCGGCATTTGAGGAAATTGCAATGTCAGCATTTCAGTATTATTGTTTAAACTTTTAGTTTAAGTGTGAAAATGGAAATGGAAATGCCAAAGAAAATATTGACTCTCAGCAAACAGAGCGGCACTTTTCCCATTGAATTTTTAAGAACTTATCTATGTGTTTAATCTTTGTTTGGTAATAATTACAAAAATAAGAATGAAGCTCAGAATTACACTGTTAAAAAAAGCGAAGCTGGATTCTTAAATTTGCAAAAGTTGCTTTTTGAGATGTTAAGTTTATGAACTTGAGGATTAAATTATAAAATATTAACCTTTTAGAGTAAGAAATTTGTTATTAAATTTTTTTCATTTCAAGCTCCATTAAAATCTAGTCTAGTCACCATAAAAAATAGACAGTCCGGCATAAAAAATATTGCATTTTATTATGTTTCTAAAATGAATTATGAAGTTTAAGCTGTAATATTTATAATTATTATTTTGCCTATTAAACAGTTTTGGATAGTTCAAAGTTTTTTAAAATACAGTAGAAATAGTCGAAACTAATTTTAAGTAAAAATCTCTAGTATCATAGGTATAATAAGAATAATTTAAATGTATTTATGTATAATTAGAACTATAATATATAATATAAATAATAATAATAGTAATAATAATAATAATAATAATAATAATAATAATAATAATAATAATAATAATAATAATAATAATAATAATAATAATAATAATAATAATAATAATAATAATAATAATAATAATAATAATAATAATAATAATAATAATAATAATAATAATAATAATAATAATAATAATAATAATAATAATAATAATAATAATAATAATAATAATAATAATAATAATAATAATAATAATAATAATAATAATAATAATAATAATAATAATAATAATAATAATAATAATAATAATAATAATAATAATAATAATAATAATAATAATAATAATAATAATAATAATAATAACAATAGAAACAAAATGATTATGAAAATATAATAATAATTAATTTTTCTCAGATTTTAACATTTAAAAAATTATAAAAACTTTTGTAGAATATTTTAAGATCTTAAAAATCAATGAGTATCAAGCTACATATATCATTATTTTTAGAAACTTTTACGTTCCCTGCACATACTGTACCCACAAAAAGCTATTTTTAGAACTTTATCACTATCAGCATATACAAATATTTATTCCAACATATAGACATCGATGCATAAAACTATGTATATCTATGTTCAGCCTTTCATAGCATTATAATACCTCTTTTAAATGCTGCGCATAACATAAGCAAACAGTTCCAGAAATATACATAAATATTACGTTGTCCACTAGCCTAAATATCAGACCCTATCTTCAGCTGCGATTTGTATATATTTATAACTGATAATTTCACGTTTATTGAGGCACTGAAGCTTGACGCCAGTTTAAATTGCAATTTGGGCAATTTTTTTTCTAAAACATGTTATTGTTTATTTGAAAAATATATACATACATATATGTATGTTATACTTATGGTACTACTCATATCTTGAGTCTAACATTTCCATAGCCTTCAAAATTGTTTTTTAATTGCGCAAACATTAGCAACTAATGGCAGTCGGACATTTAACTTGGACTGTACGTAGTACTTGCTAGAACCTATGTTAATGTCTTTAATATAATGCTGACCAAAAACTGAGCGATTAAATTTAAACCATATAGTGCATTAAAATAACTGCTTAGTTAAAGTGTCTTGTATTTCGTACACTTTTTTGTGGGGAAAAACACTGAGCAGGTTTTTTTAGTCACTGTTTTTTTTCGGACTAGAACGAGTTGATGCCTCAAGAAAAATGGGGGGAAAACACCAAGGTAATTGCATATAGAGCGGATATAAAAGCAAGAAAGTAAAGTAGCATCGAGCATGCTAGACCGTAGAGTACTCTGTGTCTCTCATTACCGATTTTATAAGTAGTAATCGGTGATAGGCGCTTGATATGTATGTCTCTCTTACACGTTGTATGGAAAACTTGCTTGATTATAAACCGATCTAAATGAAATTTTCAGGATGGGTTGACATTATTTTTCTCTAAATGAATTTGTAGCTTGTAAACCTATACGATAAGATAAACTAGCATTATAGAGCACGCAAAATGAAGAATTATTTTTATTACTTATGTGCTTAGTGGGGATGGCATCCAAAAATGTATGTTGACTTTATCTTCATGTTATAACTAGGAACCTTCTTGTCAAAATGTATCTCCAGGTATCATAGTTACTGAGAAATTCGGCAAAAGCATCGATTTTCTCTGCAATATGACCGATTTTTTGCCAATAGTGGGCGTAAGGAGCAAAAAATAAAACATTTCTGTATTTACTAACTGAATATGGAGTCTATACTGATTAAATTACCGCTTGTAGCTCTTAGCATAACTGAGATCTATTCGAATAGATATGAACAGACAGACGTACGGGCGGACAGACGGTCGGGCGGACAAAACAACGGATGGATAAACGAGCGAAATTACGGAAGGTCGGACAAACCAACGGGTGCATAGGCGAACGGGCGGATATATGGAGGGTCGGACAGATGGACATACATAAGTGCAATATCGACTCGGCTTGTAATGCTTTAGATACGTAGTACGTATTACGTACATACAGACAGGCGGACGTGCCTTTTCCAACTTGACTTGTAATGCTCAACAAGAATATGGGGTCTGCCACGCCTCTGACTGCCCGTTACATACTTTCCACAAACGCCATATACTCTATAAGAGGTTATAGCAACAAAAAAACTTTCCGTTTCATTTAAGCAATAACTTTTAAGAGAGAGCGCTACAGCTGCTCTTAGATAAACAGAGCTTAGTTTATCTGTGAGTGCTTTAGATAAGCAGTTAACGTGAGCCAAAGAGCGCGGCTAAACAGAGCACGTTCGTTAAGAGAGCGAGAGCGCGCGCGTGGGAGACGCTGAAGTGGAAGAGTGTGAAGTGAGCGTAAGTACGAGAGAGCGCGACTAGTTAAAAGTTCTGCGGCTGCGAAAAGCTCTCGCGCGCAGTTCAGTGAGCTGCAAAACTTTCCATAGCACGCAAGCAGATAGCAAAAAGAATTTCGATAAAAGCAGAACAAACAAAAGTGATAATCCGATAATAAAAAAAGCGCAAAAAAAACAAGCGATTAATTAAATTGCATTTACAAGTGTCTCAATGTGGCTGCAGCGCTTAAGCTTCGCAGCAGCAGCGAATGCGGCGTCGCGTCAAAGCAGCCGCAGTTTTGCCGCTGTTAGCAATAACAGTAATGTTATCGATAAGTCTGTAGATGAACGACATCCATTGCAGGGCATACGCATTCTTGATCTCACACGCATTGTGGCTGGACCCTACTGTACCATGGTACTAGCGGATTTGGGTGCGGAGGTGATCAAAGTGGAGCGACCGCATTTCGGAGACGAAGCACGCAAGTGGGGACCCCCCTTTTTGCAGCAAAGCGGTGATGCCACCTATTTTCTCTCCTCGAATCGAAATAAACAAAGTGTTTGTATCGATATGAAACGGGGGCGAAAGATAATCCACGAACTGATCGATCGGTGTGATGTACTGGTGGAGAACTATGTGCCGGGCACCTTGGAGCGCTACGAGTTGGGCTATGAGCAGGTGCGTCGGCTGAATCCCCGTTTGATTTACTGCACCATCAGCGGTTATGGCTCTGTGGGACCGTATGCTAAGCGTCCGGGCTATGATGTCATTGCCTCCTCCATGGGTGGACTGCTGCACATCACGGGCGAACGTGAGGGTGCGCCTAGTAAAGTGGGCGTGGCGGTGACAGATATTGCCACCGGTCTGTATGCCCATGGCGCCATTTTGGCCGCTTTGTGGCAACGTGAGCGCACTCAACGTGGCCAAAAGATCGATGTGAATCTGCTGTCCACCTGCTGCTCCCTGTTGATTAATGTGGCGAGTAACTATCTAAATGCTGGCTCGGAGGCGCAACGCTGGGGCACCGCACACTCCAGCATTGTGCCGTATCAGAGCTTCAGGACCCTCGATGGTTACCTGACCCTTGGCGCCGGCAGCGACGCGCAGTTCGTGGAGCTCTGCCGACGGCTACAGATTGAGCAAGTGCCTCAAAACAACAAATTCAAAACGAACCGGGATCGTGTGCAGCATCGTGAGGAACTTGTTGAACTACTCTCGCAAATTCTGGCAAAAAACACTTCAAAAAACTGGATGCAGCTCTTTGAGGGCGCTTCCTTTGTTGTGGGTCCAGTGAACTCCATACGGGAAGTGTTTGAGGATGAGCACATCAAAGCTATTGGTCTGGTCAAAACACTGCCACACGCTAGAGACGAAAGTGTCAAGGTTGTGGGACCAGCGGTTGTCTACAGTGAGGCACGGAATGATGCTCGCTCTGCTCCGCCAATGCTGGGCGAACACACGGACGAAGTGCTGGGCAGAGTGCTCGGCTATTCTGCGGATAAGTTGGCCGAGTTACGGGAAGAGCAGATTATCCAGTAGTTTGGTGGAGTATACACAACTGTGCTATACCCAGTCGGAGTTACAAACTGTGTGCCTTCTCGCTCTAACACATGTTAACTAAGCGCTAAAGCTTTGAAGCTTTTGGTCACAACTTGTAAAAGCTTTAAGTAACGCTACATCTAAGTGTACACTGTGAGAAATAGATGCTTTAATTAGCTTGCAAGTATTTCGTTTTGGGTTTTTGTGGGCGTCAGGGGCGTGGCAGGACTTTACATAAAAAATGTAGTGCGTCTAGCTCTTAGAAGCACTAAAATTTGTTAGTTTAAAGGGAAGAACAGACGTACACTGCTGTAATATACTCCACTATGTAGGCATAAGGATCGTGACATAAGCAAATTGAAATGTGGATGTTAAAGCTGCAACATTAAGGAGTCAACATACCAAATTTGGTGCATCTAGCTCTTAACAGCACTAAAATTCGTTAGTTTAGAAGGAAAAACAGACGTACACTGCTATAAGAACTCCTCTAAGTAGACATAAGGATCGTGGCATAAGCAAATTGATATATATTTGTTATACCTGTAATACTAAGGAGTCTACATACCAAATTTGGTGCGTCTAGCTCTTAATAGCACTGAAATTTGTTAGTTTATGAAAAAGAATGAGTCGGATATACTTCCCTCTAACTTGTTATATAATTTTGTAGCCTCTCCAAGTGCTAACATAGAAAAATTAAAGAGCTACCCTCTAGATTTTAAATTCTAAGTGCACAAAAAGTTAACCTAAAACTTCAAATTAAAGTAAAAACCAAAAAATTTACTACAAAACGCTCTAAATAACTTAAATTTGTAAGCAATTTTTAGTAGTCATTAAAAATAGCTATAAATTTAATCTATGCAAATTGTATGTCTCAAAATAACAACTTATTTTAATTTAAATAACAAGTAAACGTTTTATATGCATTATTTTCTATGCAGCATGCAAAGTGTACCCAATTTTATCGAGAAAGGTACCTTTTCTTTGTAAAAGGGTACAAAAGTACTTTTATGATGCTGCAGCCCTTAAACGTTAGAAGCTGTTACTATAGCCATCTCGCTTCGACAGCAAAGCAACAGGTGCAATTGAAAATGCAGCAAATGTGGTAAAAACAACAATAACAGCTATATATAAACAGGATATGCAATAACTAAATTGTTTACGCTACACAACTGCATGTTATGTGCACAAAAAGCATTTAAATTAGCACAAATGTAACTTACCGAGATATCAGAATGTCGCTTGGCAGACGCGTCAGGTCGATTATCGATTTAAGCAAACTCCTCACTGATGTAAACACACGTACCAGGGCCACGCAACGTAATCAACATATGTTAAAAGGAAAACAGAACAGAGAATGTGTGTTAACAGAACAAAAAAAAACAAAACAAAGTAAAGAATGTAAAAGGACTCAACTCACTTTTTAATAGTTTTTAAAAATAAATATTTCTTGCTGCTGCTGCTGCTGGCGTAGTTGCTGGTCTGCAACCAACTGATGTGCAATAGTCAAGGCGTTTGTTGTTGGTATTTGTTTGTCTATGGGCAAAGTTCAGAAACCGCAGCTGCGACACAACAGAGACAGAGAGATGAAGCGACCTCCCCCTATGACACCTACACAAACACACTGTAGGGCATTGTGGTTGTTGTTGTTGTTGCACTTTGCTCATTCAAATCACGTTATTTACACACTTACCTAGTGCTGCGATCATGATGAGGGGGAGTGAGAGAGAGAGAGAGAGAGAGCACAACAATAGCCATGAGCAAGGGTGGGAAAAAAAGTTGTTCTTTCTTGTTGGGCAACTTTTAAGCATTTTGTTGGTCATTAAAGCAGCATGGCTTGAAATGATCATACATAATTATTTGTAATTATGGCATAAATTCGTGTTTATCTAAAAGATAATTGCTGAAGAGGTTTCAAATTACAGCTAACTACATATACATATATTTTAATATCTTTAATTTAATTTCAAAATTTGTTTTGTTATGGCGCCAAACTGAATGACAAATCAGACAGAGCTGCCAGCTTGAGCGCAACTCTTATGCAGTATTTTCGGCAGTATTGTTGCAGCCAAATAAATAGGGCTGCCAGACTGCGTGCAGTTTGGTATTTTTTTATATTTTGTTTAATAATTTCATAAGCACTTAATTAATTATTGTAAACTAAATATCACTGCTTGCATAATTATATAATGCATTAATCTAAACGAAATTATATATAAAACCCGGCAATTGTCATGGTATTTTAGAAGCTAGTTGATCACCAAAGCAGCAGCGCTGCCCACTTACTCATCAGCTGTGCGGTATTTTTAGGCACACTTGCTTGGTAAAACCTATCGAAATCGCGCACGTCTATCGATATGCGGCTGTTAAATAATAACAACATTCATTGTTTTTTGTGTGCTATATACAGTCATAACTTAATTTGTTAATAACAAAATGCCGACGCCACCAAAACCAAAACCAACATTTCTATCACGCAATCTAGTCGCCATAGTGATGATACCCAGTCTTATTGGCATACACATAGGCTGGAAAATGCTGCAAGATAATCGGAAACTTGTGTCCGTCGACGAACAAATTGATTTGCCTCCCATAACGGTGAGTTAAAGTTAATAAACAAATTCGAAGCAAGAAACTTATGTAAAATTGGTACTATTTGCAGTTGGCGAAATATGCGTGGAATCGACTGACAAATGGCAAGGAGGCGGCAACTGGAGGGGAAAGCACAAAATGAAAATAAAATTCTGTTTAGTTTGCTAGTTAAAAACTATTATTATTATTATTAAAACTATTGAATAATTACAACTTTTTCGCGTATAATACATACTAACAGCTGAACGGACGTGAAACCTACAAATTATGTTAAATAGACACACCAACAAACTTGTTGTTTACATTTATATATATATATATATATAGCTTAAGTTTAAATTTAAGTTAAAAGTTAAAGTTTTTGACATATTGAATTACTGCGTCAATGACGAATTGACGGTGAGATTATCGAGCTGGGCATTGAAGAGCACATCCGAGATCAACTTTTCGGCAATGATGCGCTGTGTGTGATTAATGGAACGCAATTTGCTGGCCACATTCACACCAATCGCATCGTATTCATCCTCATGGCGGTGCGTAGTGCTCGGTGCTGCTGTGGTGGTGGTATATGCTGTGGTGCCGGCATTGCCAAACAGCGGCTGGTAATGATCACGTCCAATTTGTATGGTCGGCACGGGTTGGGCATGTCCATTGGCCTGATGGTGATGCAATTGCTGCAGCTGCTGCTGATGATGCTCCAGCGAGTTGACAGCCTAAAGTGTTGAGTTATCGTTAATCGATTACTACAAACGGTTGTTAGCTCCACCTACCTGTTGTATTTCGCGCTGTGAATTCGAGTCCAGCGATGTTATTTCCAGCACTTTAACAGCATGTCCGCCGGCAGCAGCTGCGGCTAGCGTCGTTTGTGCTGCTGTCGCTTGTGCCACCAGCCGTTGATGCGCCTCGGTGGCATCTTCGTGATGTTGATGCGATTCATCCTTGACCAGGGTTACACAGTCAGCGGGCGTCACGGAAATTGTACTCAGCGTTGCCCCTTGGCTGCTAACTACCACATTGTTGCTAGATGGCGCCACTTCTGCCTCCACCTCGTCGCTGGAGGCGTGCACTGTGCTTTCCATATGCTGTTGTTGTTGTTGTTGCTGCTGCTGCTGTTGTTGTTGCTGTGACTGTGTCGCATGATGTGATTCCTCCTCGTAGTCCATGGAGTCCTCGTCGTCAAAGTTTAAATGCAATTCACGCTTTGGTTTGCCATTCGTGGATTCGTTCGAGTGCCGCTTGGGCTTGTGATCCGCTATAAAGAGCAATTTATCGTAATACCACAAACGCGTCTCGTAGTCACTTTTGCTGCTCGATTTGCGAAACTCGCGACGGAAGGCCGAACGCAAGGAGTTAATCTTTCGCACAACCATGGCGCGATCTGGATTTGGTTCGACTTCTTTCAGTTTTTCCACCAATTTGTCGTAGGCTTTGTTGCGCGATGCATGATTGCTGTAGTCGTGATGCTTCGGTTGCCACAGGCATTCCTCCTCCTGGTATTGCTCTATGAATTCGGTTAGCCAGTGACGCGAATACGAGCGCAAATCATTTAAATTGGACATATTCATTTTGAATATACAAATATTTTTGCAAATTTGCTGTTGATTTTTTTGCTGTTTTGCTGTTGTTGTTGTTGCTGTGCTCCAAGTGCGTCTGCCATGAAGTTGGCTGCTGTTGCAGTGCTGCCAGATACAGCGCTAGCTTAGCAACGATATGGCAGCGCTCTCGCATTTAGTGCAGCCCTGGCAGACCCCCCTACAGACAGTTCTCAGTCAAATGCTTGGAAAACACGTAAAGGCCAAGACGCGCGGTAAATGTATTATTATGTATTAAATAATAACAATTGAATTTATTGTGAAATAAATGAAAATAAATGTGCGTAAACATTAGTGCTAACAGCCAACGCTAGAAAGTGCAGCTGCGTGCGCTGCATAACGGCAAACAGTTTGTTTGCTGCGTGCCAATTGGGAATACGCTGAGAATCTGTGTTAACAAAAACAAAGGTGCGTGTGTGGGGCCTTAGCAGCATAATTTAATGTTGTCTAAATTTGGCAAATTATATAATATTTCTGTGCGAGCCAAAAAAAAAAGAAAACACTGTATGGCAATTGCTTTCAGCAAGTGAAAGGGTTTATTGGTGGGAGAGGCAGAGGGTTGCCATACATATGTATTTCTGGAGTTCATAACAAAGGCAACAGCAACAACAACAAACAGTGTACAGAGTACAAAAATTGTGCAGCAACAGCTGTTCGTTCCAATCAGAATGTGCGCGTCACATTGACGTGACAGAAAATCGTAAACAACAAAAAATCAAAACGAACAACAACAAGGAGGCACGCCATATTGTTTAATACACATATGTTTTGTAAATTAAATGCTCATATAAAGGTATTTCAATGAATTACATATTCTTATGCGAGCGATTTTAAATTGAGTGCAAAGTCCATTCCAATCAGTAATTCAAAAAACTAGTGTTGTGAGAAAATCTATTTATGGCACTAACGTACAGAACATGCGAGTATAGTTTGTAGTGTGTGTGTATTTATGGATAAGCAACAACCTTGACTGAGTGCAAAATAACAAAAACAAACGCTTAACGAACTTGTTTACATTCGTGTGTTTGCCGGTTGCAAACGAGTCTCCCCCGCCTGCCTGCCTTCCTTCCGCCCACAACAAACAAGCAGCATCCAGTTGACAGTGGCACGCAATCGATTTGCATTCACATTGCACATTGCACTTGTCCCACTTATTCTGCCCAGAGATGGCGCTAGTGTGCAGATCACGCAGGGATTTCTTGCTAATTATTTTCTTTTGAAATACTTTTGTATTTCATGCAAGACTTTTACAGCTCATCCCATTATCTCTATGGCAGCTGTGCACACATTTATCTTATCTTTAAAGTTAGTTTTTATTTTTGGTTTCTTTAGGGTTAGTCTGTGCCCAACATTTTGAATTATTCAAGGTAAAAATATATTACTGCTCTGCTGATTATGATTCGAAAAGCCAGACGCACAGTGTGACAAATGCGGAAGTCAATTGAAATTTACACACGTGTTGTGCGCCAGTGTTGCGAGTCAACATATTGAATTAAAAAACCGCTAAAGCTAAAATTTATTAATGATATAGTGAAATGAGAGATTCGTTTTCGTAAATTATTAATACTAAAAATATATATTATATTAATAATAAAATAAAAATTTCTCAGCAAGGTTTATCGATAAATTCGATATGAAATCGAGTAAAAATTTTTGTTAAGATTACATTAAATTCGAAGCGCTTTACAGTTTTGCTATTTTTAGCTTTTTTATAGCTATATCATTATTCTATATCCAAATAAGTTTCAATTTATAATTTGTTTTTTACATACATATATGCAGTAATGTTGTGTTAAATCTTTTTTTAGCTTTTATCAGGAATTGACAGCGAATAAATCTTTTTTAGATCAATTTTTTTAATTTGAGCAATTTGCGTATTATTCTACATCCAAATAAGTTCAATATAATTTTTTAAATATTTTTTTAATACTACTTTCACTTTAAGTATTTTTTAAAAATTAACAGTTTATAATCCCATTTTTTAGCATTATTGTAAACTACTTTTATTTCTACTATTCTTTAATAAGTTCAACATTCTTTTGTTTAGTATTTTTTAATACTTTTATAGTTTTTTAATATTTTTTAAAAAAGTTTTTTAATCTTTATAGCTAGTTTAACGTTAGAAATACTTAAACTACTAGCTGACTAGTGTTGTAAAATGCGTTATATAAATGGTATATTAGCTATAAATCTAGCTATTTGCAGAACTGATCTTAAAAGAATTAAAATTTGCTGTTTCAAATAGTGCTTTAAAATTGTTTTTAAATTTATTAGGCAAGATTTTAAATCTGAAATGAAGTTATATTTAAAAAACCCTTTATTTTGGCTATTTCTAGCTGTTTTTGTTATGCAACTAGCTAGTTAAGCATCAAATCACTAGCTGAATTCCATTATTTGATATCTAAAAGTAGTAGCAGCATTTAAAAACTTTTTTTTAGCCATTTTTAACTATATATTTTGTAATGTATTTAGCTATTTTCTAACTTTTGTATCTATCAAGCTTACAACACTGTTAAAAAGTAGAAATCTTTTCGATATTTGTATTTGATTGTTTGTTATCTTTATTAGTTTACCAAATTAAATTTTAAACAAATTTGCGAAACGTGTATTTTTAATTTTGTGAGCAAACAAAAGCTAGAATCCGTATATAGTATAAGGTTCATATATATAGAATTTCTCAAGCCAATATTAATCAATAAAAAAATAAAAAAAATTCTCTCGACGCTTGTTATACTTAATAATATTTGTTGTTGTTATTGTTGATAATTCGTTGTTATTGCGATGTTTGCGTATTCAATGAGCCGCAACCGGTTTTATGTGTCTTTTTCCAAGCTGATAATACTATGTATATGTATATATATATATATATATATATATAAACGATATATGTAAACCTATACCTCTCTATGTACTATTGTATGTTTATATTTGGGTCTGTATGTGCCTGTTGAGTGTGGCCCAAAGGCGAGTGCTTACAAGGCCTAAACGGCAAGTCATAGATACGGTGCTATAACCTATATAGAACTACTTATCAGTCGGCATATAGTTAAGACATAATCAGCAAATGTTTGAGTCCAAAAACAAAGTACAATTTCCATAGCTTTTGGGCAGATACTTTGTTAAAGCAATTTTGTTTTAAAAAATTATTACTTAATCATTATATAATTGAAATGTTCTTGACTCGCTGCCAAAATGTGTGAAATTGGAAAACTATATAACATAATGAATATATATATATTTATTTTTTATATATAATATAATTCCATTTGTTCCGCTTTCAATTATGAAACAATTGCAAGTATTTGCTATTTGTTAAATGATTTTCTTAAACCATCTTATCTGTATTATTATTACTGACAAGCCTCAAAACTGATAAGAAATTTGTTTTTTTTTTACCTACTTTAATGATTTATTATTGGAAAAAAATCTCAACAGTAATTCAATGGATTATAATGGGGGAAATGCAGATGTAATACATCATTTCTGCTTTTTTACTACTTTTTTTTTATAGACTACCATGAGCCGCCTTATAGAGAAGCCCAACATTGCCATGTCCATAACAACAACAACAACAAACACAACAGGTAGTCAATTAAGCAGCACAACGCCTCATACCGCCCTCAGTTCATCCAGTAATGCGCTGAGCGACACATCGCCATCAACGGAGGATGAGGATGGACACAGAATAGGAACGAAATCAACTGCTGATGGCAGTCACAACAGTCAGAGCGCAAATCCCTCAAAGTGTAAGTCTTTTAAGAGCACACCCAACCGTCGAATACCCTTTACTTTTGATTATATGATTTGAAATAGGCGAAATCTTAGAAATCAACCCCATAAAGTATATATATTTATAAGCTACACAAAATTTCTAGTCGATTGGAGAATTTTTAAGGGAAAAAAAATATTTTTTCCATTTTTTTTTGGCAAAATGTCAAAGGATAGACATGGAAATTTTTGGAAAATTTTAAGAAGATTTTGTTGAATAATTAATTGGCTCAAAATCTGTCTATTTCGGTATTCCGCTCAAAAATTGTTAAAGTTTTGACAAAGTTATCATAGTTCAAAGTTTTCGAAGGGGTTATTACATTATTGGTAGAAAGCTTTAAACTCATTTTCGACCCCATAAAGTATATATATTCTAAAACTACACAAAACTTCTAATCAATTAGAATAGTTTTTTGGGAAAAAAAAAAGAAAAAAATGTTGTTGGATTTTTTGAAAAAATCTTAAGGGGTAATTATGGAAAATTTTCGAAAATTTTGAAAAAATCAAATTTTGTAAAAGTTTATTAATTTTATATTCAGAATTGATTCTGCGGTAAAATAGAGTGTAGAATGGTATTTGGCTAAACAATTGCTGCATTTTTAGCAAAGATATAGAAGTTTAAAGTTTAAGAAAAGACGATAACGGGATTCTATATGGGTATATTGCATCAAAAATTGGTAAACCAACTTGTATTTACTGACTCTGTAATCCTACTGACTAAGATGAAGATTGTAGTTCTTAACAATTCTAAGATCTTTTCAAATACATACGGACAGACAGACGGACGGTCGGATTAACGTGGCTAAATCGACTCGGCTTATAATGCTGATTAAGTACATTCATATATACTTTATGGGGTCTGCCACGCCTTCTGCTGTCTGTCTATAAGAAAGTGCTTAAAACATATTCGAATTTACCTCTAAGCTTCAATAGAAATTGTATTTTCTGGACTTCCTTAATTTATTTCTGTACTTGAACTTAAAAAAAGTGTTTAAAAATTGCACAAACTCAACCACGGTAGAACTAAAATATAATAAAAATTGTTACAGTATATTTTACACAAAGAAAAATTGATTATAAAGATACACATAATTTTTAACTGTGTTTGAAATTTAACAAATTAAGAAAAGTGTTTAAAAATAGTAAAAACTGGCCCACTGTAGCGCTAAACTATAAATAAAATTGTTATCAGTATTTTTACACAAAGAAAAACAGATTAAAAAGATACAAATAATTGTTATCTGTGTTTAAAATTGAAAAAATTAAGAAAAGTGTTTAAAAATAGTGCGAACTCACCCACTGTAGCAATAAGATACATTTATTTTGTATATACTATAGTTTAAATAGATTTCGAAAGCTTGTTATATATTTAGAAATCACTAAAAAGAATATTAAATTAATATTTCAAGTATATGCTAAATCAATTAAAGTGAATAAATAAAAGTTATATTGAAATAAATTTTGATTGCATTTTTCCAAATTGATAATGCCCAAAAAACCATGTAAGTTAATGGGCAAATAAAGGGTTAAAAGCGCTAAAAAATATAAAAAACTAACTACTTGTGTATATAGTAGACAGATTTTTGACAAATTTTGAGTTGTGTCATAAAGAAATATTAAATATATATTTATACAAAATTGTTTCTGGTTCGCTTTTTTGCAGTGCACAACAATCTCGATGAGGTGATCATCAGTCTGATATCTGGTGCGGCGGCTGGTGCCTTGGCCAAGACCACAATTGCTCCATTGGATCGAACGAAAATTAATTTTCAGATACGCAAAGATGTGCCATTCTCGTTTCGGGCTTCCCTCAACTATCTGCAGCAGACGTACATCAAGGAGGGCGTTCTGGCCCTCTGGCGTGGCAATTCGGCCACAATGGCACGCATTGTACCCTACGCAGCGATACAGTTCACATCCCACGAACAGTGGCGACGCATTCTACAAGTGGATCAGAACGGTGCGAAGTAAGTAAGCTTGAAACTAATATAGCGCTTTATCGGCAGGGAAAGTCTTTAGAACAAATTCAACTCAAAAAAGGATCAAACAATCGATTTTTCCGCTTAAAAACTGTAAATCCTTTACTTGCATGTTAGTTTTAGCGTGTGTTTCTAAAGTTAAAAAAATTTGGCAGTTTTATAGATCGTAGTTATATAAAACGATCCTAAAAGTTTCATAGAGATCGGTAGTTAGTTAGCCCTTTATCGGCAGGGAAAGTCTATTGAACAAATTCGACTCGGAAAAGTATTAAACATTTGGTTTTTCCGCTCAAAAACTGTAAATCCATTATTTGCAAGCTAATTTTGGCAAGTATTTCTTAAGGAATGCTCTTGAAATTTGGCAGTTGTATAGATCGTAGTTATATAAAACGATCCTGAAAGTTTCATAGCGATCGGTTTATAAACAAAAGAGTTAGCGAAAACCAAAAGAGAGCGAAAGATGGTTATGATAAATGGTACATAATTAGGTATTCAAGGCGTGCTAGTATATATACATTTTTGATTAGCCTGCCATTACATCATTTTAAAAGCTAACTAATAACATAAAAAGTTAAATTGGCAACACTTGTTCCCAAATCAATAAATAACCCATAAAATTTTATGCACGCCTGTAGAATTTCGACCATCAAACACATGTGTGTCTCTATTCCCCAGCGTCACATTAATTTTGATGGGGCAGCTAGAGTGTTATTGCCTTAGGCTTTCAGCATATAAAACATAATTTTTAACAATTGCAGAGTAACCCATATGTACATACGGATGCTATTAACCGATTTTATAATGCTTAAAAAAATACACACGCGCCAATTTTATCAAGAAACCATTACAAATTTTGTGGGAACTTCCTGAGTCATATGTTACATAACTACAGATTCTTTCAATATATCTGTATGATATAGTTGTACGATTCCAGTAAAAATTGGTCAGTGTATAGATAAAAAAACAGATTTTTAAAGATTGACAGCTATATAGTAGTACGATTCCAAGCAAAATTGGACAGTATGTATAGAATGGAGCCATGCACACACGCTCCGAGTTTTGTAACAGAATCTCAAATACTTGTAGAGTTATAGCAGTTGGAAAATCTTATATTATAATCGCTCTAACTACTATTTACAGCACAAAGGGCCGTCGCTTTGTGGCCGGTTCGTTGGCGGGGATTACGTCACAATCGTTGACATACCCCTTGGATTTGGCGCGAGCACGCATGGCGGTGACGGACAGATATACGGGTTATCGTACGCTACGTCAGGTGTTTGCCAAGATCTGGGTGGAGGAGGGACCAAGAACCCTATTTAGGGGCTATTGGGCTACCGTTTTGGGCGTAATACCATATGCGGGCACCTCGTTCTTCACCTACGAAACGCTAAAACGCGAATATCACGGTAATTAACAACTATTTAATTGCATAATTAAGTAAATTGTATATTAATTTTAATTGTTTTTGTTTTTTTAGAAATTGTTGGAAATACGAAACCAAATGCTTTAGTCTCACTGGGATTCGGTGCAGCAGCTGGAGCGGCTGGACAGACGGCAAGTTATCCGCTGGATATTGTACGCCGTAGAATGCAAACGATGCGCATAAATCCGGCGACACAGGAACGCTGTCCGACTATACTGGAGACACTGATAAAAATCTATCGGTAAGTTGAGCAGGAGTCTATATATAGCAGATATAGAAATTGATCTTTTTGTCTTTTTTACAGCGAGGAAGGCGTCAAGAATGGCTTCTATAAGGGACTGAGCATGAATTGGATCAAGGGTCCAATTGCTGTGGGCATTAGTTTCTCCACCTATGATCTGATCAAGGCCTGGCTTAGAGAATTATCCCATTTGAAGCGTGGTCGGGTGGGATAAGTAGCAACAATACACACCCCCAACACCACACACCCCCTACACCCCTTCAACAAACACACCAAAAAGAAATGTTGCATGTTTGAAGCGCAATGGAGTTTGCAGTAAGAATTTGAAGTACTAAACTGTCTCAGCATTGTTACATTGATATTTTTAGTTGTTAATAATTGTGGAAGAGTAAAGTTAGATTAATTTTGTTAGTCAGAGTAAATGATTTATTTCAACAACAACAAAACACTACAATAAAATTGTCTGCAGAAATAACACATGTGGGCCAGTGGCTACCACTTTGACAATAACTAAACTAAACTATACTTATACTATTTTTATGTATAAAAAACTATTGTATAAATTGAATTTTAGTTGCTCTTTGATATTGTATAAAACAAAACTTACAAAAAGGTAAACAAAAAGGAAAGGAAATGCCATGAATTTATTTGTGTTCAGCAGCGAATTATTATGCAACAAATTATTGTATATGAATGTGTTTTTTTATTAGTGAAAATAAATTTACCAAGTTGTTCCAAAAATGCCAGCTGCTATTTTGAAATTACGCGCCGCGCTGTTAAGTCTTTGTGTCTAGCTGGCAACTCCAACGATAACATGCGTGTTGTCGATAGGTTTGCCTTTTGGCTGCTTTGATTGTCATTTGTCATCTCTAGTCGCGTTCAGTTGTGCAAAATAGTGCGCAAAAACAAATTATTTATTTATTTTACATTTGTTTGGTTTATTCTACACGCAAGTCATAATTGGCAAATTGTTTACTAGTTTAACGCGTATCTATAAACAGAGAACTGTTTTTAGTAGAGTTATTGTTACACCCGCTTTTGATTTGTCGAAATTTGAGTACTTATACAGGTACTTAAACAATAGAAAAGTTTTGCAAATTCTATAATAAGCTACAGGTGAGTGTGGGTTGTTCATTAGCGAGTGGCAATTAAACTGTAATTATGCAAAGTAAGGAGTTCGTTTTTATTGATTTGTTGTAGTCATGGCCGCTCCCTTTGTGGGCGGTTGGCGCTGTTGCTGCTGCTGCCGCTGCTGGCGTACAACAGGTGAACAGCGTTGCCACCCCTTGCATTTAAGCCTTTCGGCATTTGCGATGTGCGAAAAATCAATTAATTTGTTTTAAATGCAAGTGGCATTAAATGCGAGTGTGAGGCATGTGTATTATATAAATTTATAATTATAAATGCTATTTACACTCCCTCACCAACGCTTTCATGCCATTTGCTTTAAAAAACTTAATCTAAATCCTTCAGCAACTTTATCAACTGTTAATAGCATTCCGCTGGTCTGGCCAGTTCAGCTTTGGCGTTAACAGTGCCATTTTGAGTAGTACAGAGTGTGCACTGTGCACAGCTAGCTAACAGCTCAGCTTATTACACATTTATGTTCGTGCGCTCAATCGCGTTGGTAGTGTTGCGCCTTCGCTTTCGCGGCTAAAACAAATTTAATACAAAATAACACAAAAGTTTTTGTTCAAAACAATTTCCAACTTGTTGCAATTTTTGCAAAAAATATTTATTTGTGTGTGTGTTTGAAACACAAAAACTCCCAAGTGCGTATATATAACGAAAGTATAGTAAAATTTCAGTGATAGTGTGCACGCGCGCGTCTGTGTGTGCCTGTGTGTGTGTTCGATTTAAAAATAAAACGGCAAATACATATCAAAAAAAAAAGCAAAAATAATATTAAAAAGCAAAAAAGAAACAGACGAAAAGGTCTCTTTAGCTCTCTCGCTCATTCGCGTTCAGAGCACTTGTGCGCGTGTGTTTGTGTGTGATGAACATACGTTCCATACGTGTTTACACCTTTTACTGAGCTGTTTGTGTATTAAAGGTAAATAGAATTTATATAGCAAAAGAGCAAAACACGGGCACAAAAAAAAAAACCAACAAGCAAATGTTATCGCCTGCTCTAGGCATGGGGGGGCGGCGTGGGTGCCAAACAGGAGGGGCGGTGCACGGTGGGCAGTAGAACTGGCGATAACTGGATCGATAGTGCACTCCACAGAGGCTCAAGACGAAGTGAACTGTATTTAAGTACTTCGCTTATAGCGTCCGTTTGTTTAAAAAAAATAATTTAATTTAAAAATTAATTTTTTTTATTCCGTTTATAACGTCTGCTGCTTGCGTGCCGTTTTAAACGTTTTCTATTTTTATTAACATATTCGCTGCATTCAATCGATAGTCACGATCTGTCTGCTGTCATTAGTTTACCATCTCTAGTCGGTAGGGGGCGCACTATGCGTGGGCGACGCTGTTGCTGCTGCTGCTGCCGTCGGCGCTGCCACTGCACTTTTTTTTTTTGCTTTCCCTGCGCTCTCACTCTCTTTCTCGCTCTTATTACATTTTACGCTCTTTGTTTTCGTGTTTTGTTGTGGCAAAAATTTCGAAAATTGTTTTGACTTTAATTAAGTTATAAATATATATTCTATGAATTTTTAAATGAAATGAAAATTAAAAATTCACATTTCGCCCACATTTTGCGCGCATGTGTGAGTGTGTATATGAACACGTGTGTGCTGCCTGACTATGCAAAATCATGTGTTGCCACTTTATAGTACTTTTTTTTCGGTTCTTGTTGTTGTTGTTCTTTTTGTTGTTGCTGTTGCGCTCCTGTTTCTTATTGTTGTTTTTGCTGGCTGCGCATGTCGCCGTCGCAGTTGCATTCACTGTTGTTGCTGCTGCTGTTGTTGTTGTTCTTGTTGTTAATTCCTGGAAAAATCATAAAAACAAAAGCAGCAGAAGAATTTTCGAGTGCAATAGCAGGCAGGCAGGCAGTCGGGCAGGCAGCAAAGAGCAAGCGGAGTAGTAGTAACAGCGCTGCAGCAGCGAATATATTAGCTCCCCTCTTGCTCTTCCTCTCCCTTTTCCACAGCGCACTAACTCTATGCTGCTATCCCTTTCAATCATTTGCTACTCTTGCTTTCTTACCGACAACAGCAACAACAACAACTATGCACAGTGACGCGATTCAAATTTGTTCTTTACATAAATCGTATCAATTAAGACATGCAGGAAATTTTATAATCAATTTTTTAAAAAACTGCTTAAACAGTAAATGCGTTTTGTTATTAAGAAAATATATTAACTTTAAATATTTAGTAAATTTAGCTAGAGGTTTTTTAATTGATATCTAATTGATGTATATCCCTTCTTCGATTGAAAAATTAAGCTTAAAAAACACTTCATTGTTTATTTTTGCGTTTTTTGAATTGAAAATCGTTAAATATTTAAAAACTGGACGTCAGTCTTTGGGTTGTCCCAATGCTTAAATATCTGTTATGCTATGCATTTATCCAAACATAAGTAGAGTATATAAAATATATACATATATATTTATACTAAAAACTTTTTAATTCTCATACAAAGAGTGAAATTTCAATATCGCATTCAGTTAAATTACAATTTAGTTAATATGTGGAACTTAAAAAGCTATGCTAAAAATAGACGAACGCTAAATCATGAATTGAAAATACACCTAAGTCTGTTTTTACACGGTAGATTGGTTTCAGAAGAAGCCGTGTAAAAAAACGTTTTAAAAAAATACATTGATTGATACTTCGTAAAATTAAATTTGACAAAAAAAATTAAGCACATAAAATATTAAATCGTGCTAAGTAGAATAAAATCGTGTAAAAAAATTAAAAATATTCAATATTTTCTACCGTGTTATATAAAAACAGTGAAAAAAAGACCGTGTAAAAACAGACTAACATAGGTGTAATCTGATCTGTATCGTTTTAAAATGAATACATATTTCTAGAAAAACTACAAAACTTCAAATTCATTCATTAAGTTGTATGTTATTCAATCGTAAATTGAAATACTTTGAATAAATGTTTAATGCTACAATTTAGGCATATTTAAACATTATAATTGCGATTGCTCTTGTAATCGTGCTCCATTGAGCTGCATTTACGATTTTGCGATGCATTCTTGTATACTCTTTTACCACGTGAGTCTCTCGCATGCGACCCACTGTGCAACGTCTCGCGCATTTTGTCCGCTCAACACTTTATCTTCTTGTTCTGTGTTTTCTTTTCTGGTTCTTGGTTTCGTTCGTTCGTTCAATGTGTTGCGCACACGTTTCTCATTGGCCTTTTGCTTCTTTGCCATTTTACCATTTACCATTTTGGACAAATTACATTTCTCGTCCGTTGTGTCAATGACGTCGCAGTCGCTGTCGCTATCGCTGCTGGCGTTGGCGTCGGCTGTCCGCTGTCTGCTGTCTGCTGGCCAGCAACTCTTTGACAGTTGACGCTTTTTTTTTTAATCGAAGCTCCCCTGAAGATAAGCTGCGATAAGAGGTAACTTCTATTTCTATCTCGTTCTCACTCACTCTTACAGCTTGTTAGTAAGCGAAAGCTGCAGCGCAATTTCTAAGTAAATTGAAAGGGATTTTTTAAATATTATTAATGTAAATGTATAGATTGTTTACTTAATAAACTCAAGTGTGGAACTTTAATCAATCAGTGCAGAAAATAAAAACACTTGAAAACAAAAAACAAAAAAAAAAAAAAAAACAATCGCCTGATATATGTACATATATAATACTCTTTGTTTATTTGGGTGTCTAAACTGATGTGTATGTGTCACTGATAATGTGTGACTAAAAAGAAAAGTGGAAATTTTGTTTGCCTTGTTTTTTTTTTATGTCAAAGTTCTAAACTTTTAATGGGTTTTGTGTAAAAAGTTGAACAAAAGTAAATTATAAACACGTTTACATACGCCTTGTGCCCACTGTGCAGTGTGTGTGGGCGGTGGGTGGGCAAAAGGAGTACCTTTTGACATTTGATGTTGTTGGGTTTCGCACAGTGTAGCAAAGCCAGTCAATCACTCACACGGATACAGACACAGACAATTGCTTATTAAACTTTTAAAAGCACAATAAAAACGGCAACAAGAGAGTGTGAGTGTGTGTGTGTGTTTGTATTGCTAATAAAAAATTAAAGACGTACGCAAGACATTGCTGAGTCCACACAGCGAAGCATTTAATACTCTTTAAAAATAAGCTACAGTTAACATCACGCTGTTAAGTAAGCAGCAGTGCAATTACAGCGCTCTACTTACCAGCTTAACGTAGCGCTGTTAAGTTAACAGCAGTGCAATTGCAAGCAAAATATTTAACAGACTTTAGTTTTTGCTAAAAGCGTACAGCTTTAACATCGTGCTGTTAAGTTAACAGCAGTGCAATTGCCATTGCTTAACAGCTTAACATGGTGCTGTTAAGTTAACAGCAGTGCAATTGCATGTACAATATTTAACAGACTTCAGTGACTTCAGCGCACTGTTTAACAGCTTAACATCGTGTTAACAGCAGTGCAATTGCATGTTACAAATTGCCGCACAATTCGGAAGTGCCCGTCAATAATGTAAAGAAAAAAGCAATTTTGCGGGCAGACAGGAAAGCAAAACACAAATGTCGAAGCAGCAGAAAAAACAAAGAGAGAGAGAGAGAGAAAGAGAGCTAAACGAACAGCAAAGGAAAGAAAAGCGCAACAACAAGAACCACAACAGCAATACAATAAAAGAGCAGATACTGACATTTGGATACAAAAACAAAAATACAAATATGTATGCATGTTTATATTTAGTGAGTGTGTGCCTCTCTCTCGCTCTCTCTTTCTCTCTATGTCTCTCTCTCTGTCTGTGTCTCGCTATAAAGTGCTTACAAACGTTTTACGATGTCTCTATATATAACAATTGTTTTATGCACATTTGATTAACATTCTGTGTGCAAACTGTTGAACAATAAATGTTTCACATTTTTATGACAAATGTTAAATTATTTGTTTCGCATTCATAATACATACTAAATTAAATACTCCAATCAAATCTTAAAGCTAGCTACGGGGAAGCACCCTGTACATATATATGTATATACCGTGTGTTTACTCTGTACTCTATGTATGTTCATCTTTTGGCTATATCTTTCACAATTGTTTATCTGTTGCCTTATGGCGTCGTCGTCGTCGTCGCCGATATTTGTTTAGCAAACGAATCTGTTTGCTTAGCTAAATCCACATCTGGCATGGAATAACTACAATCTGTACAAATCTGTACATATGTATGTTAGTTTCTAACATATGAAAACCGCCTTTTGTACATTTGTATGTTAGTTTCTTATATTCGAAAACCGCCTTTATGTCCAACATATTTTTCTTAATTTGTTTATGCAGCTTAATTTGCGGTTTTAGCTTAAATAATTCTTATTTTAACTAAACGGAAAAAGTTCAATAAACGGCATTGCCGAAGGGATCAGTGTTTATAGCTAGTTATAGTCAGCTTTAGCTATAAATGCGCAAAATGCTATATGAAATGCAGTTTACTGCGCTTTAATCTGAGGCTATAAATTTCTGTTGTGGCTTTTTATACTCAGTGCAAATAATTTCTTATCAGTTCAGTTATACCTCCCCGACATTTTCGAACCGACATTATTCATAGGCTATAAATGCAGCGCGCTGTTAAATATATATTGTTTGTGTTGTATTTAAAATTTGTTCGGCTCGCTTATAGTGTTGTTACCATAAAATATAGCTAGAAATAGCTAAAGAAAAATTTCAACTAGTTTAAAACATTTTAAACACTTTTAAATGTAAAATAAATGAGTTAAAACATTACTTGCTCTTAAATTAAAATGGTTTTTTGTTTACCATTACGAGCAGTAGCAAAACCCCAAGTGACCTACTGACCTTTTCGACATATTCTTGGGTTTTTCGCATTTTTCTATTGATAAGGTGTGTTTAGATGCAATCCTTATCATGTTTATTACATTTCCCTTGCTTTTGTGAACTTTCTCCCTATAGTTCATTTCCCCAGAAATCAGAAAATCTGAATCAGCAAATTTAAATTGCGTTAAAGTCGACGAACATACTTTAGTTTACTGAACTTTACTAAAAATATATTTTTAATAAAGCTTACCACTTTTTATGATTTTAAATCAGTTGCTATACATATTTTTATGCAGTTTTTGTAAACGTAAATATTATTTTGTGCATTCCATTTCTTGAAAATCATTTCCATATTCATTTCCAATATTTTTTTTTTTTTTTTTGAGAATTTGATGTTTTTAATTCCAAGTAACTTGAAAAATATATTTTTAATAAAGTTAACAACTTTTTAATATAAAATCAGTTGCTATATATATTTTTATGCAATTTTTGTAAATGTAAATATTATTTTGTTCGTTTCATTTCTTGAAAATCATTACCATTTCCATGTCTTTTTTTTTTTTTTTTTTTTGAGAACTTGATGATTTTAATTCCAAGTGACTTTATAACTGAACGTATTTATTCTATGCTATAGAAAAAGTAAAAATAACTTTTTCATTGATTTTTCTCAACTTTTTCCAAACATAATTGAGCACTACAAATATTCTGGTCGCAACTGTACTTGTAATTTGTTATGCTAAATGCTTTTCACATAAGAATTTCTAATTTTTTTATGCAAAACCCACTAGATTTCTAGTTAAATGCATATTATGTTTAATTTTCCAGTTAGTATATATAGAAAAGTTCATAAAACTTACAGCTACAAATTTTGTCTATCACTTTTCTAGCTATTAACTAGCTCAAATGCCAACACTGCTCGTTCGTTCGTTGAGTATGTGAGAATGCAGCTGTTGTTTTTGTTTGCTGCCTACGTAAAAGATACAGATACAAATATTGTACTACTTATACATATACTCAAATATATATATTTGTATATGAGTTCGATGTGGTCAGCAAATTTTTAATTGAATGTTATTCAAATTGCTCTCTGGGTTTTCCACAGATCGTCAAACAAACGTCAATTGAAGAAAATAAATGCAAAGCCAGTAGTTACCAAACCAGTTTTTCAGTTTTCACTGTAACAACAGCAACAACAACAACAACTTTCTTTCTTGAGCACATATTTCAAGGCTAAGTAGTGTTACACTAGTTTTCCACGTGCAACTTTTCAAGGTCAAGAGCGCAAGAAAGGGAAAAACCAATAGAAAGAAAGATTTCAAAAACAGCTGAACATACATGAGTATATAAAAAAGTTTTTAACTCTGCGATAAGCATCATAAAGTGTAGCACGAGATTTGAATTATGTATTCAAAAACAAAAAAGGAAATAAAAAAATATATATATATAGTATATACGTCACACAGTCTCTTATCGTCTACGACGTTTTTTGTACGCAACGTGCCACCAATTATTTATTTATTTGACTTTTACTTAAAGTGCTTTTGTTGTTGTTGTGCAAATTGTTGCCTTCTAGGAAGATACCAATTATTATTTGAGCAACAGTTAGTTTATTACCTTATCGCATTCAGCGAATAAAGTCATAAAAAAAAGAGTGCAGAAAACCTTAAAGGAAAAGCATATTGTACTTACCCCTTTTTAATACACTTTTAGATACTGTCTAGCATTTGCTCTGGAAACAGGGTATCTACTAGAGATGGTAAGCAATCGATAGCACTATCGAGTCGACCCACTATCGATGGTTCTTCGCTACCGATAGTTTTCGATAGTATCACCGATAGTTTTGTTTACATTTCACTAATTTTATATTCATTCTTGGCGACGAGTCGACCCACTATCGATGGTTCTTTGCTATCGATAGTTTTCGATAGTATAACCGATAGTTTTGTTTACATTTCACTAAACTATATTCATTCTTGGCGACGTTTAAGTTATGAAAATATCTCAAAGTGCCGTGAATATTGTTTATCATATGATCAAACAAAATAATAGATTACTTTCTTCGAAAAGGTTATAAGCATAATGTACTTTTAAACTATTTTCAAAAAATTTTACTAACATTTTTCCCATATAAAAGGTTGAATAAATTGTGTCCGACCGCAGTACTCGATTGAAGGAGGAAAAATCAACATATTGTTATTCTTAAATCTAAATATGTGAATTAATTTTTAATTTTGAAAATTGAATTTTCGTTTATAATTAATTTGTTTAAATTTCAGTTAACTTTTGGCAATTTTGAAGTGTTGTGTTGTTTGAGCATTAAGTAAACCAAATTTTTAAATATTTAAATACAGTTAGTTATTCGTCTTGGACACTATCGAGACACTATCGTCCGCTATCGATGCTTTTCAAAAAACTATCACCAACTATCGACGGTGTCGACTAACAATAGCTTGCCACCTCTAGTATCTACTAGTCGGAAACTGAACTTGCTGCACATAAAGTGAGCTAATTTATTGATCAATTAGTAAATTGTTACATATTTATTGTAGTACTTTACATGCACTTGCATTAAGTTATCTTGTGTTTTTACGTTAATCGATTCCAAATTTATCATAATTGTTTATTATCGCCATTTGCGATTTGCATAAAAGTGAGGGGGAGCGAGAGAGAGAGAGAGCATTGCAAATTCTTGGGAAACGGACGTCAATGCAAAACTCTTAAGGCATTGAAATGATTCAAGTTTTACTCTTTTGAGAAATTGTGATTTAAATTTTATAAAAGTTGTTGTTGTTGCGTTGCGACTTGTTCGAAGTGTTGACACGTTTTTAACCCATTGACGACAGCAATTTGCTTGAGATATAGTGGGGATTTCTATATAATGCGCTTCTTTCTGATCTTTTTAAGTTTTTAGTGTGTTTATTAATATATTGTAATACGGTCTTTGATTGTTTGTGTTTAGCGTAGGGTTTACTGTATTTTTTTTGTATGTATCATATAAGTTTCTATATATGTTTGTATGTTTCTGTGTTCACAAGTCTGCGCCGTTGCCCTAACTCTACCGGTTATCGCGAATGTTTTTTTTTTCTACAATATACACTTTCTAAGACGGGTTAAACCCTATGTTTGCTAGGTCAAAGTTGTTTTAACAACTGTTTGTTATATTTATTTGAAGAATTACTTAAAACTAAGACAGCATTTAATGCAAAACGAGTGAAGTAGCTTTTTAAATTGTATTTAAAGAAGTCTAAAATTTCTTTTTATAATTTATAGATATTTAAAAATTCATGTTTTTATTCTTTGAACCCTGAAAAAAATTCCAATTTTAGGCATTTTTTATTTAAATATATATTTTGACTAAAATGAATATATAATTTTACTATTGTTATATTAGGTTTAAACTTCAGTTTTGAGCGTCTTTTAAAACATATTAAATTTTATAAAGCAGCGAAATAATATTTTGAATTGTATGAGATGACTACAATAACGACTACTATCAACTTTAGACCCAACTTAAGAATAATCATAATTTTTGTTGATTATTTTAAATTTAAATTTAAAATTTTTTAAGTTAAAATATTTAATTTTTCAATATATTTTCTTAAAAACTCTCCCATTACAGTACGTATTTAATGAGTAGCTTTACTTTAGCAGTTTCACATAATTAGCATTAACAGCGTAACTTTAACAGCCTTAAAGTATTAGCAGCCTTTTAACAGTTGTTAAGTAAAAACTATTAAAAGACTGCTAATACTTTAACAGTTGTTAAGTGGACACTGTTAAAAGACTGCTAATACTTTGAGGCTGTTAAAGTTACGCTGTTAATGTTAATGACGTGAATCTGCTGCACACTATTAACATTAACAGTGTAACTTAACAGAAAATTATAGTAAGAGCATATGAAATTCGTTGGTTCCACATTTTGAATAGCAAAGTTATAGCTCTTTTATTTGTTAGCTTAGTTTTATCGGCAATATGTTATGCCCTCTGCCCCACCGCAGCGCACCGCAACACCACACCCCTTTGAACCGCCCCAAACGCCCTCTCGCAATATTGTTTCTTCTCCGTTTCGTTCAGTTTTTTTCAAAGCGCGCAAAAATGATTATTTTTTTTTGCTGTGTGTCGATTTTTGAGAGACTCACACGCTTGGATTAGTTTTCATTTTTTAGGCCAAATGCTAAAAAGCTAAAAGCCGTTAGTTTGTCAAGGATGAAAAACAATGTAAATTCATATTTTGTTGTATATTAATGTGCACATTTAATTATATAACTTGCAGCACAATGTTAGATTTAATAGCAAGTTATAGCTGCGTTCCATTGTTGTTATATATAGAATTTTGATTAACCCACTTTGAGTTAATCTAAATTTACATAATTTTCACATTTAGACAGTTTCATAGAAAATCCTATGCAAACACACGACGAAGTTGTATGTGTGGTTGCTATGAATTTCAAGTGTCTGCTTCTCACATTGTTAACTTATCTAAATCATTTCTGACTATTCACTTGATAAGTCGACAAAATTTTTATTTTAGTTTATTTTTATTATTGTACTACGGCGTGCGGAGTATAAAGTAGTCTATTGGGTTTGTCAGAGTAGCGGTTTGTGTGTAACAAAGTATATATATTTTTGAACACCAGCAACAGCCGAGTCGATATAGCAATGTCCGTCTGTTTGTCCGTATGAACGAAAACCTAGATCTCGGAGACTATAAGAGCTACAGCCACCAAATCAAACCTAATTTACATAGTTTGTGTATGGTACCACTTAATGTATACTGACCGACTTTGGTTCGGATCGGAAAACTATATAGCCGCCATATGACCTCCCATTATATAATGTTTGTTTTTTAAATATTTCTCCGTTTTTAAAGAAATTGCAATGAAACTCGCACAGTACGTGTAAGAGTGTAATAACCATATACTGACCGATTTTTATTGGAATCGGATGACTATATCATATATTTTCCATATGATAAAAATTGGGAAATGTACTAAGTTTGTCTTTAACTTTTATGTTTTTCAAGATAACTGAACTAATTTCACAGAGTATAAATGTGGGGGTATTATCTAAATACTGACCAACTTTGGTTCGGATCGGAAAACTATATCACATAGCTCCCATATAGGTAATCTGACAAACATCAGTGCCAAGATATGTCTTTAGTATGTGAAACTTTTTTGTCTGTTAAGGTATCCAAACCAAACTTACACGATAGGTACATAATTTTTTTTTAAATTATCTAAACACTGAGCAACTTTGGTTCGGATCGAACAGCTATATCCCGTACCTCCCATATAAGTAATCTGACAAATCTCAGAGCCAAGACATGTTTTTAGTATGAGAAACTTTTTTGTTTGTTGAGATATTCAAATCTTGCAACTACTGGATTTTGCTCTAGAAAACGCTATGTAGTATATTACAGTCGGCTCGCTCGACTATAGCAGTTCCAACTAGTTTTTTCTTTCATTTTTGAACAGTCAGCTGTTAAATTTGAGTTCGAGTGCTTATCAATCGGCTTAATCATTTATAGCAATTGATTCATCAATGCTAAAAATGATTGCAGAAGAAATGGAAAAACTAAACTTGTGCCATTATCACGACTAATATTCCAACTAATTTGCAATTCACACTAAAAATACATAATTTACTTTTTGGGCTAAGAGTATTTACACCGAAAAAAAAGTGCACTGTTAAAAACTCTTATCAACTGATGAAAATTGTATAAAAGTAACGATACAATTTCCTAAACAGCTTAGTCGCATTTCAATTGTTATAGAGGTAATACTACTATTAACTGAACATAAACAACTATATAGATCTTGATTCCACTAAGCAGTCTGGCTTATTGTTTATGTTTATTGAAACACTGCAGACTTTTGTTGCTCAGGTGACGTATCGATATTACAAACAAAACAGTTTCACTACTTGAATTTCCGTTCCATTTGACAAAGAAGTTTTGGACTTCAAGGTCAGCTTTATGCTGAAAAACAAGCTAAAGTTTTTATAGCTTAACAAAAAAATGCATAGAAATTGCAACTGAACAATTTTTATACCCTCTGAGGGGTATATATATTTATTGGGTTTGTCAAAAGTATGTAACATGCTAGAAGGAGGTGTGGCAGACCCCATAAAGTATATATATTCTTTATTAGCATCAAAAGCCGTACCGATATAGTCATGTCCGTCTGTTTGTCCGTATGAACGAAAGGATTTTACAAGTTCAAACTTGGTCAGTATCGACCACATAATTAGTCATTCAATACAAGTTGGTTTGTTTCCCAGGAACACCAATTTTAGCAAGCAGGTTGCTAAATGCAATATAAAGACAATGTTATTAAAATTTTTTGGATTATCACGTCCTCTTCGCCCAAATAAAGTACAAATTCATTAAAAGTTCACATGCTTCCGGATCACGTATTTCTTAATGTATAATTTTGTACCTTAGCGTATATTTGGGGACAATTAATATCAAACGATGCTGAAAATTGGCTAAAAATCAGACTATAATTAAAAAAGTTGCTCATACTATGAAAATTGTTACTTTCAAGCAATTCGAGCGAGATAGAGATACAAAAATGTGTGCATGTTAAGTTCTTGCAGCAGCTACTTCAATTTGAACTAATAATTGGAAACTAAATAATAATTGGAAACTAATAATTGGAAGCTCAGAGGGTATTACATGTTCGGCATGCCCCACTGACATTTTCTTTCTTGTTGTTCATGAAGAAAGAAGAAAAAAAGCTTAAGAAAAAAAGCAGCATAGAAATTGCAACTGCAGAGTTTTTACTGACTTGTTCTTGTTGCTTTTTTTTAGAGCATCATCAGCAGCAGCCTTGAACTACTTTGTTTATTTTGCTGTGCTACGTTAGAGGAAAACAAGTTAGAATGCTACACTCTAAGCTGCTAGACTGCAGTGTGCCCAGTTTTGAAGGTTTTAAAGCGGTTTGTCCAACAAGTACTGACTACAAAAACACATTAGTGCCACAGTTATGGCTCTTTGGGGCAACTGGGCTTAAAAGTGAAGTTATGAATTGTAGAAGAAAACCTGCCGCACAGAGACACGTTTCTTTTTCTACCTACTAAAATACGTGAGATATACTCGTATCTCGTGGTTCGTTGCTTCGTTCGTTCGTTCGTTGTTAGTGAGCCGCACATCCGATTGAATTGGGATCGTTTTTTTTTTTTTTTTGGCTTGTTCAAACAGCAGGTAAGACACCTACCGAGCAGAGCCACGGGTTTGACCTGTTTTAGCTGTTGTCCCTTTTGCGTTAGAGATGAGCGCATTGATTTAGCTAGATCTAAAAATAGATTGATTTCAAGATTAGTTAAATGTAGCTTTGCAGCTATTTATTATGCATGCAGCAATATCAGATTAGATCAGTAATTAATTATAAACAGATGCATTTGATTGTAGCATCGTGACACGACACGCACGGAGAACATCTCTAGTTTGTGTTTGTTTAACGATTTTTATCTAATTTATGTTGTTGTTTTTAGCTGCTGTTGGTCTCTGCTGCTGCTTTGTTTTTTTTTGGGCCTGGTCTGACTGGTTTGTTGGCTTGTTTAAACATTTCTCTCTCTCTCTCTCCTCGTGTACCATTCATATTTGTTGTGCGCTACGTGCTCAACAGTTCTCCAGTACTCCGATTGTCCCTTTTTCTCGGGAACTACGAAAATTAGCGTATCGACCGCAAAAGCAAACAAATGGGACGCCTTTTGTTTTGCTGGAGAGAGAGTGAGAGAGCGGTGGAGTCTTGACTTTTGAGCTCGAGTTTTGTGTTCGAAATTCGAGCTTCGACTTCTTTCCAAGTTGTTGTTATTTGTTTGTTTCTTTAGCGATCACGTTTTTTGTAAACGACGACCGCCCAGAAACAACAACAAGAAGAACAACAAAAACACAACCTGATCAACGTAAACTTGGCTCAGTTTATACGTTAAACATTGCTATTAATTTTCATACTACAAGTGCAATTATTTTTCACACCTGCTTACAAAAAAAAAATACAAAAATGAGGGATCGTCTCCTAAATATTGTGCTCTGTTTATTTTCTCACTGTTATGCGAGTTGTTGTTTTTGTCATTTGCCATTTTTATTTTTGTTATGGTAATTAAGTAAGGTTTGCTTTTTATTGTTTTTCGCTCTAGCGGTCTCGGGACCCCACAACAACACACCAGAATATAGTGTATATATAAAAATAGTTACATATATAGTTGGGTCGCCTCTTGTGGCAAGTTTTTGTTTACTTTTGCATATATGAAATGCGACATCATTGTTTATTTATTTTGTGGCGCTACTGTTCGTCCAGCCAGCAGATAGATAAGACTCCCCATAGTGAGTGGCATTCAATTATTTAAATGCATTGCATATGAAATTTTGTTGCAAACTTTAAGCAGAGCAAAATTAAAGTTTTTTTATCCTCTGGGGCTATAATGGGTTTGTGAAAGGCAAAACAAATTCCAAAAGTTTGCATGCCTCTAACTCACAAATTTCTCAATGTATAGTTTTCTCACTAAACAGTTGTTTAGAGCCTAACAATATCAAACGATACTCTAAATTGCATCAAGATCGAATTATAATCAAGAAAGTTATCATAGATCAAAAAACGTGAATTTATAGTAGAGGCGCAGCGTAAGCGAAAAGCTTTGTACGAGCGAGTGATGACAAAGTTCTTGCGGCGCTTACTCCGTTTTTAGCTCATATATTTGGAAATGAAAGTCAAAAGGGTATTACACTTCTGGAATGCCCAACTAATAGCGTTTTTAAAAACTTAACTATTAAGTTGAGTGCATAATATATACTTTTAAATACATAACCTTGTCTATGCTATTGAATTTGTTTAACAACTAAACGGAAATGTTTTAAAATTTATTACATTACTTCTTAAGAATCCAATTTTTTGGAATATTTAATTGAAATATAATAATCTTTATCCATTGTTTAAATGGACATTTCTTAGAATTGAATACATATATAGGAGCACGCACACAAAAATTTTACGATAATAGCCAGACAAAAATTTGGTTTGCATAGTAATTTGTAATTAGAATTTAATGGGAATGGTAATGGAAATACTTGTCTTCATATTGAATACCGAAACGAACCCAGACTGAAAAATAATTGATACATTTTCATTCACACATAAATCATAAACATTTCCTTGAATGCCCAAAACCCAATCCTATCATAACGTCATCATGTTATGTTTTGTTACAATTTTTGATTAAGTTTATGTATATACATATATATATTTTATTTATAGTTTCTCAATCAAACTAAACATTCATACCTAACATACCGTTTGTGGGCGAGTGCATTTTATGGACGAATCCAAGTTGCGATTCGCCTGTGGAAGTCAGCAGCTGGACCTTGGCCAGGTCAAGGCCGACGCCCCCACCATAACCACCACCGACATTACCACCATCAACAACACCAACATAACCACCACCAAAACCACCAACAACACCAAGCGGCCCGAGAGTCTCACAAATCATAATCAAACAATGCAAAATAATTAACACCCAGCAAAGCAAACAACAACAGCAAAAACATACAACAAAACAAGTCAAGTTCATTGCAAACCACCGAAACATCCCATTCCAACATAAAACAGAACTTCATCCAAGCAAAACCCAGAAAGAAATCATATAAATACTTATATATATTTATGATCATGAGTTTGTGGAAGCGCATCTCGAGTCATGCGGACTGTGAGCAGCGCATGGCTGCTTACTACAATAAGAAGGGTCTCTATGACCTGCGCCTCTGCTTGGCGCCCTGGATCGAAGACAGAATAATGTGAGTAGCCAGCAGTGTAGTTGTGATCTAGGAAATGTGGCTCAAATTTAACAGAGAGAAAAGAGTGGGGAGGAAAGAGAGCTAGAAAGCTTGCGTTGTGTTAATGTAACGTTAACAGTGGCACGTTTACAGTTTGGCATGTAGCATTAACAGTGGACTGTTAATGTTCTTTTAGGCGCTGTATTGTATGTAAATAGAATTGTATGGTGTTATTGTAATGTTGTAACAGTGAAATGTTAACAGTTTGACATTAACAGTGTAAGCATAACAGTGCACTGTTTATGTTTGCTAAGGCATTTGCTGCAGCAACATAGCAGATATGCAATGATGTAATTTTTTTTTTGGAGCATAAACTGCTAGTTTGACGAAAAAAGAAGGGCTAAAAACCGCTGAATTCCCGGGAAAAACAGCTGAAAAAAAGCTTAAGCACCGAGTGCTCGCAAATCGCATAATTTTGCAGTAATAGTGCACTTAAAAATAAAATTTTCATACACCTGAGTTAAATCTGATAATCAATGTTAGTGATGGAAGACGCATCAATTTACAAAAGTATGAATTATTAGGTTAAATTATTCGATAGAAGTAAATATCGATACTTTACCAATAGAAATATATTTTTAATCGTCAAACACGAAAGAAACAACTCACAATATTAGGAAAAATAAATGTAAAATTTTTATTTTTATTTTCAAAAAAGCTAGAATTTCCGCTGCCTGCTGTTTTCAAATTTTTCCCGCAATTGCATTTTCAAAACAGCCAGATCTGGCGGGAAAAAAGCTGAAATGACATCAGTGCAGAAATTCATAAACTTTTTGGACTTTTAAACAATAAATTAACTTCAAAGAAAGTATTTTTCATCAGTAGCAGTAGCAGTATAAAGATTACTTACAACTATGCTAAACATAGGATAAAGTTGCTTAGATCGCTTTTAACAACGTGCTCTAGTGTAGAACAACAAAACTATTTGTTAGCAATTCTTTACTAATTCTCTGTCTTTCCACCTGCAGGTCTGAGCAAATAACACCGAATTCAAGTGATCAATTGGAGCAAGTGGCGCTGAGATTTAACGAGGATCTGCAACAGAAACTGCTATCGACACGTGCCAGTGATCAGTTGCTCAAGTATCGTCTGGTTGAGCTCTGTGCGTTAATTCAACGCACTCCAGCGCTCGAGCTCTACACGCATCTTCGTAGCGGGCTGCAAAAGGAACTGCAGTTGGCCACCGAGAAGAGTGTGGTTGCCGTTGGTAGTGGTAGTGGTGCAGGCGGAGGAGCAGGAGCAGGTAGCAGGAACTGGTGCTGGTGGTGTTGCTGCAGCAGGCCAATCAATGCCCCTCAATCATTACAATATGAATAATCCAGCAGCTGTTGGAATGAACGGCGGTGGCGGTGGCGGTGGCTATATGGATACCAATGATATGTTTGGCGTAACCATACCCGGTACATCCCCCGCCTCCCTTGGCATGTCCGCGGGGATTATGCACAATGCTGGGGGTAATGTGACACTGTTTCAAATAAGTCAGCAGGTCGCACAAGCGTTTACGGAATTCAGAACAACAATCGCTGAGGCAGTTAAGATACTATATCAAACCTACAATTATATGTTGAATGCTGGCAACACACCGGAAGCGGAAACCATTTTCAAGCGTCTGATTGAGGAGAAGTCGACCATTGTGTTGAATTTGCGTCGCAGCTTTTTGTGCTACGAGCATTTGCAGGATATGGCCATAACGGAGCTAAAGAACTGGCGACGTCAGCAGGCATTAGCGGGCAATGGGCAACCGTTTAATGACAATATGTTGGATAGTATACAGGGTTGCTTTGAGGGATTGGAAACATTTGTCACCCATCTGCTGGCCGCTGTCAAGGATGCGATTATGGTGCGTTTAATGAAGGATGATCCGGATTTGACAACATTGTACGAACAGATTCAGGTGTATCAAAAGAATCTAGTGTGCTCTGCGTTTATTGTGGACAAACAGCCGCCACAGGTGATGAAGACAAATACACGATTTGCCGCATCAGTGCGTTGGCTGCTGGGCTCCTCGTTGGGCATACACCTAAACCCGCCCACAGTCGAGTGCATTATAATGTCGGGTAAGTAAATATATATACTTTAACTACTATATAAAGTAATTATACCCTCTGAGGGGTATATTGGGTTTGTGAAAAGTATGTAACAGGCAGAAGGAGGCGTGGCAGACCCCATAAAGTATATATGTTCTTGATCAGCATCAACAGCCGAGTCGATATAGCCATGTCCGTCTGTCCGTCCGTCCGTCTGTCCGTATGAACGAAAGGATCTCAGAGATGGTAAGAGCTACAAGTTCAAACTTGGTCAGGTATCGACCACATATTTAGTCAGTCAATACAAGTTTGTTTCCTTTTTTTTGATGCCACGCCCCATTCGCCCACAATAAGCGAAAAACTTGACATACCTCGGAAAAAATACAGGTTTTTTGCGAATATCTCGGTAACTACGTCACCTAGGGAAACCAATTTTGGCATGCAGGTTGCTAGATGCAATATAAAGATAATGCCATCAAAATTTTTTTGGATGCCACGCCTCCTTGGCCCACCAAAATCACAATTACTTTGTAACTTTGCCTGCTGCTGGCTCACTTATTTCTTAACGTATAGGTTTGTAACTTAGCATTTACTTGCAGTCAAATATTATCAAACGATTGTGAAAATTTCATCAAAATCGGACTATAATTTAAAAAGTTTGTCATACAACGAAAATCGTTACTTTCAAGCAAGGCATTGCCACGTGCATTGCACTGTGCGAGCGAGATAGACATACAAATATGTGTGCATGTTAAGTTCTTGCAGCAGCTACTCCAATTTAAACTCATATAATTGGAAACGAAGCTCAGAGGGTATTATACGGTCGGCATGCCCGACTGACAATTTCTTTCTTGTTTTTAACTATTTTTTTCGCTTTGCAGAATTGCAGGCACAACGCTTTGTGACACGTGGCACTCACATGGATGTCACCAATAGCAGTTTGGCTGGCCAATCTTCCGGAGAAATACAGAATTGTTCCAGCACCATGGAGTTTCAGTCGAGCAATAATGTTTTCCAAGCCAGTTTTCGTAATATGCAGCTAAAGAAAATCAAGCGGGCCGAAAAGAAGGGCACCGAAAGTGTTATGGATGAGAAATTTGCATTGTTCTTTAATGCAACAACAACAGTGAATGATTATCAGATACGCGTTTGGACATTATCGCTGCCGGTTGTGGTTATTGTCCATGGTAATCAGGAGCCACAATCGTGGGCCACCATTACCTGGGATAATGCGTTTGCTGATATTGTACGTGATCCGTTTGTGGTGACCGATCGTGTTACCTGGGTTCAATTATCCGTGGCACTTAATACCAAATTTGGTTCGTGTACACAACGAAATTTGACTAATGAGAATTTGGATTTCTTATGTGAGTTGGATAGGTTTATAATATAACTGTTCAATATAATTAATTTTATTTGATTTTATTAGTTGAGAAGCTGCAGCGTGATAGCAGTTCCGGTGAGCGTAATGAATGTATATCTTGGAATCAGTTTTGTAAGGAACCGATGCCGGAACGTACATTTACGTTCTGGGAATGGTTCTTTGCCATCATGAAATTGACCAAAGATCATTTGCTGTCCATGTGGAAAGCGGGACGCATTACGGGCTTCATCAACAAGGCCAAGGCGCACGATGATCTCTTGCGTGCCGTCACCGGCATTGGCACTTTTCTGTTGCGTTTCTCCGACAGTGAATTGGGTAGAGTATCTATTAATTCTATTAAACTGTGAATGCAACTCATTGGAGTCCTATTTATCCTTTAGGTGGCGTCACCATTGCTTATGTGAATGAGAGCGGTTCGATAACAATGCTCTCGCCATGGACCGCACGCGATTTTCAAATACTCAATCTGGCTGATCGTATACGTGATCTGGATATGCTGCGTTGCCTGCATCCGACTGACGTTAATGTCCAACCGCTGGATCGTGATTCGGCTTTTGGTGATTTCTATACACAGCGGCCTGGTATAATAATAGGAGATAGAAATTCAATGAAAATGTTTAACAAATTGATTTCTTCATTTAAAATTAATCAAAGAGTTATATATGATGTTGCACATTGCTTTAAATAGAACTAATTTTGATTGCTTTCTGTTTTAAATAGTATAATAATCAAGCTTTTATGAGCTAATGCTAAATGTACTATCGTTATATAAGTTTTTCGTTGAATTTGTTCAATTACTCACTATTAAATTTATCTTATTTAACTAATTTCTTGTTACTTATTTAACTGAGCAACTGTATTAGATTTAGAACTTTGTTTAGTCTTTATACATAAGCTTAAATAGCTGCATTTAAACATTTTGCATGCGTCAATTGTTAATAATTTATAACAAACATATTTCACTTCATTGCTAGGCTATGACTAAGTTAATTTATTAACTTGTGAATTATTTATTGAAACTTACTTTTAAATGCATTAAGAGCTTATAAACGATTGAATTATGTAAAGCAATAATATTTAAATATTTTTAAATTGAATCATTTATGAGTTTAAATGCATTTATTACATAAAATGTATTAAGAGCTTATAAACGATTGAATTATGTAAAGCATTAATACTTAAATAGTTTTAAATTGAATTATTTATGAGCTTAAATGCGTTTGTTACATTTATTATTACTGCTAACTGCGTGCAACTTTTACAATTAATAATATTTAACTATAATTGTGAAAGAAATCAACTATGTAAACATTTTCATTATACACTCATGCACTTTAAGCGCAGACACATTATTAATTTTAATTCATGTTTTTCATTTGTGACAGAGCCAACGCCCCGCGTCGATGGTTATGTGCCCAGCACGATACGTGTCCAGGTGCGTACCAGTGGGGATACGGGCTCCATCAGTGGCACACCTCATCATCCAATGCAGTCACCGCCGCAGGATAGCATGTCGTTGGGAAAGTAAGTTTTACATTGGTCGATTTTGGCAAGCCATTTGTTTGCTTTTAATTTTCTTGTTACTGTTTGCCAAAAAAGAAAACCCAATATATAAATAACAACTCGCTTCTTTGAAGCTCTAAACTGTTTTTTTTTTTTGTTGAAATTTATGATTTGTTTTGACTTTAATTGTTTTACAAGCGCTTTTTAAAAAAGTTTAATTAGATTGCAATACTTTGAAATCGAAATCGATGCGTTGAAAAGTCGAAACTGAAGCGATGCCAAAAAACGTATTTATTGTCCCTAAAAAAAAAATATCTAATAATAAAAAAAGCTTTCAATTTTCGTTGTTTTTGTTTGTGTATTTATTTTCCTTTAAGTTACTAATACAAAAAAAAAAAAAATTGTTAACTCTTGTAAGAAAACCCGAAAAAACAACTATCTTACTATATCTCTACTCCATGTTTTAATTTTTCACCATTTTCTACTTTTATGCATTATTTGATTTGTTGTGCGATTTGGTGGTGCCGTCCAGTTATTCCCCATATAGTGGCAACATGAACTATAATGTACCGAGCGTCGCCACCACATTCTATACTATGGACGATTCTGATTCAGATGATGGAATTGTGGCACGTGAGCTTGAGAATTATGTCATCAATACGCAGCCAGATGATCCAGTTTTGAGTCAAATAAACGATATACTAATCAATGAGTGCGCCTTTGGGCAGCCACAGGCACAGACACAGACGCAGTGGAGTAGTAGACCAGCATATTCGGTGCTCTCGTCCTGCAATCAAATGGTCCAAAACTAAACAGTCGTGTTGTTGAATTTTTTTTACCGAAAGGTATTAACCCACAAGACTCTATCTATATAAGATCGCATCAACACAATCACAAAGCCAAAAAATCAATGAAAAGAAACGCTAATTGGGAAATTGCATTACATTTACACTTCACTCGTCACTCGTCATTCGCCAAATGTCACTCGTTAAACGTCACTCGTTAATTGTTACTCGTCACTCGTTACTCGTCACTCGCCACTCGTCACTCGTTATGCTCTTTACTTTACTAACCCCCTCAATTTTTAACTTAAGGTCGCTCGCTCAGCTACAGATTAATATATGTGACTTAATATTTCAATAATTCTACAATTTTTGACTTCAAAGTATTGCCATTTTTTTAAGCTTTTCAGCGGCTGCAAATCACAATTAAAACATTTATAAAAATTCTATTTCTAGCTTATATAATAATTCTATATACATTTCTTTAAAAATTTAACTTTTAAACGCAGCTTGCAGAATAGCACCATCATGCATCTGTAAATCAAATGCCAAAAAGAACAACAACAACAGCAACGCAAAAAATATTCAGATGCCCAGATATATGACATCTATATACACATCTATATATCTATATACGATTTAATTTGTATAGAAATAATCCAAGTTAATTGCATGCGATTTAAACATTTAAACATAAATATGCGTGTTGATGTTTGTTCTTGTTCCTAAATGTTGTTATACAGAATTACAGGGTATATATACATACATATATATATCGAACAAAGACTTGATCATTTGGGCAAAACAATTTATTTATCCATCATTTGTACTAACAACATTAGACTCATTTCAAAAAACAGAAACCCAAAAACTAACTAAACTCTTTTATTTTTTATTAAATTGAATTGAATTAATTTATTTCCGTTTTCTTTTTTCTTTAAATTTCGCCCCGTTTAATTTTTTTTTAGCAGTGCTAATGATTTTGCAATGGCGGACTTTGATACGATGCAGAACTTTGATGTATATAATAGAATAATATAAAGATATACATATATTATAATATATATTAGAAATATATACACATATATATATCGAAATGTATAATTAAAAAAGAAAACTAAACAAAAAAAAAAAAAGATGAAGAAAACACATCAAATGTTACAGAAACGAAATCCTATAAATATTTGCAACAATTGCCGCTATTATCGACGTCCATTTAGATGTGTTTACTCAATTAATATATCTATATATATATACAAACAACGATCGGGCACTTCAAAAGATTTACCCAGAAAACAAAAAATAGAACAACACACATACAATATCATTTTACATATTTGGAATTTACAACGTTTGTGGCATGCGTTTTTGTGTTTTTTTGGTATGTATATTAAGTTTAAATTGAATTTAAAACTCTTGCAGAGATCAAGTAGATATATAGAGTCGTTATAGGCAAGTCTGTCTGTTTTTATGCTAACTAGTCTCTTAGTTTAAAAGTTATCTAAGTGAAATTACAGGTACAGTTGCCTCTTTACATGCAGTTCCTATGTTAAAATCAAGTCACTGTTAATGTTACTGCTACTGTTACTGTTAATTTGTGCAGCGCTCTGCAAGAGAATCAAAGCTTTGGCAAGCCAAAGCTAAACTTTTTAGCTTGTTTTATTATTTATTTATAAAGTATTTTATGATCGAGTACAAAATACAAAATTTGTAAGATTAACTTGCAGATATATATATTTCCGAGTCTCTATATAGTACATGTATCTGGTTGTGATCTTTTAAAAGTAGAAACTTTACGGTTTGTTGTCTTTGTCATAAAAAAAAAACGGTCAATGGTGAACTAAATGTGTATTTTATAATCGTATTTTATGGAATTTTACTCAATAACGAATTTTAAATGTTACGAAAAATATTACGAATTTACTGTTATAAAGAAAAGTTGAACAATTTTATTAGTCATGCTATAATAACAGATTATATAGGGAAAAGATAGAAAAGTTAGTGTATTTCAGGTGGTGATTAGCGGTGGTTTCAATGTCGCAAGACTTAGAGCAGATGTATACGAATTTACACAAAGAGCGTCGACTTTATTTATATAAATGTTTAATCCTAGCTATATAAGAAGTGAAATATATACATATAAATGTTAATTGTTTCTTAAATATTTAAAAACATTTTTTTAATTAATTTTACTTATTTTTGCAGCATTTGTGAAACGCCAAAACAAAACGACAAGAGCAATGCATGCAAATTGCAGTACTGCACACACACCCTCCTCTCCCCAGAACTTGATGTTATGTATCACTTTTCTCTTTTTTTTTATATGTATAATTTTATATGTGGCATGTGAATAATTTGATCTTAGTTACAAGAAAAACAAAAGAAAACGATGGAAAAGAAAAACCGAACCTATTTAAAATTTAATGTGGATTTAGTTTAGTTTTAATGCATATTACAATTTGTTGAATCTAAATTTGTGAGTTTTATTTTTAATTTTAAACGATTATAATTATGTTATTTTTAGTTTAGATGAGACAACATTTCACTTGTGGTACTTAGAAATGTGCTCATCGTATAATATATTTTAGTTATACCTTACGTCTGTACGTATTAATTATAATACTTTTTTTATAGCAATTGCTTTGTGTAAAAAAAACCCGTTTCATTGGCTTCCATGCTGAAAATGCAAAAAAAAAACGAAGAAAAGATAACTTTATGAATGTACTAGATTATAATTTGTTTTGAGATAGGACAACGTGTGCATTGCATTACAAATGCTTTAAAAAAATGTTAAAAAGTTGAAGAAATATTAAAATAAAGCGTAAAAAACTTGGAATGAGAAACACTTTTTTTTTTTGGATATGTGTGTGTTTTTGTGAACGCCTAAGCTTTCAACGTGAACTGTAAGAATTTTTTTAAACTTAAGAAACACACAAATAATCAATTAATCTATATATATACAAAAGTAATGTATACTTACTTTATATACAACAACAACAAAAATATATAATAAAGTTAATAAAAAAACACACAATTTTTTGTGCAGCTGTCAAAGCAAATTCAATTTGATCAACGACAAATTCATTCTACATATTTGTGTGTGTTGTGTTGTGTTCTTGTTGAGCCGTAAAGTTTTCAATTTTTAAATGTTTTTAAATGTAAAACTAATGCACACACAACACCTACTGTAACTTGTAATTGTAATTGTAATTGAAAAGTTATTTCAAAATGTGCACTTTAAATGATTTAAATAGAGTTTTTTTTGTCTATTGTAAGCAATATACAAGTTAAAAGAACTAATGAACTATTCTTGTCAAAATGGCCAATAAAGATTTGATTTTAAACATTAAACCCAAACCATTTGTTATTAATTTAAAACAGTAAGCAGCTCTGATGTTGATAAAATTTGTATATTTGAATTAATGGAGGTTTGTTAACATTTTAAATCATTCATGTTTAATTCTTGTTGGAGCAGCACTTGTCCTTGGGTCCATTCTTGCAGACGCAGTTGCAATGCTGACTGCAGGCACAGTTGTCTCCACATTTGGTAGCCGAGCACTGGCAGTCTATAAGAAGATATACAATATATAAGTTAAGAGTTACATTGGTAAATGCTTTAACGTTATACTTACTATTTCCACAACCTTTGCAGCCCATTTTGTATTTGATTTAATTGGATTATTTGTGTATAAACAACAATTCTTTACAATGTCTTTGCACTGACTTTGGTTCTGACTGCGTCAAGTCAGCTTTTTATACACATGAATTGTTTTTGCTTTTTTGCACACTGCATCTGGGGAAGCTCAGAAAAAGCGATTCATCAATTATACAACATTTAGCATAGGCTTATCAAAGCGTGCGCAAAATTGCGTAGCCGCCACGTTATCAATATTATTATGCTCTTAAACTCTCTCAAACCGAGCGCAACTGCACACGGCTTGCTTATCTTATCAGTTATTTTAAAGGGTATATAAAGAGCTGCTGGCGCTGAAATAAATTCAGAAAGCAAAACGCAAAGTTTGCGCCAAGACTATACAAATTTCAAGTGCCCAAAAAACATAATTATAAAATCTAACAAACAAGATGCCTTGCAAAGGATGCGGAAACAGTAAGCAAAAGTGAACTTTAATTTGAATTGTAATAAACTAACAAATTGAATTTTGTTTATCCAATAGATTGCCAATGTACTGCCGGACAATGCGGTGGTAGCTGTGCCGGAAACGCGCAGTGTCAATGTGCCAGTAAACCAGCTTCCAAGTGCTGCCAGCAGAACAAGTAGCTGCTGCGCTGAGTGGCTTTAGTATATAGTTAGTTAAATGCCATCTAGTGTAATCTCTGGCTTGAATCGTTATAATATGGAGCTAAAATAAATTATACATTTAATTTTTCATTGAATTTTACAATTGTGTTTTTAATTTATGAAAGAAGCTGTAAGTCACTCGAGCAGAAAAGAAAGTACACGGAAAAAAGGAGTGTTGAAATGTATCCTTTTAAGTTATTCCGGACTTTTGCTTGTAGTTTTGATAAATGGAGTCAGTCTTCAAATATTTTTTAAATATTAAAATTATAAATGAAAGGGAAATGGCGAAAAAGTTTGAAATCCAGAGGATCAAAATTGTAGCAAAATTCCGCTCTACTTATTATTATTTATATTTATTCTCTAAAAAGAATAAATCGTAATTTTACTTCTAGTATATGTAGGATTTATTTTAGTATTCATTCAGTTATTTATTTAAGTATTTGCATTTTAGTATTATATATTCGCATATTTATAAAACTTATTTTAATTGTAAAGCTGAGAACCTAAACTTATAAATTATAAACAAAAGTCACACAAGATTTTTATACTATAAACAGAACAATTTTTCTTAAATGCTGAATTTTGATTTTGTCGACAGACAATTGACAGACTGAAGCCATAATATTTAAACTACATAATATAACTAAGTAAAATTAGTTAATACAATTAATAAACAATTTACATTTACAATTGAAAAACCGTTTTTGACACTTTCGTTTTAGTTTTTTTTATGAAAATTATCTTAGCTGCTAAGAAACTAAAATTCCAATTAAGAACAAATCAATTCTAATTAAAAAACAATATTTTTCAGTTGAGAACATCTATAATATTGTTATTCTTTAATACTTAGCCTTATTCGCTTTATAAATCAATCGACCATAAAATAGTTAAAAATAATTTCAGCAGTAAAAATACTTTTGTTTTACAAACAATAACATCACATTAAACTAGGCTATAAACTTTAACTGAGAAAAATCTCTCAACGTCTATAAAAATAAAAATAATATGTTCAGAAATAGATTTTTTGTTAAGACATTTTTATTCAGATCAAGTTACAGCAAGATTAGATTGGCATTAGGTTCATCATTTAGTTCTTGTTGGTGCAGCACTTGTCCTTGGGTCCATTCTTGCAGACACAGTTGCACTGCTGACTGCAGGCGCAGTTGTCTCCACACTTGGTAGCCGAGCACTGGCAGTCTATAAAGAGAATATATATAAGTTAAGAATTGCTTTGGTCTATGGTTCAACTTTGTACTTACTATTTCCACAACCTTTGCAGCCCATTTTGATATTTGATTTATTTGGAATATTTGTGTATAAACAACAAGTACTTTACGATGTCTTTGCACTGACTTTGGCTTTGACTGCGTCAAGTCTGCTTTTTATACACATGAATTGTTTGCTTTTTTTGCACACTGCATTTGGGGAAGCTCAGCAAAAGCGATTCATCAATTATACAACATTTAAAATAGGCTTATCAAAGCGTGCGCAAAAATTGCGTAGCCGCCGTGTTATCAATATTATTATGCTCTCCAGTAGCAGTTTTGAACTGAGCGCAATTGCACACGGCTTGCTTATCTTATCAGCTATTCGATGGGGTATATAAAGCAGCGCTGGTTGAGCAAGAAACACAAACAAAACTAAAGGCAAACGTTGCTTTAACCTATTAAACAAACTTATTTTTAAAGAAGATTATAATAAAACCCAAAATTTAAAATGCCTTGCAAGGGATGCGGAAACAGTAAGTGAAGTGAAGAACTTTAATTAAAATTGTGTTTAAATAATAAATGGTATATCCCGATTATCCGTATAGATTGCCAGTGTACTTCCGGTAAATGCGGTGGTAGCTGTGCCGGAAACCAGCAGTGCCAATGTGCCAGTAAACCAAACTCCAAGTGCTGCCAGCAAAACAAATAGTTAATAAGAAGATATTTTATATGTAGTATATAGTTATAAGTGCTCTAAGTTATTACAGATTTAAGTTAAATAAATTAAATATTTATTTATGTTTCTTAAAACCTAAAAATACTTTTTGTTCTTAATTTAATTTGATTTGAAACTGTTTTTTTTGTTTGTGTTGTAAAATAGGATATCTATTGATATTCTTAAAACCTAAAAATACTTTTTGTTCATAATTTGATTTGATTTGGAAATGAAACTAGTTTGCTTTGCACAATTGTGATGGATTGCAGTGTACCTACACTTAAAGAAAGTGTGGTCTTTAACTAGGCCACACGGTGCAATGGTAGATGAGTATCAAGTGGGGGGCATGCCACACATGAATGTGGCTTATACTTAGATTTCGACTCGAGAGTACATGTGAGTTCCACTTGGGCCAGTTGAGTGGCTGTCAGTTTGATAGACATGCCAACAGAGATAGAGATAGAGAGAGAGAGAGATAGAGAGAGAGAGAGAGGAGAGAGAGTGTGAGACACGAAATGGCCATAAATTGGTATCCAAAAAGTGCATTAGTCTCGCTAATTGCAGTTGACAATTACGTTTCGTTGTGACGTCACGGCCTTGTGCCAAAATTTTCAATTTCGAGGCAGTTTAATGGCGTTAAGCGGCGGAAATGAAATCGCACCTGGAACTGTGCTTTTTACCATTTGCCATTTACCATTTGCTATTTGCCTTCTGCGTTCTGTTCTGTTTTGTTCTGTTATTTGCGCCAAGTCATCAAAGTTAATTTGTATGAGGGAAATTCGAGTTCAAATGTTTTTACAGCTATTTCCTGTACAGTTAGTCGTTATGGCCTCGTTATGGCCCATATCCGTTGAAATGACGGCATTTGCTCTCACTGGAGTTGGAGTTATAGCCATAAACTATTGTTTAGTTTTAGCCAAAATCGCCAGAGCTGGCGGCGTGGCAGCAAAAAATGTATGATTACACTTTTCAAAAAAGGGTCTTAAATCTTTTCTGAAAATTTGTATCTTACATATTTAGAAAATTATTGAAAAAAGAGCGAAATTGTTTATTTAAGGCTTAGAAGTACAAAAAGGTTAGCCAAACCTTTTTATATCCTCTGAGGGGTATATTGGGTTTGTTAAAAGTATGTAAAAGGTGGCGTAGTAGATCCCATAAAGATACAAAAATCTATTTTTAATTTAATGCTAGGCGAATTTAGGCGAATATCTTAAAAACTATTACATCTAGTGATACCAATTTTGGTATGCAGCTTGCTAGATGCTAAATATAGACAACACCATAATAATTTTTTGGGTGCCACGCATTCGTTGCACATAAGAAATAAAACAAACTTAAAAAATTGCGTGCCCCTCTATCATGTATTTCTTAACGTATAGTTTTGTGATTTTACATTCGCTTAGAGACAAACAATATCAAACTATCCTGAAAATCGCATTAAGTTAGGATGTAAATCAAGAAAGTTATCATGCAATGAAAAACGTAAATTTACTGCAGAGGCGCAGTCACAGTGCAGGGCGCTCATGCAGCGCAAACGAAAGCATGCGTACAAGCGAGAAAGTCATACTAACACGTATACATGTTATGTTCTTACACAGCTTACTCCGATAGGAAATCATATAATTGGAAATGAAAATCAGAGGGTATTACACAGTCGGGCATGCTCTACAACATTTTCCTTTCTTATTTCTGGCTGTGTAGTGTAGTGCCACTTGCATATTGGGGCATACTTTTGTATAGCATTTATGCAGATTATCGTTCAACTGTTTCGAAATTAACACAAGCAGTGGAAGTTGCTGTCACGGCATTTTGATTCAACTGTTGATAAAGTTCAAATAAGAATAAAGAGAACTCTTTTAACCGTTACAGCTGGCTACAGCTACGGCTACAGCTGGTTTTTCGCGCCCACAAAGTGCAAAGGAAAATGAAAATGACAAGCCTGAAGGCGACAGCAGCAGATGCAGCCGCAAGTGGGTCAGATGCCCCGCGAGCGATTTGGTCGTTAAGTCGTGCAAGTTGCGGCTTAAGTTGCACACGGCGTATACGCGATATGCGCGCCATTTAATTTTCGCTGTCGCGGCCTTTAAGTGCAAAACGCAAACGCAAACAGTTAATTACGGCATTAAGTTTTCATGTCGCAGTCAAAGCAAAAAAAAAAGCAAAAAAACACAACAGAAAAAAATGGCAGAAGCGAAACAACTGCAATGCGGGCACTTCGTGAACACTTTGCCACCAGCAGCAGCGGCAGCAGCATCACGAGCAGCAGCGGCATCACCAGCAGTGGCGGCAGCAATAACAAGAGTAACGCAGCAAGCAGCTAAAGTTGAGTCGAGTCTATGGAAAGAATGTGACGGCGCATCACTTATGCATAAGAACATTTTAACTTTCCGTTAGCCACTTTAGACTTGGGCACGTTCCACAGACAGAGCCGGAGGAGGATGGCAAAAGCGTCGAGCACAAGGACCGTGTAACAAGGAAGAACTCAGAACTCAGCGCGGCAGACTGTAAACTAGAGACTTTATACAGTGAGCAAAATTATGCTTTAGAATAAAGGTTCAAATCAACTTGATATTAGAAATTTTGATACTTAAATTTCCTTGAAAACTTTTAAGTACGAAGAAGTTTAAATTCATATAGTAACACTTGGATATTGTATACTTAATTTAATTTATTTTTGTGGCTTTAGAAAACATTCATATATATGTCAAATATAATATAAATAATTATAATATAACTTAATATAAAATTTAATTTCTTCAAACTTTAATTCAATATTTTTCAAGTCTTCAGAATATATTGTTAAAATTTAAAACCAATATCTTTCATACCCTAAATCTAGATTTAGAAAATTGTCATATATAATATATATAAAAAATAATATAAATTATAATTTCTTTAAACTTTAATTCAATATTTTTCAAGTCTTCAGATTATATTGTTAAAATTTTAAACTAATATATTGCATACCGTAAATCTAGATTTAGAAAATTGTCATATATAATATTTATGAAAAAAATCACATAAATTATAATTTCTTTAAACTTTAATTTTTTTTTTCAAGTCTTCAGATTATTTTGTTAAAATTTTAAACCAATATATATTTCACACCGTTAGTCTAGATTATTAAAAACCTTTATTCAGATTATTAATTGTGTAAAGTTAGGATTTTTAACATTGCTAATCAAGTTTTTCAAGTCTTAAATCAAAGACTCTTAAACTTTTTTTAAGCCTAGAACTATATTATTTTAAATATATATTTTTTTATTGGAAAAATCCAAAATCTAAATATATTGTTATAGATTTTTCAAAGATATATTTTTGTTGTTTTGATGTTGGAATTTGGAATACAAAATTTTGTATATCGTGACCAGAAAAACTCATTGAAACTTACTATCAAAAGTTTACATCAATCAAAAATATCGAACTTAAAGCAATAGACTTTAATTTATAACGAAATTCTTGACCATTTTTAGTGATATATTAGATAAATAACTCTACACTATTTTCTCACTGTGTAGATGATTTTGAGTTTGTTTATCTTTAGCGTGTGACTTTTGCCTTTTGGGCTGCCTGAAAGTTTTGCTAGTGTTGAAAATCAAATCACTGATTTTGCACTAACTTTTGTTATACAGACATACAGACATACATATGAATATATATAGCTACAAAACAACACATTAATGAAATGCAGAAAAAAATAGACAAAAAAAAAACAAAACAAAAATAGAAAAGCCGAAAACTCTAATCGTAATTTGCTGGGCTGCTGAGCTTCTGAGCTCAACTGTCTGTGGTGTGGTGAAAATATTCTTAATAATTTATTGCATTTTGTTTGTTAAGCTCTTCAAAAACTTGCTGAACTTTTCAACATAAATTAACAGATTAGTTGTTGGCCCCTAGAACAACAACAACAACAACAACAACAGCATGAACAAAAACTTTTTAGCAGGTGAACAAGAACTAGAAATGTGTCGAGTTGCTTTTTGTCTCGCACAACAGCTGCTAATTTCGACTGTTTCAAAAATGCTAAATGGCAAAATAAACCAAAATGGAGTACAAATACGCGGGCCCAAACAAAAACTTTTCGACCAAAACACGCACTCTAAACGCCAAGACCTCCTCCCTTCCCCATTCATCCCCAAAAACTACGGCACGATTTTGGTTCAACCATAAATCTTGGCTATTTTGGCAATTTGTAAATCTTTTTGGGATACGAGAACTGCTTACTGCTATCCCCCGGAAATGGCATTTTGCATTTTGTGCTTCCAAAACAACAACGTGACCTGTTCAAGTTCAACACATTTCGCATTAAATATTTATATTTAATTTGTAATTCACGTTATTCGATATAGACAGTTCTGGGGTTGCAGCAGTCAATATGAAAAAATGTGTGTAAAAATAAGTGTGAACATTTGCTGAGACCCTGTAGCTTGGAGAAATGTTGGAGGATTTGTTAGATGGTCGGAAAATCAAATGCGTAAACGTTGGACAGAGTTTATATATATTTCTGATCAGCTTCATATAGCCGTGTCTTTCTTAGACCAGAAGGCACTTTAAGAGCTAGAGCTACCAGTTTCAAAGGGCAGCTGCCGCAAGTGAAGTTTAAGTTTATTTTAGTCTTTTGGTAAACTTCTAGTTAAACTCAACCAAACTCATACGTAGTATGGTAATTTATATAGTATCTAGACGTTAGAGGGAGTCTATATATATTCCTCATCAGCTTCATATAGCAGTGTCTTTCTTAGACCTGAGGCACATTAAGAGCTAGAGCTACCAAATTTTAAAGGCAGCTGCCGCAAGTAGATCAACTATATTTAACTCAAACAAACTCATACATAGTATGGTAATTTATATAGTATCTAGACGTTAGAGGGAGGCTATATATATACCTGATCAGCTTCATATAGCAGTGTCTTACTTAGACCTGAGGCACATTAAGAGCTAGAGCTACCACATTCAAAAGGCAGCTGCCGTAAGTAGTTAAAATTAACCAAACTCATACAAAGTATGGTAATTTATATAGTATCTAGACTTTAGAAGGAGGTTATATAAATTCCTGATCAGCTTCATGTAGCCGTGTCTTTCTTAGGCACATTAAGAGCTAGAGCTACCACATTTAAAAGACAGCTGTCGCAAGTAGATCTAGTTTATGTTAGACTTTTGGTAAACTTCTAGTCAAACTCAAACATAGTATGGTTATTAATATAGTATCTAGACTGTTTTTTGTTACACTTCTACAACTAAATTTAGTTCCACAATAGGTACAGGGTCTCTTAAGAGTCGATTTGCTCAACTGCCGCTTCTGCCACTAGTTTAAAGTCTTATATTTTTTTTAAGTTTTATTTTGTTGTACAACTATTATCGAGAATTTTTGTCGATTTGTTGTGATTCAATGCTCCCAAATGAGTAATCACAGTAACGCTGCTTCTACACAGCTGCTGATATACACCATATATATAGATATATATATATCTATAAGTATATTTAAGAAAAACTCATTTCGTTTTCGATTTGTCGCTGATTTCCCAAAACACAAACAAATACACATGACGCGTTCTGTCTGATGATTGCAGCTGACTACTGCGTGAATGTCTTTGGGTTTTAGCAAACACATTAAGCGCCACATCCTGGGCGTGTTATCCACTGCCAAACGGATGTCCTGTCCGTGTTTGGATTTGGGTTCGGGTTGTTCGGTTCCCAGTGCCCAACCCTGGTATTGAATGGCCTTTAGATGTGGCTAAAACACTGCTCTGACAGCAATTTGGAATGCACGACTGCACCAACAACATTTGTTGGTGTCACACAATGTCTAAGGCATGTCTTCGTTTGCTTCTTCTTCTTCTATGCTTGCTATCCTAATGACAGTCTATTAACAGTTGTGTGTACTATGGTAAAAGCAGCTTAATAGAAACATTTTAGTCATTTAAAAGTTGATTAGTTTGTAAGCGTTATAATAACAATTAGTTTTTAAAGTTTTCGTAACTGGTGATTAATTCTAAGCAACTGTTTTTAGAGCAGTGTTCCTATAGGTAATCATAAGCAACTGTTTTAAAAATAGTTCTAAGCATTTGTTTACAAATCTTACATTGAACATACCCTACAAGTATTTATTTTCACTTCAATCCTGAAAATTTCATAACGCTTGAATAAAAGACATGGAAGATATGAGCGAAACAATCTGAACAGGATTCTGCGCTGAAGACGTTTGCAGTTCCAAGAACAATGACGTCACACTGTAGAGCTATCATTCGCTTATAGAAGTATGTTTATAAAGTAATTGAAATTAAAGCTAATTCTTAAAATCAAAAGCTATAAAAACTGATTTGCATACATATACCCAAAACTTAAATAAATTTTTAAGCAACTGAAATGAATATTCTGCAAAGTTTTTGACTGCTGTAGCCTAACAAACTGCAGCTAAAATATATTTTATAATTGAATTTATGGCAAAAGTTATGTAAAAGTTAAGCTTTAATAAGTTTTTGCATAAGCTTATTATATGGTTTTGGTGCCATAAAAATACAGAAAACTTGTAATACGCTGCTGTAATTTTTGATTAGAAGCGTAGTTCGTTAACTTGTTCCTTGCTGGGATTTGTAGTTTTGCTGTTGGCCATTAAATTTATTGTCTGTGCCTTTAAACGTGTTCGTATCGCAACTGTTTGCCTTTTGGCCAAGTTTTGTAGTGCTGCAGCATATGTGTTAATGTTGTAATGTTGTTAATTAAGCGAACAGAATGAACAACTGTGGCCTTCCACTCGGTTGGATAGCTGAACAGCGGGACAGTTGGACAGCTGGACAGTGGGACAGCAGGACAGCAGGACAGCAGGACAGCAGGACAGCAGGACAGCAGGACAGCGGGACAGTTGAACAGTTGGACAGCTGGACATTTGGTCATTTGGTCATTCTGCGTTCAGCTGTCAGCTACAATATTCTCATTGCACTCTAACAATTGTGCAATGTCATCCGGAACGCATTCTATAGTGGGTGTAGAGTGTAAATGGGTATATGTGTGTCTGTTACACCCACTCCTTTGGGGCAATGGCCCTTTCAGCTCATTAGCTAACAGCACACGTGCACAAATCAATTTTGCCACGTCCACGTTGGAGTCACACACAACACGCTTCACTTGAGTGCCACCGAGTGCTGCATTGCTATTCCCTAAGGCAACAAGTGCAGTGCGGTTGGAGTGCAGTAAAAACAATCATACGACGCGTTGTCCAAAAGCAATCAAAGCGAATGGCTTTACTGCAAAAATCACATACTTACAGTAGCACTACCCCCTCCCCCACAAACACAGCAACTACATGCTTTAATAAGCAATTGAAGCCAGCAAACTCTCTGAGATGATGATGTCATAACTATGCAAGTGCAGCAAACAAACACACACGAGTCAGTGTCTCTGCTAAACCTACTTTCTTACTAAGCACACAGTCCCACCGACAGTCTCTTTGACCGTCTGACTGACTTTCTGACTGTTTTAAAACCAAGTATAATGCAGTTTTCATTCTTGGCCGATGTTTATCTATTGCAGTGCTTGCCAAAGCGCACTGATAAGTGCATCAACATGATGCTCAAATTATATGGTTTCACTTGCCAGCAAAAGCAAACGAGCTCCATCAGCATTACATATATGTATGTCTGTATATATACATAGGTACAGGAGCGGTTCATGCCAAAAGCTGAAGAATTGTTATAGCGGCTAAGTTTTATGCCTTTTGCATTCAGCAGCAAGTTCTTAATTGTATTGCATAGTATTGGTATAACAAAACCCAGATTTAAAATAAAATATCCACCTCTGAGGGGTTATATCTCAGTAACTATTACACCTAGGGATACCAATTTTGGCATGCAGACTGCAAAGTGCAATATAAAGATAATGTCATCATAATTTCTTTGCATGTCACGCCCCCTTCGCCCATAAGAAACAAAACACATTGAAAATTTGCATGCTTCTAACTCATGCATTTATTAACATATAGTTTTGTAACTTCACATTTGTTTAAAGCAAGACAATATGAATTGATGCTGAAAATCGCATAAAGATCGGAATATAATCCAAAAAGTTATCATACATCGAAAAATGTGAATTTAAAGCAGACGCGCAGCTCTGCTGCAGCGCTGGCAGAACACAAGCAGCGTAAGCAAAAAACGTTGCATGTTGTAAGTATGTAAGTAACTACTTTAAGCTAAATATATATTTGACATATGTTAGTAATTTGGGCGCTTCCTTTGACAGTTCGCTCCTGAACACTGACTTACACACACACACACACACTAACATAAGTATAGAAACATTGCACATTGTTGCACAGGCTATTAAACATGCTGGCAAAGGAGATGAAAATGCGTTTTTAATGCAGCGCAAATGTGGCAACTGTTTGTGCATCGCATGTGGGCCTTACACAGATACTCACATACTCATACGTAGGTATATGTAAATGTTTGCACTTAACTAACTGAAAATATTCCAAAATTTTATGCAAATTACGCGCCAAAAAACCCATCACATTTCTCACTCGCCTCAGACAGCAAAAGTTTTGTTATTTTTAGCTGTAGGCTGCTTGTCTGCTGATTAATTACTTAACTGCACTACGAAATGACTGACTTTTTATAGAAGTTTTCAACAGTTTGCCTCAATTTATGATGTCCTTTGATTACTCCCGACTTTATTATTAGCAAGCGTGCAAATTGAATCGTTGGCAAGACCACTAATGTGCTCGGAAACAATAACGTGACTGGATTGCCCAAATTAGGCAAATATGGAAGAAGTTCTATATGGAGCAGCTCTCCGGAGATTGGAGACATAAGCTGAGTTTGCACCGGTTTGAAACTTAAATTCGTATCTTATGGAAACATTTTGTATCATTTAAAACAAATTTTGTCATAACTAGAAACGAGTTTTATGAAAAGTTCAGTCGAGTACGCCCGACTGTCTCTTTTCTTCAATTATTTAAATTAAAATCGATGAATTATTAAAATAAAGTATATATATATTCTAAATCTACACAAAGTTTTTAAACGATTAGAAAAGTTTTTGGGATAGAAATAAAAAATTTTATTTTTTAAATTTTTTAAGATAGTATAAGAATAGGTACGGAAAATAATCGAATTTAGAATTAAAATCGATGAAATTTTAAAATAAAGTATAATCTACACAAAATTTGTAGTCAAATGCTATAGTTTTTGGGGGAAAAAAAATACATTTTTTGGGATTTTTTGAAATGTTATAAGGGTAGGTATGGAAAATTATGAAACATTTAAAAAAAAGGAAATTTTCAAAAATTTTGAGAAGAAATTGTAGAATTATTAATAGGCTGAAGAGCAGTTTGTTTCGCTATTCCGCTCAAAAATTGGTAAAGTTTTGACAAAGTTATCGTACTTCAAAGTTTTAAAAGAGGTAATTACGGCGCTTTAACTGGTCGTGGAAAGCTTTAAACTCATTTCCGATGCCATAAAGTATATATATTTTTAGCCTACACAAAATTTCCAAACGATTAGAACAGTTTTTGGGAAGAAAATAAAAAATAAATTTTGTCTTTGGATTTTTTGAAGAAAATGACAAGGGGTAGGTATGCAAAATTTTTGAAAATTTAAAAAAAGATCAAATTGTGGAAAAGTTTGAACTTTAGATGCAGAATTGTTTATGCGGTAAAATATAGTGTAAAATTGTATTTCGCTTAAGAATCGCTTAATTTTTAGCAAAGATATAGAAGTTTAAAGTTTTGGAAAAGGCCCAACTGCCGAGCACTCAAGACCTTGTAATACCCATGTAATCTGTTGCTGTTTTCTTATTTTCATTCAAATAAATATACTTTTAGCCTTATAATTATCATAATGTAACATAATGCTTCAAATGATTCTAAACAAACTTGCAGCTCAAAGTTAGTTAGTATTGAAACGGAAAACTTTTGCTACTGAATAACTGACAGCGTAATTTGCTTTTAATGGAGCAACAGTCAAACAATGGCAATTTCTTTAATTACCTGCCAATGCAGTTCACGTTCAGCCAACTAACTGAATCAGCTAACATGGCTGTGAGTTTTTTTTTTGGCCATTTGCATGCTTTGCCCGTCGAATTGGATATCGTGTCAACGTGAAGAGAAACGAATATATTGCCAAATTGAGTATGTCAACTGGCAAATGTCGAACTCTTCGAGCTTTTAACGTTTAATCAGGCACTTTTGGAACGAGCAGAACACGTACACGGATGCAGCGCAGTAGAAGAATGCCAAACCCTTGCAATTTGTCATCAAAACAAAGCCAGCAAAAAAAGGGGGCAAAACAAAAGAAAACAGTAGCAAATCAGCTACAGAGAACAAGAGAGATAGAAAGGAAAAGAGAAGAGAGAGAGAGAAAGAGAGCAACTTCACGTGCTGAAATCAAACCCGAGTCGAGTTTTATTTCTGCGGTGTAGTCAAACAGACAAACGCGACTCCCATGCGAAATGAGTAAGTAGGATTAAGCAGCACAGATACAGATACAGATACAGCAGGAAAGCTAAAATCCATTGCCTACTTTTAGGCTTTATTTACTAATAAAGAAATTTTGACCTGTTTTCGGCTTAGCAACAAGAGCAGAGAGCATCTATACACTTACTCACAAAATTTAAGCAATTTGTAACTAGCTGCACTACACAACTAATTGAAGTTTGCTTAAAGAAAACAATAAGAAAATTGTGGCAAATATAAGACAGAAGGAGTAGCTTTGACTTAATATCCTTGCGGAGTTCTGTTAACAAGTTTTCGTTTGATTGTTATTATAATAGTCCAAATTGCATGAACTATTGTTAAATGCATATTGTGCAAATTTCATTGAGTATATTCGATAAATAAAAAACTATGTCGCAACGCACTAAGTACAGAGTAGTATATTTTTCGCTCAAAATAAAACTTAACAGTAACATACGGCTTCTATAAAGGCTTCATTTTAAGTTAATTAATTATTTATTTAATTAATTACAAAAATTAATACTCGTGGGAGGGGTTTTGCGGGGGTGCTAGATGGAAAAAGAATATGCAATCACATTGGTGAGAAGTATTTTACAGAAGCCGTATTTAACTGTTGAGTTTTATTTTGAGCGGAAAAATTAAAAATTATTTGTAATCATTATTTTTGATTTTTATTTTAATTGACCAAATATTATCATTATGGTTAAGTTCTTCATTAATTACTCAAAAATAATGATTATTTTTGAAGAAAATCGGTAAAAAATTAAATTTAATCATTACTTTATGATTTTTAAAATATAACTCATAATGATTACAGTCCCTGATATATATTGCTGATCCGTCTGTAAGAAAGTCTGGATCTCAGAGACTATAAAAGCTGCAGGCTTTTCCTACAAATAGATGATCAATATGTTAAGCTTTTTGCGGTTCTAGAACACTTCACATTGAGTACTCGAACTTGCTTTATAATATGCTATAGTATTTTAAAGTCGAGTCGCTTGACTATAGCCAGTAAATAAAGAATCTGTTAGCTTATTTTACCTGTTAGCTTTATTTATAAACAGATATATTTTTTTTTTTAAATATTCCCATCATAGAGTTTCTATAGTAGCAAGGGTAATTAAATAAATCTAAAATAAAAGAAATACTCTACCGAATAAAACAAGAATTTAAGTCAGTAGCTGAATGCTTTGCTCTTAGATTTAAATGACCTGTTTATAGTTTAAGTAAAATTCGATAGCATTCGGTAGCTTTAGCTGTCCCCCGATAATACATAAAGTGCACTACTACTACTACTACTATTTACAACAATATTTCCAGTGGCTGTCACCGAAGCGTAAATATACACTTTAGTTGGCTTTTTTCCCGGCTTCTCAAGGGCATCATAAGCGAATGCGGTGCTGTTCGTTGTGATAAGCTACGACTTGGACAGCATTTTATGGCAAAAATCGCGTGTGGGCATAGTAAAAAAAACGAAATACAAAATATATATATATATATCTAAAAATTCATTCATATGCATGTCGCTAAATTATTCAACCAAAACTCAGTAGCAACACAAAAAAAGCGCAAAAAACTCACACAATTTATTTAAATCCAGCAGCGAGTTTCGTATCTGTTGAGCTGTGGCCAAACTTACGACATGAAAGTGCTCTTAAAAAAGGTTAAATATGGCAAAATTAAATCAAAATTTAAAACAGAGTTCAGACTGAAAGCAGGAGTTAATTAAAATTGAAGAGCATATGTCGTTATAGTACTACGAATGGCAATCAAAGAACATGCAATATATTGGATCTTATTAGCCAACGGGCAACTTCAATACGGAATTTACACTTTACTTCGTTTTGCTGAACTGAAGCGGAGCAACAACCTTAACTATAGAGTCTTATATATGTACTATATGGTATATGGTATATATATGTATGTATATGTATGCACTCTGAAATTGTGGCTACGTGTCGGTTTCAATGAAATGAAAATATAAAATATGCATTTACTGCAACCCGCCTCCAGCTACTGATAGTTGCCGGCTGCTGCTGCTGCTGCTACTGTTGCTGCTGCTGCTGCTTTTGCTGCTGCCTTTGCTGTAGCATTTGCTGTGGCGTTTGCTGCTGTTACTGCTGCTGCTGTCGGGATAAGTATGCTATGGGCAACGTGCTCAGCGCCGGGGAATTGTGTCGAATGTCAGTCGCGTCCCGCATTCAAATGGCAAGGTTTTGGCACAAAAAAAAAAAAATAAAATAAAACAAAAAGCATAAAGAAGGGCTAAAGGCGAGCAAAGTTAGCTGTTAAAGACCCAGTATTTTAACTGTAACAATCACATAAAAAATGTTAAATAAGCAATATGTTAGTTTATTAATTTTACCTACTGTAAATTGAGTCAGTACAGATATTTTGAAGACTAAAAAAAATTATTCCAAAAATCTCAGCTTGTTTCTAGTTCTGCTAAATTATATAATAGCTGATTGTCGAAATTTTTGCTTCACATTAATAATTTTATTAAATGTTTTTGTTGTAATTAATTTTATTAAACAACAATAATTTTCTTATTTTAGCTTGCTGTTGCCCTAAGAAACTCATGCCAAAGTTTTGATTGAAAACAGGTCTTACTATATACTTGCTGTCAAACCTTTTCTATATGAGCTATATGATTTTTACGAGGTTTGGTTAGCATGTACTTAAGATTTGCTTAGAATGCATCAGAAACATTGGTTAAGTTAGCTTTATAAATAGCAAAGCGTAACATACATACAATTTTCATAATTTTCTATAGACAATCTAAGGAGAAACCTTTGAGTTCTTTCAAGTACAAGGTCTAAAATTGTATTTGACAGATAGTTCTTTAGGCTATAGTAGTACTGATCTGGTAGAAATATGACCTTTTAGAGTCGAAATTAATGCATGTTAGCATGTTAAGAATGTTAACTATACATTAACATTCAATGACTGCTATATCTGCGAAAAATTTCTAAGGAAATCTTGATCTGCGCGCAGCATAGACAAACCTACAAACCAGATTTAGATATAAAAGTACAAGTTTTGCGAGGTTCAGTTAGTATTCTTTAGCACAAGATTCGCCTAAACATTATTAGAAATTTTAGTTGGGTTAGAGATATATATGACTAATTGTTTGCTAAGGCTATATAGTAGTACAATCTGATAGAAATCAGCACTTTTAGAGTTTTAGTAAATCCATATTGTGTAAATTAAACGGAAATGCTTACTATATATTATATTATATTAATGTTCTGCAGTTTCGTGGCTTCTTTAAGTATCTAAATTAATCATGATCTGCGTGTAGCATAGCTAAACCTATGTGCATACCAAATTTAGTGGCTCTAGCTCTTCTAGTTTCTGATCGTGCATAATCAACACACCTTTTTCTACCAACAATCTTAAGGTAAACCTTTGAGTTCTTTCAAGTACTTGGTCTAAAGTCGGTGCAACTTATGTTTGTCGAGCCAGACAGCCGTAAAGGGGTTACGTATTGCACGGGGGTGTTAAAAAGCTAGGAAATATGGCTAAGAAATATGGAGTGGGGGGAGCATAAAAACTCCATTGTTCCACAAGGCACTCAATAATAAATGTAACGAGCGCATTACAAACACTTATGTATGGGCAAGTTTAAAGTGCACAATATATATACATACTTGCAATACTATAAGCATAACGTCAAACTGCTTGTTTCACTTGCCTCATCTGCAACACAAGTGGCAGCACTTTACCAACTTGCAACTGGCAACTGGGAACTTGCAACATATTTACTATATATACTTTTATAATTGCAGAATCAGTCGCAAAATAAAATGGACAGCAAGTAAGTCAAATGTGCACCTTGTACAAAAACTTCTGTCACAACTATTGTGTGTGAGTGGGTGTGAGAAACAGCTCCCCTTACCCCCCCCCCCTGCACACCCACTCAGTTCGCGCTTGCACTTGAAGTGCTAAAAAGTTTTGGCTTGAGAAAACTTTTGCCTGATAGTTCTACCATGAAAAGCAAAAGTTTGCATTCAAAGCGAAAGTTAATGCCACCAGCAAAAGCAACAATACTATATATAATAAATGATAAAAATGAAATAAAATAAAAATTATATACACTATATGTGCTATATATATTTATAAATATATATATATATTTGTGTAAATTAAGCTCAACTTGTGCACTGTGAGTGACGCACACAATTCTTTGAGCATAAAAGCTAAATGAAAAGTTTAGCGATATAAATACTTAGAAATCACTCTTAACAACTTATAATTAAAAACTTTTCTTACTTTTTCCATATTTTTATACCCTCTGAGCGGTACACAAACCCAATAGTGTAAGGTATGTAACAGGCAGAAGGAGGTGTGGCAAACCACATAAAGTATATATATTCTTGATCAGCATCAACAGCCGAGTCGATATAGCCATGTCCGTCTGTCCGTCTGTCCGTATGAACGAAATGATCTCAGAGATGGTAAGAGCTTCAAATTAAAAACTTGATCAGTATCGACCACATTTTAAGTTAGTCAATACAAAAATCTTTTTCGATGCCACGCCCCATGCGCCCACAGTAAGCGTAAAACAAGACATACCTAGGAAAAAAATACATGTTTTTGACAAATATCTTAGTTAATATAAACCCTAGGAACACCAATTTTGGCATGCAGGTTATAAAGACAATGCCATCAACATTTTTTTGGATGCCACGCCCCATTCGCTCAACTAAAGTACAACTTCTTTGAAAGTTTACATGCTTCCGGATCACGTACTTCTTAACGTATAGTTTTGTAACTTAGTGTATACTTGGAGACAAATAATATCAAACGATCCTCAAAATTGCATCTAAATCGGACGATTACAAAAAAAGTTAGTCATACAACGAAAATCGTTACTTTTAAGCAAGGCGTAGCCACGTGCATTGCACTGAGCTGTGCACAAAAGCAACGAAAACGAAAAACGTGTGAGCGAGATAGACATACAAATATGTGTGCATGTTAAGTTCTTGCAGCAGCTACTCCAAATTGAACTCATAATTGGAAACGAAGCTCAGAGGGTATTACACGGTCGGCATGCCCGACTGACATTTTCTTTCTTGTTTATTAATATTTTGTTAAAGCTTCTATAACTTACAGCTATTTCTTTTGAGTGCTAGAAATTTCTTAAATTTTAAACAACTAATTTTGATTGAGCTTTGAATGTTAAAGTTACTTATTAAAAATTTTCTAAAATTATTTTTGCTTCACCTTAAGTATTAAGATATCAAAATATAAGACACTTGCCCCATAGTGCAACGCTAAGCTGCGACTAAATACATTTTTGCCCAAAAGTTTTTTTTTTATTTTTGCACAGCTTTTTGCCAGTTGGCCGCCGCTGCTGGCAATTGAAATAATTTAACAATAATTAGTTTTAATTTTTATTTTGCTGTATATGCAATGTTGACTGACATGCTGTCAGGCAAAGATACAGCCGGTCGGTCGTATGGGAGTGTGGTGGGTAGCAGCACCCTGGAGGACAGTTTTGTGGGCGTGGCTGAGTGGAGCAGGGGGGGAGCAGTGGGACGGAGAGAGAGAAGCGAACGTACATACATTGAAATGGCATAAAACTTTCTCGTATTCTCGTATTTCCCTAGCAAGTTGCACGAAAATTTTTGCACAATTGGCAATCGAAAATTGGAAAACTTTTTCCTATATTTGTTTTGGCGTTCATTCAGTTGACTGTGGCAGCACACACACACACACACACACACATACGTAACACACATTGGTAACACACATTGCTTAGATTCAGTCGTTACGGTAGCTGCTGCTATTAGCAAAAGTTTTCTATGCTTTGCTTTAGAAGCAAATTCTCCCCCTTAGCTTAACCCAAAGCAAAAAAAACTTTAACGCAGCTACAACAACAACAATAAGAATACAGTATAGTATAACAACAACAAGAACAACAAGTTAGTATCTATTGGCAAATGGCCGCGTTTATAATTGCAACTGGCAACTGGCAATTGGCAACGAGCAATTTTCAATTTGTTTGCCATTGCATTGGCAACTTTATGATGCACAGTCACAGTACTGACCCACTGGCGAATGCCAGCACCACCTCCACCATCACACCACAATAGCAGTTTAACTCTGACAGAAACAATTGAACTCTAAATAAATGACTCTACGTTTGCTTTCTACAAACTTTCATTCCTTTTCTCAATTCTCTCTCTTCCCCTTTTGTGTGTTTGTGCCATAGAAATGAATGTCTTGCACAACTATCTCAATAAAATGGGAGCATACAATAAATATAGGTAATTTTATGACATTAAAGCAATGATTATTCCGTACGTACAAAGCCCTTTTCCTTTTCCCTAATCTCACTCTAATGGACTATTTACATATAGATAGTCACTTGGTTCTCCTACAAAACTTTTACCTCTTTTAATTTTCATAGTTTTGTCCTATTTTTCAGAGTGCTTTTTAGAACCTGTACTTAAGAAATGTAAAAGGGTTACCTAAGTTTGTGGAAAACTAAAGCTGAACTAAAAATCAAATATTTTAAGAGCTAGACTCATGACAAGTTATGATCAAGTTATTTTCCAACGATTTAAAAATCACATAAATCGAAGGGCTCTCAAGAAATCTTAGCCAAATTTATACATTAGTTGTTTAATATAATTATCTACAGTTCTATAAAATTTGATAATATTTAGATTACTATATCATATAGCTGCCATACAAAACAATTCATCAAAAATTAATGAATGGCTATGAACAACTTTTTATGTTTTAAAATATTTCAACTGAATTTGAATATTAAATGTAGAATATAATATTCTATGAATCGGTCAACTATATCATGAAAAAAATTTCAATAATATTTTTGTTTTTTGAGTTATTTTTATTAAATTCGCACATTTTCGTATATAATATAATTTTGTATGATAGTATAAAATTTTTATAAAAATCGGCTAACATTATTTTGTAGCTTGCCCAGAAACAATCTATACAAAATACATTTTTAGTATGAAAAAATGATTTTTTTTTTTAGTATATCTTAACTCACACATTCTTTTATATAATATATACATATATGGGTATTTCCAGGATCGAGAACGTGACATTTGTACGCCTTTACATGTTAAAAAGAAAGCCAAAAGTGGTCATTTTTAAAAAACTTTTTTCACTTGTTTACAACATTTTATTAGCACTATTTATACTATAAAAGACAACCCTTAAAGACTTGTCGTTTTCGAGTTATAAATAAAAAACAGTGCATCGCGAACGTGACAAAAAATGGAAGTCTTGTTTGACTTTGTCTTGATAAATGCGAAAGTCTGCGAATTTTTTCAAGTTATTTGATTAGAAATTGTTTTAAACGGTAACTAAATATTGTAGTTTGCCATTTTAGAAATAATTTTAATATGTTACTTACAATTTTTTTTTTTTACAAGTTTTATAAAAAATTTGTAACGTGACATGGCGAACGTGACAATATTCCACTTAGTTGGTGAAAGAAATTTTTGCATAAAGTTTTATTTAGAAAAACCAAAAACATAACTTTAAAACTTAGAAATATAAGAATAACAATAATATTAATAAGGAACTTGTTTTATTAACCGAAAAATATTAGGAAATATATTTTTATACCCTCTGAGGGGTATAATGGGTTTGTCAGAGGCGATTTGTATGTAACAGGCAGAAGGAGGCGTGGCAGACCCCATAAAGTATATATATTCTTGATCAGCATCAACAGCTGAGTCGATATAGCCATGTCCGTCTGTCTGCCTGTCCGTCTGTCCGTCTGTCTGTCTGTCTGCCCGTCTGTCCGTATGAACAAACAGATCTCAGAGATGGTAAGAGCTACAAGTTCAAACTTGGTCAGTATCGATCACATATTTAGTCAGGCAATACAAGAATCTTTTTTTTTTTGATGCCACGCCCCTTTCGCCCACAATAAGCGAAAAACTAGACATACCTCGGAAAAATACAGGTTTTTTGCGAATATCTCGGTAACTATAATACCTAGGGACACCAATTTTGGCATGCAGGTTGCTATTTGCAATATAAATATAATGCCATCAAAATTTATTGGATGCCACGCCCCCTTCGCCCACAATTACGTTGTAACTTTGCATGCCGCTGGCTCACTTATTTCTTAACGTATAGTGTTGTAATAAAAATCGGACTATAATTAAAAAAGTTTATCAAAGAACGTTACTTTCAGGCGACGCATAGCCACGTGCATTGCACTGTGCGAGGGAGACAGACATACAAATATGTGTGCATGTTAAGTTCTTGCAGCAGTTACTCCAATTTGAACTCATCTAATTGGAAACGAAGCTCAGAGGGTATTTCACGGTCGGCATGCCCGACTGAAAATTTCTTTCTTGTTTTTTCTAGATACCGTCGTGATGCTTCTTTTTTGATATTTTGACTCATCTGCATAAGATTAAGCTTATATGAACAAAAAAAAATCATTTTTTTCTTATTAGTCAAACTTACGATGGCGAACGTGACAAACTTTTAAATCAAGTAAAAATTTTCTCAGAAGCGATAGCACATTTCTGTTTTTTATTTTGAGTTAAGTGCAATTAACTTTCTTTGCAAATTAATTTTCATCTAATTGCTTCGATTAGAAGTGCAGTACTGACGAAAAATTCATGTTTTTGATCGCGAACGTGACAAAGGAATAGCAGGTGAAAGAAACTCAAAAATTTACCGTTCATCGATGATTGCCTTATCTATTTTTCTATTCTCGCATTAGTATATTGTTGTTATTAAAATCTCTGAATAAGATTGCAACCATAAAACGAATGTATAATAAATAACAACAAAAAGCAAAACCAGCACTAAAAGTAGCCCAAAATGGAAAAAACATTTTTGTAACTTTCGGTGCAAATATTTCACAACAGTAACAAAAATATGCTCTAAACTTATTAAACTCTTTCAATTCAAATGTTTCTTAAGCATTTTAAAAGAAGAAATCATTTGTATAACAACTTTTAATTTTTTCGTCGTGGTGGACCTTTTTCTGGAAATGCCCATATGTATTGTATCTCAAGCAAATTTGGTTAATGTCGAATGACTATACCATATAGCTGCCATAGAAACTGTTCGGCAAGAATCGATGATTTGTGTAAAAACCTATTTCATTTGTATAACAAGTTGTTATTAACAACTCATAAACTACATAGCCTAATTCACCTAACAGTCTACTATTGCTATAGAACGTGTACAGAGTCTTCTAGTATCGGCATGCTCAGTTTTCGCCCCATCAGCCAGTTCCATTTGGCTGCATGAATTCATAATAGGCTATGAGGATGGGGAGGGGTGGAAAGTACAGTAGTAGCGAGTATTCTACAATCAGAGCAAACGTTGAAATTCATTTACACTTGGCCAATCGCTAATGAAGTGAACGAATTGCAAAGCACCGCTAGCTAGCAAACTCAACGAACGTTACGTATACGTAATGCGCCTATAGCAACGGCAGTTTGCAGTCGCCGCCTGTTGACTGCCATGAAAGGAAAAACTTTCACCAGTTTCGTGCATCGATTTTATAGTTTTTCACACCGAGCAAATTGTGGGCAAATTGCAAAAACGGTGGCACATTTTTGGAACGCAACTACTACTATGTAGAACCGAAATTTGATTAGGCTGACATCAAATATTTTCTGGCTGTTTGGAGCAAACTTGCTCCCTGCTCTGCCTTCTCACTCCTCTCCCACTCTCGTGCTAATTGGTTTGTGATTGCTTTTCTTTGCTCGACACATTTTTCCCCAAAAAATATGCTGCGAGTCAATTCGTTATAACTCCATGCTCCATAACTATGCCACACACTTCTATGGACATTTCACTTTGTCGCTATCACTGATTTCCCCAAGCATCGAGAGTGTCAATTTGTTTGGGTTTATTGCGCACTTTGGTCGGGTTATGATTTAGGTAAGCGCCCAGGGAAGCAGCATCGATGTACGTCCGTCTGTCCATCCGTACGTCTCTTATGTCGATGGCGTTGGCAAAAAACTTGAATCTCCCATTGCGTCTGCTCGACTCGGCTCGGCTCGTGATTTTATTATTTATGGCCTTTTGTATTGGCATTGTATTGTGATTGCGTTGTCCTTCTAATAGCAAAGAGATTTAACATATAAATATGTATTTGGTTTCATTTCGGTGTGTGTTTCTGCCGTGTTTTGTGTTAACCAAAAACTGAAAACCGTTTGGACTGCTGTCAGAAGTGTTTTGCATTTGCATTAAAATCACCATACACAAAATAAATCTGAAAATGTTTTGCATATTTTAAGGTGGTGTGTGTAGATCTTTTGCGGGTTAACCAAAAAGTTGATCAACTAAAATAAATAAAGCTTTGTGAATGCTTATAACTCAAGTATTTCTAAATGTATAGCTTTGTTACTTCACAGTCGTTTAGAGACAAAAAATATCAAACGATACTGAAGATCGCATAAAGATTGGTTTATAATCAAGAAAGTTATCATGCATTGAAATTCATGAATTTATAGAAGAGGCTCAGTCATAGTGCATGACCGTCATGTAAGCAGCGTAGACAAAAAACTATGTGCAAGCGAGACAGACATACAAACACGTGTTCACGTTAAGTTCTTGCAACCCTTTTTATCTTTTTTGCGGGTTAACCAAAAAGTTTGGAATGCCTATAACTTAAGTATTTCTGAATGTATAGTTTTGTAACTTCACAGACGTTTAGAGACAAACAATATCAAACGATTCTGAAGATCTCATCGATATTGGATTATAATCAAGAAAGTTATCATGCATCGAAATTCGTGAATTTATAGTAGAGGCGTAGCCAGACTGCATAGCCGTCACACAAGCAGCGTAAACTATGTGCGAGCGAGACAGACATACAAAGAAGTGTGCGTGTTAAATTCTTGCTACCCTTTTTATCTTTATTTATATAAACTCCTTGGTTAACCCTCGTGCAAATATTGCGTCTGCAGGGATTTTATATGTAGCGTTATAAATTGTAACATTTCGACAGTTTTTGTAGGTAGATGTCCATCTATATTTATGTGAGGGTTACACAAATTGAAATGAAATTCGTTGGGAATTTTTGGAAAATATTTTGACATTTTGTGTAATTCAAAAAGTATTGAAATGTTATGCATATACAAATGTACATTGTAGTAGTAGTACAGAGATAAGCAAATATTACGTATACGAAGTGAACATCAATAATTTGATTGCGAACTAAATGTTAATCAATGATAAGCATTCGAGACCACAATTAAATAGACAAGTGTGAAATAACACTAATTATAATTGTGGCCAACTAATTGCGTTAAAGTCAAACCGCAAATTCCAATTAATTAGCCACGATTGGCAGTTACAGTCAAATTCAGCACACACATACATAGAAAGCACGTGCCTAAAAGCACGTATGTGGCTCAAATTTCTTTAGGACAGAGATGAGAGTGAAAGTAGTTAGGGAAGTGGTAGAGTTTCTGACTCGTAGATTAGGCTTAGATCGTTGCCGTTGGCCACGTTTAATCTTTGGCTTTTGTGTGTCGATGCCAAGCAACTCTATTTTATTAAAATTCCATTTGTGGCACTTTTTAATTTCATTAGCGGTCCGCGTTTTTGCGTTTGGCGTTTGCCGTTGCGGGGCTTGTAATTAAAATGCCACAAAGCGCCGCCCCACAATGCCCGACGCACCGCGACGCACAGGGACAAGCTTCGAATAGCTGCTGCCGCTTTCGATTCTCCAGTCTACACTCTGCACGCCTTTGCAGCACCCTCACCCTGTTGTTGTGCCGCCGCCGAGTGGATTGTGGACGCGCCCACGCATTTGCCAATTAAAAATTTCAATTGCGGCATAAAAACGCGCGTGTAGAAAATAAACTTGCCTGAAATGGAATAATTAAACAGCCAGAGATCTGCTTCAGCTTCAGCCGCAGCCGCAGCCGCTGCCTCTGCTCGTTCATTAAAATTTGCACAGCACAAGTTAAATATATATATATAAATTCAAAGGCATTCGCTCTTTTACATTCCATATCTGGCCAATTTTAGTCTGCCCAATAGCATACTTTTCGGCGTGTCAATTTTAGCACACAGCTAAAGATAAAACTTGAATTAGCCGCAGAGTCTAGCAGCCAATGAATGGACTACAAGTGACCCAGCAGAGCAATCATATAATAAATTTACAAGTTTTTCTTAGTTAAAATTGAGTTTTTGAACAATATCCTTTATGATAAGCTTGGTTTAGGTATTTATTTTAAAGGAAACAATCTTTAACTTCGAGTAGCCTAAACAGAACTTCATATTAAGTTTCTTATACTCTAAGCTTTACTTAGCTATTGCTGCTAATAAAGACTATATATAAATATACTTTATATTACCCACCAATTTTTAGTGACAATTTAATAAAAAACCCTACTGCGCCCCCTTAAAATCACGGCTTTAAAAACAACATTAATAGGTCATAAGTCTTATGGCTGCAAAAACCAAAATTAGTGTCAATAAAACGACAAGCAAAACCATAATATATAGCTAATATATAAACCATACTTTAGGTGTATACAAATACTATATATGCATAATTGTGGCAGTTGCCAGCAGCTGTGGATTATAGTACTCAAATACTTTTATATATTATATTTATGCCTCATGTGTGAGTTAAAGCACGAGCCTGCGGCTTGCTGCTGTCATATGCCAGACACAGTAATACAACAACAACTACAACAACAACAACAACTACAACAACAAAAGGTCCAAGCACTGTAATTCAAGTTGCAGCTGTTCCACTTGAAACAAGACAGCTAAACCATAATGCATGCAAACTTGTAATAATTTTTCGTAGCTTTGCGAAAATTTTCACCAAATTTTTACAGCCAATAAATTTTACGTTTTTCAGTAAAAACAAAAGCAGCAGAAAAGCCTGGAAAAACGCCAGCAGCTGCAGCACAGTGAAACAAAAAAAAAAATAAAATTTTAAGCATTTGTGGCCCTTAGTAAAGTATTTATACTCATACTCAACACTCACACACAAACCTGTACTCATGCCCTTAATTAAGTTGGAGTTTAAGTCTGTCGAGTTGTTGTTTGCGAGTTAAATTGAAATGCACAAATAAACGAACAAGTTCTGTCTCTTTAAAAAGTTAACAACCATGGAACTCAGAGCTCAAGTGGCGAGATGCGTGATAAGATACTTATATATGTAAGCCATGAAGTTGTCATGGTCCATCATAATGCGAAACTGCTTTTGTTTGGCCAGACAGGCAGTCAGGCAGCCAGGCAGTCAGGCAGTCAGCTGAGAGTTGCTTGCCTGCAGTTGAGAGTAATCAAAGTCGCATTAAGCAAAACTTCACAGCTCAGTTTTTCATGACGTTACATTTGCTGGCCACATTATTCACTCAAGTTATGTGGCAGTGTGTCCCTTTTTTTCCATTTATTTTTTATTTTTTGACTGTTTTGTCAGCAGTCGCAGGCACACAACTCGAGTGGGCACTCAGCACAAATGTGCAAAAGGAACTTCACAATCGTCAGGTAAGACGAGTGCACACTTCAAGCACACACCGCAAGCAGCCAAAATAACAGCAGCAACACAACGAACAAGCCACTTCAGCTTGCGGTAATAGGAGTAGTTCAGTAGTCTCAGTAGTAGCAGTAGCAGTAGTAGTAGTAGCAGTAGTATTAGTAGCAGCAGCAGCAGCTGTAGAAATGCCAACAAACACACGCACAATTTGTGGTTGGTGGTGGTGCGATTGGTGCAGTGCTGTGCTACGCACTGAACTGGGTTACTCGGCAGCAGCAGCTTCCGTTGTTTGATGCTAAAAACAACAATGACGAAGGTAAACAAAAACACGTGTGTTTCGAAAATTATCCGCAGCAGACGTAGCCGCGTTAATAGAGTCAGTCACACTCTGTCACAATGCGCAGTTGCGGATAAGCAAGAGCGCAACATAAGAGCTGACAATGCGGCGTATACTTAATGTTCACTCTTAACTGCAACAAAAAGCATTGCATACTTTTTGCCTGACTGCATAAATACAGAGTATGCTGATCCCGCAAGCCTTGAGTTCATATAACTACGAGTTTTAACTATAAAAGAGAAAGCGGGCACTTATGTATCTTAAAAAGAACACTCTTAAAACATTGCGGCACAAATTTAATGTTACCTGAAGTCTCTCTTGATTTCAACTGCAGGCTCGGCAGACTGCAGCTTACTTTCAAGAAATACCATTGCATACTTTTGCTCTGATGTGTTAAATTTCAGGAGACAAAGAACAAGTTAATTATATTGATTGAAATATCTAGTGCTGCAGAACTGTTTTAAAAATAAAATAAAATTATTGTAAATTTTTTTTTTTAATTATGTTAATTTCAAATTTTAGCTATTTGCATCGATTTGGCTTTATTGCCCATCAAGGTCTGGCAGCACTGCGCTTTGCCAAACTGCAGCTTACCTTTTACAAATATTGTTGCCTACTTTTAAGCTGACGGCTTAAATTTTCACTGTTCCTGACTACACTCGCACAAAATGCGAATGCACAGCCTTGTAACTAATAAAAAAGTTTTGGCAAATAAATGAATTCAATAAATGTATCATTTAGAATGTTTTATGTCCACAAATATGCGTAGACATCATCAAAAAGATGCATGTTTGCTCGCATGTGGTTGAGTTATGTGTAGTTTATCAAACATAAAATGCTTTTTTTGTACCTTTAACCAATCGACATCAATAAATCATGGCGCATTAAAAGATAAATTGCTGTCATTGAAAGCAAACACAAACACACACACACACACACACCGAGTGAGAAAGAGACAGAGAAAGAGACACACAAGTAAATGCTGTTTAACATAGGTGTAAACGGTGTATAAAAATAGTTTCAAAGTGTTCATTGAAAACTTATTGAAGTGTAATGGCAGACGAGATACTCGTATTAATTTTAAACACCACACGCGCCACACTCTCTCTCTCTCTGTGTGGGTGTGGGCTTGTTTGCATATGCCGCCCACTTCCTCTCACAAGCAGCTGCTGGCATTTATAGCTCGACTGAGAGCCGCATAGCAACGTTGTCGAGCAGCTTGCAAAAGAGGATTCTAAATCAGTAATTGAGCCGCACACACACACAGTGAGAAATTGTTGAAAAATTGTTTGAAAATTCTTTACAATAAATAAATAAATAAATGCTAGCATTAAAGCGACAAAATCGGATCGGCAGAGTACATCACATAATATCACATTTTCGCAAATTTTGAGCTATACAATATAATTTTTGTTTATTTGGTTACTTAGCTCTTTTATAGCTAGATTTAAAACTATAGCAGTATAATAAAATAATAAAAAATAATAAAATTTTGTTAGCTGGAAATCTAGCTATTTTAAATCATTAAAACTGGTTGTTTTACTTTATATAACAATAAAAAAAATATTAAAATTATTATTCGCCTAAAAGTATAAAAAATATATATATAAATAATTTTGTAAATAAATTTGAATTTAAATAAATAAATAAAAAAACAAAAATTTATATAAATAAGCAAATTTTGTTTAGCAATTTTCTAGCAAATTTTTGTTTACATCAATCAATTATTTTAGCCCTTGTAATGCTGACAAAACTGATGCAATTTAATTAGGCATTGATTAAAATTATTATTCGAATCAAAGTATAAAAAGTATATATCTAAATAATTATGTAAATAAAAAAGTATTTAAGGAAAAATAAAATAAGAGAAAGTTATATAAATAAGCAAATTTTGTTTAGCTATTTTCTAGAAAATTTTTGTTTACATCAATCAATTATTTTAGCCCTTGTAATGCTGACAAAACTGATGCAAAATCAGGCAATTTAATTAGGCAGTGATTGCAATTCCCTTTTGGTTCGTATGGTATGCATATTATTTAATGGATCGTCGCAGTGGGACATATAGTTAAATGGCATTATTTTCGTACAACTTTATAGCAGCATTGACAGTGAGCTGACATTTGATATATATATTTTTAATTTTGCTGCTTGCAGCCCTTGTAAAAGTGACTCGTAAATGCCTATCAAATGCGGCTCATGTGCAATGTGCACTCAATATGCTCTTGTTGCTCTTGTTTCAGGTTGTTGTTGTTGTTATTTGTGCTGACAGTCTATTAAATTTTTGATAGCCCATCGCATGTGTGGGCTGTTATATGTATGTATATATACTTATGTTCAAAAGTACATATTTGATATGCGTCGCTTTATATTTCGGCAATTTAATTAGCTTGACGAGTGGCAGAAACATAACGCAACTTTTGCCCACACTCACTGACTGTCGAATACTTTATACAATTTTGCAGAAAATTGGAAACTTGATTTCTCTTCACAAGTTTATGCTAAAAAGTTGTAGAGCTTTTAACAAAAATTTAGTTACACACTTCTTTCTCTGTACGGTATTGTCTAGTTGTGCATACTTAGTTGTGCTGTCTATACGCATTTAATATTCGGATGCTGTCATTCAACATTTACGAGCTGGTTTAACTCCCTCCCAACACAATATTATATTATTAATAATGTCTGTGTGTTGAAGTTGCTGCCAAAGCTGATGCCACATATTAATATTAATTTAACAGCATGCCACGGGCAACACTGCGTATGATTGATACTTGATTATGTGCCACAGATTGTGTGCGCAACTCTTTTGGCATAAGAAATTTGAGTGTGTCTGTGTTCACTTTAGTATTCCTTTCCAAAAAAAAAAATATAAATGTGAAAGCAACCTAAAAGCCTGTTAAATGTATTGAGTGACATCTACTTTGGCTGCAGCTGTCCACGGCTACATTTTAGTCATGTGAAAAGTGTCCTCGTCCAGCATTGAAATGGTCGAACAGTTTGTTGAACCCATCAGGGCAACAAAAGGCACAGAGAGAGACAGAGAGACTGAGAGACTCAGAGACACAAAGCCAGACACATGACAATTGTTGGAACTTGCACATATTCGTCGTGTCCATATAAAAGCCTTACATTTCTAGTCATCTCTTTCTAGCCTCTTTTGTCTGTCTTACTCTGGCTCTTGGCTCTGCATTGCATTGTGTGTGTGGCCCATTTTGACGCCAGAGACAAGTCGGTGAATGTTTAATGAATTGGTTCAGTGCAACTTTTAGCTTTTGCCAACTGCTCTCATGTCGACTTTTGACCGTTTCCATTCCATTCGCTTTTGTTGTAACTAACCAACTACCTACCCTACCCTACCCCAACCAACCCAACTCTATACAGTTTTCAGCAGTTTGCTGGCAAAACGCATTATTTCATTTTAGAGCTGAACATTATTAAAAGTTTACCACAAAGCTGCAGACTCAAAGTTCTTTTAGGTCGGCGCACCTTACACTTTGTGTGGTTTTTTGGAGCGTCGTATTTTTTTGTGTTCTTAAAAGAAGCAAGACAAAAAAAAAATACACACACAAAAGTTGTGTTCTAATTAAGCGCTAATAACATTTTAGTTCAACCAAAAACTTTCACCTGCCCTCGAGCATTTCATCAGCAATGCAAATGATGATGATGAACCGCAGGAGCAGCAGCAGGATAAGAGCTGCAAAACAAATTTACATTTCAGGACAATCAATTCTGCTTACAGCTCTCAGCTCTCAGATTGCAACAAGTGCCCGACTTGTAGATGCTCTATTTCAAACCTTTTGGCAATTGTACTGCCCAATACATAGTATAAAATTTCATTTTAATTTCCATTTAACACAATTGTTTGGGCTTGTCAAATTGCCTGCGATTGCTATCTGCAAATCCCAGGAGCTGTGTGCAAATTTTTAGGCAGCTGCCAACTGTCAGAGTGGACAGTATACTAAACAAATCGAAAGGGGGGTTGCAGGGGAGGGAGGGAGACAGGGGGGATATGAGACATGAAACAGGTTGTGCCCCTAGGCAACTGTGTGGACTAATAATAATGCACTATGGGGCTGTTGTACACTTTTTTTGAGCAGAAATTCATATCAACTTAATAAAATTAAATCAAACTTTTGTATACCCTCTGAGGGTGTACATATTTCTGGTGAACATCAACAGCAGAGTCGATTTAGCCATGTCCGTCTGTCTGTCCGTATGAAGAAACAGAACTCAGAGATGGTTATCTATATTTTAGCCAGTGCACTGCAGTGTGGACCACATATTTCGGCAGTTAACACAAGAATCTTTATGTGTTTTTTAATGCCACGCCCCATTCGCCCACAACTAGTGAAAAACTTGACAAATTCTCGCAAAAAACATTTTTTTGGCTAATATCTCAGTAACTATAACACCTAGGGACCCCAATTTTGGCATACATGTTGCTAAACGCAATATAAAGACAATAGCATCATAATTTTTTTGGGTGCCCCGTCCCCTTTGCCTAATAAGAAACACAACAAATTGAAAATTGGCATGCCTCTAACTCGAGTATTTCTTCGAGTACAGTTTTGTTACTTCAGCTTCGTTTAAAGATAGCTAATATCAAACGATCCTGACTATTGCATCAAGATCGGATTGTAATTAAGAAAGTTGTCATGCATCGAAAAACGTAAATGTTTATAAAGGGCGAACCCATGTTTGTATCACTGAGCTCTGCTGCTGCGCTGGCGTGTCAAGCGTTGCAGTCGTGTTTTTAATTGAAAATTAGAGCCCTATTATATAGTTTTCAGATATATATACTTATTTCTTGAGTCATTAACTAGTTTTAAAATAACAGACAACTGCACCACAGTAAACATAGATAGTAGCATGGGAATGGAATGTGTGATGTGCGATGGTAGATGTGAGATGTGAAATGTCTCCAGTTGGTTAGTTGTTTCCTTCCTTTCTTGCTTAGTCAATTGAGTTCCTGCAGTTGAATTTGAGCTGTGACAGTTGTCGTTGCTTTAGGATTTGCTTTATTTGATGTTGTAGCCGTTGCAGTTTTGAGTTGTTGTTGTTGTTGCTGTATAACTGTTCGCCTCCAGGCCATGTCAGTGTACTTTACATGTAAGCAAATAGCAGTTCCCAGCGGTGCCCTTTGGAGTTTGCTTTAGATGCTACCCTTATACTTATAGTACATAGTTTGCTCAATGTTGCTTTACACATGCTGCTTCCACTGCTTCCACTGCTGTGTGCTAGTATTTCAATGACTGAGCACTTGAGTCGCATGTTGAATGTGATTTGCCTAAGTGCCGGCAACGATCAGCATCATCTTTATAAATGTTATCAGACATACTAGAAATGATTGATGGCCAAGGCAAAAAGACACTGAGTTCCCTTAAGCATACAAATTTGCCACAAAATTGTTGCAAGTTTAAATTGAAATTTAATTAAAGTTATGGAGCTGGGGGCATAGACAAAGTTGAAATACCTTGACATAAAAGGAGGTCAGATATCGTTGTATCTCTCTCTCTTTCTTGCTCTCCCTCTTCCTCTCTCTCTCTCTGATTGTTTGCTGTAAGCAAATAAACGCTTATTTGCACACTAATTGCACCTGTGACGTGCTTTGTTATTATAAAATTTTATGTTTACTTTGCGAGTGTCTCGTCCTTTCTTTGTTACTCATTCGCACTGTTTCTCTGTCTCTCTCCTTTGTGTGTGTATGTGCGGTGTATGCATCGCTTTTGTCACAATATTTGCCATTGTTTCGTGTCTTGTTGCTTGCTTGTTAGCGCTGAAAGCCTTTTCTGCATACTGCCGCGTTTCTTCTGCTTCTTCTGCTTCTTCTTCTTCTCCTTTTAGAGCAACATGGCAACATGGCGTATGATTAACCATGCAGCAGTTGTCGTGCTGTGGTTGCGCTGCGTGTGTTTTTCAGCGCTTAATGAAGATGCAAGCCTTTGACTTTAACTAATTTTTGGCAACATCACCACGCATCCTTGACCCCCAGAAAACTGTTTGAACTCACATATATATGAGTATATGCTGTCATTTTGGTATCACAGAAGGCTTTCAACGCTAATTGTGTTACACATTTTCTACTCGCTTCGGTATTCGGTAGTAAATTTTAAGGCCCTGTACTCCAAAAAGTGCGGAGGCTTAGCCAAAAAGTGTTTAAAACAGGTAACCAAAGACTTTGACACTTTGTTGCTGTCTTTAATCAAAACTACTTCGTTTCCAATTAGATGAGTTCAAATTGGAGTAGCTGCTGCAAGAACTTAACATGCACACATATTTGTATGTCTATCTCGCTCACACGCTTTTCGTTTTCGTTGCTTGTGTGCAGAGCTCAGTGCAATGCACGTGGCTATGCCTTGCTTGAAAGTAACAATTTTCGTAGTATGACAAACTTTTTTAATTACAGTCTGATTTTTATGAAATTTTTACAATCGTTTGATATTACTTGTCTCCAAGTGTATGCTAAGTTACAAAACTATACGTTAAGAAATAAGTGAGCCAGCGGCATGCAAAGTTACAACGTAATTGTGCTTTTGGTGGGCGAAGGGGGCGTGGCAGCCCAAAATTTGTGATGACATTGTTTGTATTTCATATATAGAAACCTGCATGTCAAAATTGGTGACCCTAGGAGTTATAGTTACCAGGATATTCGCAAAACACCTGTATTTTTTCCGAGGTATGTCTGGTTTTACGCTTATTGTGAGCGAATGGGGCGTGATATCAAAAAAAGGAAACAAACTTATATTGACTGACTAAATATGTGGACGATACTGACTAAAACAAATATTGTAGCTCTTACCATCTCTGAGATCTGTTTGTTCATACGGACAGACGGACAGACAGACAACGGACAGACAAACAGACGGACATGGCTGTATGGACTCAACTGTTGATGCTGATCAAGGATATATATACTTTATGGGGTCTGTCACGCCTCCTTCTGCCTCGTTACATATTTTTCACAAACCCAATATACCCCTCAGTGGGTATAAAAATTTTATTGTAATTTTTATAGCAAAAGGTTCACAACGTAGACTTTAAATGGACTTTATTGGCTAGCATATACACAAAGTTTTATAGCCTTAACTATAACACATTTCTAAAACTCTCTTTACTGACAACTACAGAGTCATTTACAGTCTGTTCTGCCAATTAAAAGCCCTTTGCTACTATTTCCCACTTTACTTTCCGTTTCAGTTCCCTGAGGCGTGACAAAAAAAAAGACACCCTCGCCGCTTTTAATAGCACTAATTAGTTAATTAAAATGTTCTACAATTCGACTCGAACTATTAGGACTTTCGATGGCATAGTTTCTCAACAGTTATGACTAACGTTTCCAACTTTTGGCCTTTGGCATAGTTACGAGCAACTGCGATTAGGCAAACTTTTGGCCATTTCGCCATCGTCATCGCCATTGCCATTGGCATTGCCATTTGGCATTTTGCAGTTTTTTTTGTGCATTTGAGCAGCTTAAATATTTAAGCAGCACGAGGAGTTGAATGCTGCATTTTAAGCTGCACTGGTGCTCTCTCGTCGAGGGATTTACGTGTGTCCAAATGCAATGCAAATGTCCAGCTGGATGGAGTCGCTGCTGCTGCTGCATTTCAAGTAGTTGGCCAACAAAATGGCCCGAAAGACGAACCTCAATGGGATGATGCTGATGGAGATGAAGCCCAAAACGCGCACATTTTGCAAACTTTCTCTCTAGGAGAGAGAGAGAGAGCGAGAGAGAGTCTGTAGCTTTTTGTCCGCACTCAAGTTGGCGCAACTTTTTGTCAAGTTGAAATCAAAGGAGCTGCAGTCGGGTTCAAGTTTTTAGGCAAAAACTTGTGCATAAAATGCCATTAAAAGCTCACGTAGTCAAAGTCAAACGACGAAATTCGCATTGCGTCCAACACAAAATTGTATACAATTACAATTGTCCGGAGTAAGGAAATAAAATTGCAAAAGATTAAGTTGAGAATTTAGTGAGTTGTGTGCCCAAAAAGGATTCTGGCCAAATATCTGCTTAAAAGGACTTTTAGCTTTATTTTTCAACATTTTCAACATTATTTGTTGTGCATTCAGGTGAAATTATTTGCACTCAGCTGCCTTTGCGTTTGAGTCGCACCAACGGTGCGCAATTAAAATGCAATTTGTCGAGAATAATGCCAAGGACCTCGTTGCCAAAGCAACGACCACGGCAACGACAACGCCAAGTCTTTTGGGAAAACTAAGCCAAATAAAGGCCACAAAAACAATGGGCACACACACACACAAAACCGAAAAACCGAAAGAAAATGCGAGTAATTTAGAGCCACAAAGCATAAACCCCGACACCTCGGTATTGTTAAACTCATTGCAGCAAATAGCGCATTTAAAACATATTGTACACACCCTGAAAAGGGAAAGGGAAGAAAGGCATTAAGGCAGCCAATTGGAAAGTTTCTGCTAACCTTTTTTGCAAACCCACAATGAAGCGAACCGAGTTGGTCCAGATTGCATTGCCAAAAACAATGACGTCAGACAAAGAAGTGGACTATAGCATATATTTGTAGGTTTTTTATCCTCTGAGTGGTTTAATGGGTTTGTCAGATGTATGTAACAGGCAGAAGGAGGCGTGGCAGACCCCATTAAGTATATATATTCTTGATCAGCATCAACAGCCGAGTCGATATAGCCATGTCCATCTGTCTGTCCGTATGAACGAAAGGATTTCAGAGATGGAAAGAGCTACAAGGTTTAAATTGGTCAGTATCGACCATATATTTAGTCAGTCAATATAAGTTTGTTTTCTTTTTTTTTGATGCCACGCCCCATTCGCCCACAATAAGCGAAAAACCAGACATACCTCGTAAAAAATACATGTTTTTGGCGAATATCTCAGTTAATATAACACCTACTAACTCCAATTTTGGCATGCAGATTACCAGATGCAATTTAAAGATAATGCCGTCAAAACTTTTTGGATGCCACGCCTCCTTCGCCCACCAAAAGCACAATTTCTTTGTAACTTTGCATGCCGCTGGCTCACTTCTATCTTAACGTATAGTTTTTAAACTTGGCGGATATTTTGAGACAAATAATATAAAACAATCCTGAAAATTGCATCAAAATCGGGCTGATAATTTTGAAAATTTTTCATACAACGTAAATTTTTAACGCAACAGCAGTACACTGCTACGTTTACGCTGCAGTGTTTACAAGCAGTGCACTGCTTATGTGTTTAAAAGTTACACAGTGCACTGCTTGTAAGCAGTCCGAATTAAACTCATATAAATGGAAATAAAACTCAGAGGGTATTACATGATCGGCATGCCCGACTGACATGTTCTTTCTTGTTTCTTTAAGCAAACTGAACCAAGGTTTGAACCTTTTGATAAAAACCGTTTTGCAAACCGTAACTAGTGGCAGCTAGTTGCCTCGCACCCTTTGAACCACTATTTTACAGCCTCACTAAACAGCAAATTTTAATTGATAATAGACTACAGATGTTTACGCTGTCTAATTAGTTACTCAGCCCTTTGGCAATTGGTGCAACATACTAATGTTAGTATAATGTGCCTTTTATATACATATGCTAGTTTTGTAGTCAAACCATTTGCATTTGCTGCCACATGCCACAGTGCCACATGTTGTGGAACAATGCAATTAACTGCAGCGACTGTTTGCAATTTACCCGGCGGCTCGTTGGCAATTCGCAAACAATTTTGATGACAACGGCATATTATCAATCAATTTCTTTTTTACACATGCATTTGTTATTGTTTTCACAACGGTTTTGCTGCTCTTTATGTGTGTGTGTGTTTGTGTGTGTGGCACTGTTTTCTCACGTGCTGCAGCTGCTGCCAATGCAAATTGAGTTGCAACACTTTGTTTATTTATTTGCCAGCACGTGCAACTGCCACACAAATGGCAAATGAAGCTACAAATTCTCCACATACGTTTCCTATATATATATATATATTTTAATCGTATTTTCATTATTCTGTTATTTTTTCATAATTTTTTTAATTGCAAACATGTTGTTTAACGAAATATTTAGCACAACTTTGCGTTAACACGACGTATGCGTAATGTGAACTGCTTTATTTAACTGCACTGCTTGCCGCTACTAACGCCACTTTTTGCTAATGTTAATTTAATCTAATTTCTAAATAAAGCATTCGTTCCAAATAATTAACTCATCATATTATCGTGATATTTGTTCCGCTACAAACTGGTCGCTCCTCTCTCTCTCTCCCTCTTTTTAGATTGTTTATTTATATTTCCAATCGTTCAATTCGCACTTGGCCAATGCAAATTAGCTAAATTTGCGTATAGCGTGCGCGTTTTTTTTTTTTAAATTTTTGTTTAAATTTATTTACGTATTTTTTGGGGGGGTTTTGAATGCAGTGTTTTAAAACGTACATCACGCATACGCCCACTGTGACTAATTTTTAATGATTTAATATGTGCATTAAATCAAATTGACCTTAGTTAGTTTTAAAATTAAGTAAATCATATACTGCCTATAGTAAAGTATAACTATCGAAAGCTTTATTAGCTTTCATTCATATATCACGCTTCATAGCTTCCACAAATATTTGCTAATTTGAATTTTAACTATAAATTACTCTATTTTATGTGAATTATTTTTATTGTTTAGTAAAAAAAAAGTACCCATAAATTGTTTCGTTTTAGAGTAAATGCAATGAATTATGTGCACATAAATCAAATTGGATTTTCGTTTAACTTTTTCGGCACTATAATTATTGTATAAAATCTGCGAGATATTTTTAGTTCTTTGTGGCGTGTATAAAAGTTTTAAGATTTTGACAAATTTAATTTAGGAACTCATGAGACTCGTGAATTCCCCACAGCTCAATTTATCTTTATGGGCAGTAACAAGAGTGTGCGTTTGCTTAGTTTTTTTTTTGCCTAATCAAATGATAAGTTTTATGTCGATTACCGACACGATTACCTCAGTCAAAGAGCAAATTGTGTGTGATTAGCGCAGGTTTAGATCTACTATGTATGTTAGTTAGCTCAGCTCGCAACGGTTTTTTTTGTTTGCCTTAATTGAAGTTAACTGATCAGCTGAGCAGACCACAAATTCTCAGAGCGTAATATCTACATACATATTTTTTTTTTTTTATTTATTTGCCGATCGTTTGCGTTCAGCTGGAAAGCCGGCTGAAAGCTGTTGCTTTAGTGCGCTGCGAGCAACCGGCGGCTTCACACCTGAGCAACGCATTCAACAATAATACAAAAAAAAAAGCTAAAATTTTGTTGTATAAAATTTACACAAACGAGCCGAGGAGAGCCAAGCAGAGCTGTTGCTGAAGACCCTTCAAACTTTCATTGGTGCGTTTAAGTTTTTGTGGTTTTGATACACTTCAACTACGTGAGTGTGTATGTTCGTGTGTGTGTTAACTATTTTGAAACTTTTTGGTACAAGTTTGTTTGGCTTTTTGTTAAGCTGTTGTACTTTATGTGGCTGCACTGTTTGCCCAACTGTCACTTTGATGTTTTTTGATTAAAGAGATTGTTATTTTGCATGCCCGTTAGTCAGTCAGTCGGTAGTAGAAGTGCAGTATTTAGCATCATTACCATCATCAGCATTTCATTTGAATTAAGTGTAGAAAATTCCAGACAGCTGTGTGTTCTGCAATTAGTTCAGCAATATTTGTATTGTCCAATTTGCATGTGCTTTGATTTTTGAGTTCGATTGTTGTTGCAACTGACAGTTGCATTTTAATCGAGCTGCTTTAAACCACCAAAACAATTAAGCCAACAAAAATATATATAAAAAACATATATATTTCACATAAAATATATGACAATTTAAAGTATTTATATATAACACACGCTTTGATGCTTAATCTATTCACTTTTTCTTTCGCCTTGACGTCGTACTACACACTACACTAATCTAAGACTAATTTTATTTAAGTGCCATTTAGATAAGCTTTGGCTAATAGAAACTTAATAGCTTGTTGGTCATATATCATTGGAATTTTGATATATGTATGTTATATACCACCTACCAATTTGGGTATTTGCTCAGCACACACTTCTACTGTTCAGTGCTGATAAGTCGATTAACGATAAATCTGAAACTGAATCTGAATTGCATGTTATCATTCATAAATCAAGCATTGTTAGCCCCGGAAACCTTAAAGTCATATCATTATTTGTCCTCATATAGATAAACAAGCTAATGGCCATAAAGCGTGTTTTGCCAAAACTGAGAAATTCTAATACAAATTGCAGTTTCACTGATTCTCCGAGTATTCAGTCGTGTTTTCGTGACTAAAGTTTGGAATTTGTCAAAACTATATTCATAGAAAACTTTGTTTATATATACATATGTTAAATGTTTATTTTTTAACAAGATTTACTTAGTTAAATCTGTTTTGGCTCCAAAAACAGGCGATTTAAATTTAAAATATATATTTGTTAATATGATATTATATATATTATCTATTTATATAGACCAAATGAAATCTGTAGAAAAATTTAGTAAACAAAAGCGCTTCATAAGACTCTAAACAGTGATAACTTTTCATTTTTGTTTGACGTAAAATTGTATACTAGCAGATTAGTTTACTATTTTACTTTATGCTAATAATTAAATATTAAACTTTTAGATTTCTATAAAAATTTCAATAATAATCAACTAATTAAAGCTATCTATTAAATTGTTTAATGCACAAAACAAAGTTTTAATTAAATATTTTATGATTTATATCAGTTTTGGTAGCAATTAATCGAGTCATGAGTTTCAGAATTATAAACTTAAATTTAGCAACAAAGTTCAATGTATAGTAATCAGTTTTACAATAAAAATTTTAGTTTTTTATAAAATATTTTAAATGTTATTCTCCCTATTAAAGTTATCGGTTAAAGTGTTTCCTAAGCAAAAGAAAGTTTCAATTAAATATTTTAATATTTATATTAGTTTTGGTAAAAACTGATCGAATCATGAGTTTCAGAACTATTAACTCAAATTAAGCAACAAAGTTCAATGTATAGAAATCTGTTTTACATTGAACTTTTAGTTTTCTATAACATTTTTCAAATTTTATTCTCCCTGTTAAAGTTATCCGTTAAAGTGATTCCTAAACAAAAGAAACTTTCAATAAAATAGTTTATAATTTATAGCAGTTTCGATAACAATTGATTAACTAATGAGTTTGAGAATATTATACTTAAATCAATCAACAAACTTTGATTTAAAATAACATAAATATTTTAAATAACAATCTTGTTAATATATTGAAAAATTTTATTTAAATTATATAAATTATTTTACACACAAATTTAACTAATTTGTGCATTTATTAGACTTTCTACTTAAAATTGTAGTAACCAAATAATTGCTGCAAATTAATTTGTTTTTAGTATATATTTTTGTTCCTTTTGTGCTTCTTTGAACTTAGGTCTGTATTTGCTAATCAAGTGTTATATAAATTATCTAAAATATTTGTTGACTGCCTTATGAAACTGTATGTAATGTTAAAGTTATTTCGATCTATTTCCTAAGCCATTAGAAACTTGAGGCATAAAAGGCAATATTTGATGCATTAGATCTTGTTACTAAGCAGCTTGGATTATATTTAATTTCTGTATATTTTAATTCAATTTTATATAAATTTGTGATTTAGCAATCCAACTGTTAAGTCTTTTTGTTTAAATTTAAAGCCATCAGTTATCATCAATTGAGACTTAAAGTGTGCTTAAGGTAAACTGTCTTTGTTCCGCTCAAACTTTGGTTCTCTTTTGATTAATTAAGTGGCATGTGTAGAGCATATCAAATTATTGAAGACTGCAGACAGAGCGGCTGCAGAGCAAACAGTGTTATCATATTGCTATTATCTAATAGAGAATCTAAATATAAATTTAGCTTTGGCACACGTGCTAATAATTGAGCTCTGGAAACTCTGGAATATTGCTGCGAACTGCAAACAGGAACCAGTTGAAATTCGTGCCAAGCAAATCAAGTGAAAGTCTGTCTCTTGCCTCCCAAAAAAAAAGAAAACAAAAAAAAAAAACCGAATTCGAATTCGGAATCCCAAAGCAAAAGCAATAACCAAACCGGTCGTTTGGGTTGTTGCCTCACATTTTAACATACGCTGCAATTACGTATTTGTTTATGAGTTTATATTTATTATTGCTGTGTTCTGAGTGAAATTTGTTGTGTACTAAAATTTCGCGTGCTGCAAATGGAAACAATTTGCAAAACTATTTGCTTAATAAGTTAAATGGATAATTGAGTTAAGAGGCGTTTGTCATGAAGCGCCAAAAAGCAGTGTCGATAAGGCGAGACAATTGCTTTAAAAAAAAAGTAAGAAAAAAGTGAACAAATTTATATACACATGCACATACTAACTAGTTACTTAGTATATCCGGATTGAGATGCTTTTGACTATAATAATTGTGCCCCGTGGCCTGACCTGCACTAGAGAGTTCTATGTCAATGGCAATTTGTGAAAGCAGCAGAAGCACGCAATGCGACACAATAAATTGCTGTAGATTTATTTCAAAAAAAAAAAAATAGCAAATAGCAGGGCGCGAACAAAGAAATAACAGGCAAATACTAGCATTTATTATAACACGATTCACATTTCGCAATTGTGTGCATTGTATTTGCTGAAAGTTCTTGAATTTAATTCGATTTTAATGAAACTCGCCAAACACGCACATTGATCAGCTTAACTTAATTTGTTTTAGGTATGAATTGATTGCTTAGACGACTACCAAAAATAAAAAAAAAAATCACAAAATGACAGACTTGGAATCATCAACGAAATTGGATAAACACAATGGCCATCAGCAGCAACACAATAAGTGAGTAAAGTGAACTTAACTAATAGAGAATTGAAGTGAATCGAAGTGACTATCAATAATACAAAGTGACCAAACTAGTAGTAATCGTTAATCGAGTTCCGCATTAATCAAATGTCAGCCAACACTTGCCGATTAATTAAAGGCTGGCTCTTGCTTTTTAAACTACCAACTTCGTTCCAAAAACCAGTTGCATTTGGCTAGCTAAACTGGTTATGAAACCATCCGTAAAACTGCAGACAGCAACAAAAAATTATCATAACAAAATATTATTAAAGCATTATTAAAGCTGGCGAAAGTTGGTCTTGTTTACTGCAATGACCTTGCATTATATATTTTTTTATAGAACATGTTCCTTTTGTATTTTTGATCAGCTGCAATAGACAAGTGGATAGATAGACATTTTATTAGAGACTAAAAGAGCTAGAGCTACTGAACTAGAAGTAAGTAGTTTTGTGTAGGCTGCTTAATATGAGAAGTTATTGTAATACCTTAACCAAACTTACACCTTAAGTGTATGATATTTACTATATACTGAGCAAATTTCTATATAATCTAAGAACTATTTATATTGTATAGTTAGCATAGAAACCACAGATCAAAAATCGGTTTCAGCTAAAATTTTTCTGTTCTTTTATCAAGATATCTAAATTAAACTCACATTTTGCTGATTTTATTATGTATTAAATTCAAACCAAATTTTGTTAGAATTCAAAAACTGTATCCTATATCTAGCTTCAATAGAAATAATTGGTTTAAAATCAAAGCTTAAAGCTTTAAACATGTTTAATTATTGCGAAATTCTCTAGAGCGCCCCATTACAAGCCTAATATTTTCTCAGCTTAAGTACAGCAATTCATAAAGTCAGCTCGTTCTCTCTTTACCGTCTCACTTTCATTCAATAAATTTCACTTTTTATTCACAGCAATGAGCTGGTGGAGAGTGAACCACTCACCTGGCGTTTCTGGCGTAAACAGCGTTACATTGTGGTGCTCTTAGCATTCTTTGGCTTCTTCAATGTCTACTCGCTGCGTGTGAATCTCTCTGTGGCCATTGTGGCAATGACTGAGAATCGTACGGTTGTGGATGCCGATGGCAATACATCCATTGAACAGGACTTCCCCTGGGACTCCAAGCAAAAGGGCTTGATTCTCAGCTCTTTCTTCTATGGCTACATTCTGACACAGTTTCTGGGCGGCTATATTGGTACAAAGATTGGCGGCAATATTGTGAGTTTGCAATTATTTATCTACTAATATAAATTTTTAGAGGCTGTCCTTGAAAAGCATATAGTTGTAGACCGGAAAAAACTATTCTTATAGATTTGTCGGTTTGCTATGGTCAGTTATATGCTGTTGTATGCTATTATAACCATTTCTGAAATTTTAAACTACTATAACTTGACCAAAACTGCAGCGATTTTCAAGCGCATGGCATTTTGAACTGCATTTTACCCAAAAAATAATTCTACATAGTTTTTTGAAAAAGTAAAAAAACTAAATTTTTTTTATCAAAATTTTCCATAACCAATTTTCCTTGACATTTTTTTATACAAATTTTTTTTTCAATTTTTTTTTTTAAACTATCTTAAACGATTCGCTATTTTGTGTAGATTCAAATTATATATGCCTTATGGGGTCGCAAAAAAGATTTAAGCTATCTTAAGGGCAGTTTAACATTCGTTTATACATTTTCTAAAACTTTAAACTACTATAACTTGACCAAAACTGCACCGATTTGCAAGCGGAATAGCATTTTCAAATGCATTTTATTCCAAAAATAATTCTAAAAACTATTTGAAAAAGTAAAATAAAAATTACGTTACAAAATTTTCCAAGCTTACTTTGACATTTTTAAAATATTTTAATTTGTTTTATCAAAAACTACTCCAAACGATTTGCCAGTTTGTTTAGATACATAGATTATATACATAGTTTATATACTTTATAGGGCAGTTGACAATTCATTTATACATTTTCTATAACTTTGAGCTACAATAACTTGACCAGAACCAATAGTACTCATTAGTATAAAAAACTTAGTTGTTTTTAATCAGTTTTTAAAATGTATTAAGGGAGTTGAAAATTCATTTATACATTTTCTGGAACTTTGAACTACAATAACTTGACCAGAACCTACAAAAGTGATTAGTTAAAAAAACTTAATAGCTTATTTATTATTACCTTTAAGATACACAATATGCAAGCACACTATTCTAGTCTATGCTCTTAAACTATTTTTCAATTTCTGTTAAATTTTACAGGTCTTTGGCTTGGGAATTGGTACAACTGCCATACTGACACTGCTGACACCTTTGGCGGCCCAGCATAGTTTGGAATTGTTTTTGGCAGTGCGCATAATTGAGGGTGTATTTGAGGGCGTTACCTTTCCGGGCATTCATGCCGTTTGGGCCCGTTGGTCACCGCCTTTGGAGCGCTCTCGCATGGCATCGATTGCATTTGCGGGTAACTATGCTGGTACAGTGGTGGCAATGCCATCGTCTGGCATGCTGGCGGCACGCTATGGCTGGCAGAGTGTGTTCTATGTGTTTGGAGCGATTGGTTGTGTCTGGTTTGCACTGTGGATGCTGTTTGTGCGTGCGGGACCCGAATTGGATAGGTTTTGTTCGAAGGAGGAATGCGAATATATACAAAAGACAATTGGCTATGTGGGTGTCAAGAAGATCAAGCATCCGTGGAAGTCGTTCTTTACCTCAATGGCATTCTATGCGATTATTGCATCGCATTTCTCGGAAAATTGGGGCTTCTACACGTTGCTCACGCAGCTGCCTACCTTTTTGAAGGGTAAGTGAGGCAGTGAAAGTTGAAGTGAAAGTTTAGTAATATTACATTACTTTGATTGCAGAGACACTAAACTTTGATCTGGGCAAAACGGGCTTTTTGTCGGCTGTGCCATACTTGGCCATGGGCATACTGTTGGCCATATCTGGCTATTTGGCCGATTGGCTGCAGGTGAAGGGTATTTGGACAACAACACAAGTGCGTCGTAATTTCAATTGTGGCGCTTTTCTGGCTCAAACCGTTTTCATGATGCTTACGGCGTACATTATGGATCCCACGTGGTCGGTTGTTTTCATCACAATTGCTGTGGGTCTGGGTGCATTTGCTTGGTCCGGATTCGCGTAAGTTTACCGCACATACAAATACTTATAGCCTATACGGTACTTTACTTATTCCTTGCTCAATTGCAGTGTCAATCACTTGGATATTGCGCCACAGCATGCCAGTGTGCTAATGGGTATTGGCAACACTTTTGCTACGATTCCCGGCATTGTCAGTCCACTGCTGACGGGTTATATTGTGGGGGATGATGGGGATCGCGACGAATGGCGAGTTGTGTTCTTCATATCGGCTGGCATATATTTAGTTGGTTGTGTCATTTACTGGTTCTATGCATCGGGTGAGCTGCAGGAATGGGCCAAAACGCCGGAACAAAAGGCTTTGGAAGCTGAACAGAAGCAGCAATTGCAGTTGACACAAACAGCTGGATTCGTAAATACAGCTGCCGATCTAAAGGACTAAAATAAAGTGCAATGGATACACACAAATACATATCTACAATACAGGACAATTGAAAGTGTTCAACAGAGAAACATCAACCGCAGCATACACCATAGAGAGACACAACAACATATTTTAGTTTAGTTTATACTTGTATACTCGTATCTATATATATATGTGCATACATTTCTAGTACCATATTGTCAGCTCAAAGTTGCGCCTTAGTATTTCTTCCATGTTATGTGATGTTAGCAAGTGGATTTTTATTCATGTTAGCCCATTGACTATTTTTAGAGTTTTTATTTTGCCAGTGCGCACTCGCTGTGTACGTACTCGAGTGCTGTTCCGAATAAACAACAAAGTTTTCTTTTTTTATTCAAACTGCACTTGCACACACCGTATTTTTTTCATTCATTCAACAGTTTTTGGTGTATCTGGTGCACTGCAGCGCAACTCCGCAAAGTATGCAATAACATTTATGCAAATACATTTTAAGCCCGAGCTCGAAAGTATGCTACAGTATTAATGATAATTTTGTAAACTACATTTATTTGGCATGCATTTTAGTTAAATAATAACATTATTAGCTTAGTTTACCAGTTTTATGCGAAACTGGCAGTAAGCAGGCGACTGAATCGCATTAAAACGATTGCAGTTTTATTTGCTTTTGGCCATTTCCATTGATATTGCAACCGACCATATCCGTTGAACGGAACCTGCTGCTTCCACTTTGTTGGTTATGCATGAATATTTGAGCCATGGCTTAGTGTAAATAGGCCTGTGAGTGTGTGTGAGTGTATGTATGTTTGCGTGTTTGTGCTCACGCCAATGCACTGTGTGGCTTTTTGGCACTTTTTTGGATTTAAATTTAAAATTTTAAAGCGTTGTGCACCTTGGGATTAAGTAACATTGCTATACAAATAAATTATTTATTATAAGACCAGGTTTTTTACATGCAAGCACGAATATTTTTATTTAAATTTATCTCTTTAAACAAAGATAAAACTATAAAGTGTATAGAGCATTACTAGTATTACACCAAAATAAATAGATTTTGTGTTTTAAAACATTTTAATTTAATCTCTAAATAAAGTTACGTACATAATGCTAACTGCTGTTAAAATGCTGTTAACTTAACAGTGTGAATCACTGCAAAGGTTTTTTTCTGTCAAAATAAACGTGCAAAAACACCATAGTGCAACGTAACGTATACGTAACACGCACATACAACCGATAACAGATAAGCTGATAAGAGCGCTGTGTGCAGGCAAACGGCACAGCAAAATTTTACTCTAATCTGAAGCCAACGCGCTGGGCGCAAAATGCTGAAATTTGATTGGCGTTTTGCAGTTACGCATTTTGCACACGATTCGATGATAAAATTTTGACCCTTTTTTGCTTTGTTTGTTTTTGCACTCGCCGTCGTTTTCGAAATTAGAATATAAATACATAACGTGTGTGCAATTGGAGAGCAACAAAACAGTTGATAAAAGCGAAGTGAAAAGCTTTGCATTAATTAAATATTTTCTATTTTCTGTCGACAATTTGCCAAGAAGTGAATTTGCAAAATAATGGGCTGCAAAGGATGCGAAAGTTGTGAGTGCAATTCATAAATTTGAATAAATTAGCAAATGGAAAAGAAATAGAGTTGAAATTTTCATTGCAGATTGCCAGTGCACGGCACAAAAGTGCGGCAGCAACTGTGCCTGCCACACGGACTGCAAGTGTGTGTGCAAGAATGGACCGAAGGAGCAGTGCTGCAGTGGCAAATAATCAGCCAACCAACTGGCAGTTTGCTGACATTCATAATAAATCAAGCATTCTTCAATTCTCAATTTCAAATCTATCTGCAATGAAAAAAAAGCAAACATGTTTAACAAGATTTTAATATTTCCATTTGATAAATAAACTAACAAGCATTTGAAGCATACTATTTCTGTTTTGTTTTAGTGCTGATGATGATGATGATGTTGAAATGCGCTTTGGGGCATTTGGCTTTTATGTCAGAAAGCTGTCAGATTTCATATTTCACATTTCCTCGGAGCAGTTGCATTTATGTCTAAATCGTATTATGCCATTTGCAGCAGATTATGAACAGAAAAAGCAATTTTATTGCCAGTTTGAAATAGTTTCGTTGATTGTCCATTAAAATTTTCGTGATTTTATGGACTGAGAACTTTGAAAAAGGTATAAGGGTATACCAAGTTGGAACAGGAAAGTAAGTCAAAAGTTTTTAGAGTCTTTTGTGATCTAAAAAAGTGTATAAATTCATTATGAAGATTTATAACTAGGTATTTTTAAGAGCTGGAGCTGCCAAAATTTTAACTTTTTTGCATGGTGATTATGTCTAACTTCTTGAATTGCTAATTAAATTTTGTTAAGTTCAGAAAACTAACAAGTTATATTTTCGGAATGTTATAGAAATTTCTATGTGTATAAAACACAAACTTCCACATAAACTATGCGATTGAATAGCATATATTTGCAGGGTCTTTGTCAGTTAGCACACTCTACACTTTCTGTTGATTCCCTTTCCAACTTCCATTCAATAATAATATGCGAAAATTTGATGTAGCTTTCGTAAATCAAAAATAAACGAGAAATCAAACTGAGGACACCTTGACTACCTGCGGCGTTATGTGAAGGACATGTCATGCTTTCTTGCTGCTTCCGTTTCCGTTTCCACTTGCCTACACTCCTACTCCATCACTATTCGCACTGAGCTGACCAACAGAACAAATGAATCATTAGCATAATCCAAATGTGCGTGTTTCTCGCGGTTTCCCACTTGCGTCAGTTGCGTGTCTCGAGCATTTTGCCAACATTTTGTTCTCAACTCACTGTTTGGGGGGAATGGGAGAAAGAAATTTGGTATTTTGGCTCTCATTTCAGTTAAATCAGGTGTTAATGATTTGATGGAATTGTGCGTTAGCTAATCGAATTATTGCATGCCTTGAGTTTAGTATCATAAAACAATAATAATAACAACGAGTTTTAAGCAAATATTAACTTTCAATTAATACACAAAAACACAAACTGCAAAAATATGACAAAATTGTCTGTAAATTCGCTTGAAAATTGCGAACTTGGTGGCGTTTCTAAGAATGGTAAGAGGTCAATTGTTTTACTCATAATCAATAGATATTAATATATATATTTTTATATTTTTCTATATTAAGATAACAATAAGAAAAATGTTTCTGCTTCAACGGTAGTGCGTGGCATTTTAGTGATAACACTTTTTAACATTTCTTTGGTCGCTTTCGTTTATCTATGCTACATTTTGATGAACACTTTGTCGGATAATCAACGCAGCAAATTGATCACAGCAGCCTGCAGCACTGGCGCCATATTGCTATTTATAGCATTGGTTAATCTGGGTGTAAGTAGCTCAAGAAATTAATTTAATGTATTCTAAACATACTTATTTTGCACAGGACCTGTCTGCTCAGAATCCCAACTTCTATTACATATAGTTAATTTTTTCAGGCATAGAATTAATTGTGTAAAATCTGCAAATTTTTAAATGTTCTTTTGGGCAGTTTTATACAGAAATAAATTAAAATTTGTGCATTTTAACTGCTTTTCATTAATTTAGGGCAACTGTTAGTCTATCAGTTTATGCGACCACATGCCAAGCAGTTGGAGTCACGCAACTCTCATGCCACAAAATGGCAAAAATTTTGCCTCAACTCAATGACGTCAAGCAGCTTTTCAATTTGCGTCATATTTTTATTTTCTTTTTAAAGATATAAATAACTTTGCATTATTTTAAATTTTCAATGTAACAGCGACACATTTTCAATTGTTTTTTTTTTTGTATTTCTTTACGTGTTTTAAGTATTTTTGTAGTACTAAATATTTAATTAGTTTATAGCCAAAAAATTTAAAGTTTAAAGTGCAAAATGTCTGCTGATCAGCAACGTGTTTCTCGCTGGTACTTTGGGGGCGTGGCCAGCTCAATGGCTGCAATGGTAACACATCCATTGGATCTAATGAAGGTGCTCATACAAACGAACAAGGAGAAAATGTCAGTAGTTGATACTACTCGCAAGATATACAAAGAGCAGGGTGCTTTGGCCTTTTACAATGGCATCTCGGCATCGATATTGCGTCAATATACCTACACTTTATCCCGTTTTGGTATTTATACACTGGGTGCCAATCTCATGGACACCAAGTCCATGGCCAGCAAAGTGGGTCTGGCGGGTCTGAGTGGTTATATCGGTGGTTTGGTGGGTGCACCCGCGGATCTGATCAATGTGCGACTGCAGAACGATGTGAAATTGCCGCCGGAACAAAGGAGAAAGTAAATATGTTTCTTCTGCGCTTTACCCCCCAGCTGATTGTTATTCCTCTCCCCCCTTTCCCATAGCTATGCTCATGCAATTGATGGACTGGTCAGAGTTATACGCGAAGAGGGTTGGTTCAGTCTCTTCAACGGCGCATCGATGTGTGCTTTGCGTGGCGCCTTCATGACCATTGGCCAAATTGCCTTCTACGAGCAGAGCAAGGATATACTCGTCGCCCAGGGTTGCCCGCAACGCATGGACACGTATATTGTGGCCTCGGTTATATCAGCCGTGGCGGCAACGGCTTTAACCCAACCCATTGATGTGATTAAGACGCGTCAAATGAACTCCCGAAGTGGCGAGTACAAAGGTTTTTCCGATGTCGTCGTCAAGACTTTATTGGAAGGACCCTTGGCATTCTACAAGGGCTCCGTTCCAGCAATTACCAGACTCGCTCCACACACAGTGCTGCTCTTTGTCTCGCTTGAATTTCTACGCACCCATTTTGGCTGGTTACCAGAGTCCAAATAGCGCAAAGTTGTGTACTCTTTTTTTAGTGAATTTATTCTATTGAAAATTATAAGTATCAGAAATTGTTTAGTGTAAGTTTGTTTGGAACCATAGAGTACTTTGTAGTTATTATTAATTCGAAATGTGCTAATAAATTTAATGTATTTTTAAACCGAAATAGGCTAAAACCTGCTATACCGCGTTGAAAAATATATGTTTTTAGCGAATATCTCAATCACTATGAAACGTAGAGACACTAATTTTGTCATAGTGGCTGCTAAATACATAATACAGCCAGTGTTCTCACAAATTTTTTGAATGCCACGTCTCATTTGCTCATAAGCAACAAAACATATTGAAAATTTGCATGTCTCTAGCTCATGTGTTTCTTAATGTAAAGTTTTGTAACTTCACATTCGTTGAGAGACGAACAATAAAAAGCGATACACAAAATCGCATTGAGATCGGATTATAATCAAGAAAGTTATCATGCATAGAAAAATTTAAATTTACATAGACGCAGCTGCGTGCAATGCAGTGAGCTCTGCTGCTGCGCCGCCGTGGTCAAAAAAGCAGTGTAAACGAAAGCTTGTGTGCGAGCGAGAAAGACAGGCAAACATGCGCGCATGTTAACTTTTCCAACGCTTTCTTTAATTTGAACTCAAATAAATGGAAATGGAAGGCAGAGTTTAGTGCAGTATTTTAAATCTGGCTTTAAAATTGTGTGTTTTAAAATTATTTGATATTATTCTGATAGCACATAGAATAAGCGTTTTATTGGAATTTAATTTTATTTCATTATTTTATAAATTCTATACATTTCTTCTGGAATAGCTTAAGTATTGTATTGTTAATGTACGTTTTGAATCGCTCAAAAATTTGTAGCAAATAAGTGAAATCGGTTTCGGTACGCCTCAAATCATTATTAACGATTATTAGTGCAGAAGAAATATTCAAATTTTTTTGCGAGCGCTGACTTAAATAAATGTTTAATTTAAATGTGCACACGAAATGTCAATAAAGTGTTTACATATTGTATAACGCGTCATTAGGATGCGCATAATGGATGCGGATTAATCGTGTACTCGTATGATGGGCCCCAGCAGTCCACTTAGTTGTGCATTATGCACAAAAGTTGATATTAAAATGCAGTGCGAGGCTGGAACATAAATTGTGGAGACTGTGTGGTGTGGTTAACTTAATTGTACGCATTGTTTGCCTGCAAGGCCGATGGCAACGTTGACAAACGATAAAGGACAATGGACAAATGGCAAAGGACAATGGGTAAAGAAGAGGGCGCCATTTCAAATGGCCACATTATAATTTACACACAAACGGTCAAGGACACAATGCATTGTGGGCGAAAAGAGAGAGGGAGAGCGACGAAACAAATATTGATGCAATGCTTGACACTTTAAGAATTACTTTAATATTTATGATTAAATTGAGTCCGGAACGGCGACAAATGTGCCTGGCAATTTAAATGCTGGCTCAATAAATTGAAGCACATTTTTAAACTGGTGCTTTTATGTCTTGACGCTCATTTCTGCAAGCCAACATTATCCGCTTTATGCACGGAAGTCCATTTATATTGGCGTTCCGGACATGTAGCGGGGTTTGGCGGTAGGAGAGACAATAAAGTGGCTGACTGTGGAGACCGAATTGCAACTCGGAACTGGCAGAACGTTTAAATACCTTCGTGTCCGCCGTCATTTCCCTTTGCTGGAGTACGAAGTTGGGGAGTTAGAGGAGCCAGAAGAGCTGGGGGAAATGCAATAAACTTCTAAATCAGTCGATTAAGCTGCGAGTTGAGAGTTGCGAACAATGCGAATGCGAATGCGAATGCGAATGAGAATACTCCTAAAAGCATGCTTAGTATAATCGTGCACACGCACACACCCCCCAACACACACACACCCCCTACACCCCCTACACCCCCTACACCCCCAACCCCCCAACACACCCCCTCACACACTCAATAGTCGAAAAGTTGTGAAAAATGTTGAGCAATTAAAATAAGTAGCGAGCATATCAAATGGAAGTGGGAGGAGTAGACAGCTCGTATTATCTCCTTGTGGACCGTAGACTACTGTCTACTGTCTGCTGTCTGTCGGCAAAGTGCATTCGGCAATGAGTCGCTAATGAAAGCTCCAAAAAAAAAAGACAGAGATAGAACCCAACCAAACTGAGACAGCGTTAACTGCAAATGGGCATAAGCGAGCACATAGACTGCAAAAGTCAACTTTTAGTGTCGAGCAATGACACTAGCTGAAAGTTTTTGACTGAAATGTATAGTAGTTGCCATTAATATTAAGTATTAAGTATAAAAATCTTTGACAACTTTACTATAAATTGTTCTTTAAGTTAGTAAAAGAGTCTCAGATTTGATAGGAAATTTAGGAAAATATAAATCTTAAACTAAATCTTTTAAACTTGCTTTTACAAGAAAGATAAAGCTTTAAGTTTTATTTTGTTTGCTTAAAGCCTTTTTAGTTTTGCAGCAAAATAAACATTAAGTCAGAATTAAGTATTAAGTATAAAAATCTTCGACTACTTTACTATACTATACTTTACTGTTCTTTAAGTTAGTAAAAGAGACTCAGATTTGAAGGAAAATTTTGGAAAAAAAAAACTAAAACTACATATAGTGTCAATCATTCTAACTTGCTTTGGTATGAAAGATAAAGCTTTGAATTTTATTTTGTTTGCTTAAAGTCTTTAAAGTTTAGCAGCAAAATAAATACTAAATCAATTTTTGAGTATAGATTCAAGGAGTAAACAAACAGCCTAAAAGTTGTCTTTGAGAATGAATTATGAAACAAAAGAAAACAACAGCAAGTGGAGGATCTACCCAAAAACTATATTTTATACAAATTAAGCTATTTTTCTAGAAGTAAAAGATTTTCATAAAGTTTCTAAGATTTTAAGAAAATTTGTTAATATAGAAAGCAGAACTCAATTTCAAATTTGTATAAATGCAGCAAACTGGTTCATTTCGGATGTTTTTTATGGGTTCCCAATTCAAAGCACAAGCCAAACCCATTGAATGCGTTTGCAGTGCCCAGATCAGTGACGTCAGACTAACGAAATTTCGTATGCCTGCAGCCTTAACTACTTTATTTGCTTAAAGAGCTAAGCTAGCTTTTAACTGCCATCTCTAGTTGACGATTGCAACTAACATAACAGCTAGTGTCATTAGTAATTCTCTTTGCATTGCACTCATTTTGTAAATTGAATATCCGTATTTGAAACTGGCTTTTTTACTTGCTACTTGCTACATACTTATTTAGCGCAAGTTCTTTTCAATATCTTGGCAGCATCTGTTTGGCGAATTTGTAAATTTTAAATGCTGTACACATAGTAGACAGCGACGATAACCGTGTATCTTTATAATGAGATCTCAAGGAGCTGTATTGCTGTTTAGCCACGTTTGCCAAACTAGTTTACAATGCCGAAGCGATAGTCATAGTCATAGCCAATGTCAGCACGTACAGACATAAGCAAAAAGTGAACTAAATTCTAACTGAAACCGAAACCGAAACGAAACTCGGCGGAAAACTTGGCTCATTAAAGATTAAGGCACATTAACGCCAAGAGTGTGAGGGCCACAACCAACCCCCCGTCGAATTTCAGCACCATCAGCATAAATATTTATGTAAATTGGGATTAAAAGTATTTTGTATACGCGAATATATCTCTAAAAACTTTGGCAGTTAGTAGTGTAGTGGGGTAGTGAGGAGGGAAAGCATTTTAAATTACCATTTAATTAGTTTAAAGCTTAAGTTGCAACTGCTTTAAAATTACTTTACTTTCGATGACCTTGCCTTGGGGCTAGCGCTATAAATTTAGCTATGCTGCATCTCATTTTTTTTGGGGGCTGAAATGTATTTTTATACCCTCTGAGGGGTATAATAGGTTTGTCAGAAGTATGTAACAGGCAGAAGGAGGCGTGGCAGACCCCATAAAGTATATATATTCTTGATCAGCATCAACAGCCGAGTCGATATAGCCATGTCCGTCTGTCCGTCTGTCTGTCTGTCCGTATGAGCAAACAGAACTCAGAGTTGGTAAGAGCTACAATATCGGTTTTATCAAGAATCTTTTTTTTTTTTGTTGATGCCACGCCCAATTCGCCCTCAACAAGCGAAAAAATAAACATACCTCGTAAAAAATATGTATTTTTGACGAATACCTCAGAAACTGTAATACTTATAGACACCAATTTTGGCATGCAGTTAGATATTTAAAATATAGAGACAATGCCATCAAAATTGTTTGGATGCCACGCCTCCTTCGCCCACCCCAAGCAAAATTGCGTTGTAACTTTGCAAGCGGCGGGCTCACTTATTTCTTAACGTATAGTTTTGTAACTTAGCATTTATTTGCAGACAAATAATATCAAACGATTGTGAAAATTTCATTGAAATCGGACTATAATTAAAAAAGGTTGTCCTACAACGAAGATCGTTACTTTCAAGCCAGGCATAGTCACGTGCATTGCACTGAGCTGTGCACACAAGCAACGAAAACGAGAAACGTGGGAGTGAGATAGACACATAAATATGTGTGCATGTTAAGTTCTTGCAGCAGCTACTCCAATTTGAACTCATATAATTGGAAACGAAGCTCAGAGGGTATTACACGGTTCGGGCATGCCCGACTGACATTTTCTTTCTTGTTTTTTTTTTGAGGATAAAATGTATTTTTACATTTTCAGCAGCACATTCAAGGTTGCTGCACAAAAACCCAAAAAAGAGTGTGTAAAAGTGTGTGTGTTTTAGAGGCGACTATTATTTATGCTGCCACGTAGCGAAATAAACTGAAAAGCTCGTGAAATGCGGACAAATAGTATATATGGTAAGGTATGCAAATGGCCAAGGGCATAAGATTTAGATAAGTGTAACGCATAAAGCTGACATGCTGCTGGCCATGAACTACACACAGGGGGAGCGGGAAGAGGGGAGAGAGGAGATAGGGCACTTCGGATTATGTTTTAAAATTTACCAGTCAATTATCCCGAAAAATTTGCAATAAATTTTTAGCGACACAACAACTCATTAATATGCATTGAATTTGGGCCAAAAATGTTGTCGTTTTGTCAAAAAAGTTTTGATGACGCTCGAAATGTTTATTGCCACGCATTGTTGCCAAATGAAATTAGTCGCATTTATGCGCAATTTCCGATCAAACACACAGCTAACATACAGCTAGACACCCCGACTAGTATGACAACAAAATTTGGTTGCTATTTACTGTTGAAATTTCATTACTTTGTGTAAACAAAGGCACGTGTCAATTGGTCTTCACTGCTAACATCTACCTAACTCTCTCTCTGTCTCTCTCCCACTCTCCCTCTCTCTGTCTCTCATTTACGCTCTACGCCTGCGCGGATAATGTGTAGCAGCCGTTATCCTGACTGTTGATTTCAAAAAACCATGAAATTTGTATATGAAACACGGCAGTAAATCATTTTGTCATGCTCTCGTGTGCTTTATTCAATTATCAAAAATAATTTAAAATAATTTTATGTGCACAACACAACACACATACGCACAGTAGTACAGAGTTTAGAGTCATACTTGTATATATAAAATAACTTGAATGGGTCGCTTGCTGGCCGGTCACGTCGTAATCAGCAAAAGGTTCGCCTAGTTGCGGTTATAAAGCCACGGACGTGACTCGCATTTCATATAAAAACGTTTCGTATAAATACAAATTTCTAATTTATGTAGTTTACATTTTGGATTTATGGCGCATTTGTATATGATTTTGGCCACAAACTCACACACATATACACACTCACACACACACATTTATTGATGGCTCTTTTAAGCCATTTTTGCAGTTGGCATACAAGTGGCACTGCACACGTTGCGTATGAGTAATGCGCTTTTAATGCATTCGCTAATTTAGCACCTCAAAAGTGGTCTTCATTCGAGTGCAGCGTGCACAGTTTAGTGCCTAGTTAGTACTAGTACTTGTACTAACATAGTATATGTATACTCTGTAGGGTATACTCATTTCACGCTCAGAGTGCATTGACATTTGTACGTACGTATTAGCCAACTGTGTGCTATTTATGCGGCTTAGTGGCTTCACTTATGTGGCCAAATGTATGCTTTTAATTAATCTATTAAGAACATTAAGCTGCCAACTACTCGTTTCACAAGGGCCTTGACACTTTTGCTCGCGAAAGTTGCGACATTTGTATTTAGTAAGGGGAAACCTACAGGATGCACGCCCACAGTGGGCGTGGCTAGCACAAGCTGGTGTGTGCGCGTCAGAGGCCAATCTCATAATCAGCATAATTTTCATGTAAATAGAAGTAAAGGCAAAGCAAATATGCAGCCAACACAACACAACTTGGACACATCACTGCACAGTGGAGATTTGCAGCAATTTTCTTGTCATTTTTCTTAAGCAAATGTGGGACCTTTTCTCTACTTAAAACAAAATTAATGAAAGAGTAAGAGCAGAGCTGTAAATTTGCGTTTTTCTACGTATAACAAATTTCTTCAAGAATAAGAACTTCACATGCCCACGTGTTTGTATGTTTGTCCCGCTCGCACACATACTTTCGTTTAAGCTACTTGCGTGGTGGCAGCGCTGCAGCAGAGCTGTTGCAAATTTACGTTTTTCGTTGTATGATAACTTTTTTGATTATGATCCGATTTTGATGCTATTTTCAGGATTGTTTGATTGAGTTTGTCTCTAAACGAAGGTGAAGTTACAAAACTATACGTTAAGAAATACGTAAGCTAGAGGCATTGAAATTTCCAATATATTTTGTTTTTAATAGGCAAAGAGGAACGTGGTATAAAAAGGGAAAATAGTTTTGTATTGACTGAAGTATAGATTGTAGCTCTTACAGTCTCTGAATTCTCTTTGTTCATACGGACAAACAGACGGATAGAGCTATATCGACTCAGTTGTATATGCTGATCAATCACATATATATTCTTATGGCGTCTGCCAAGCCTCCGTCTGCTTGCTAACATACTTTAAACAAACCCAACATACCCCTCAGAGGGAATTTAACTAAATTTATTCCCAAAAAAATGAGCATACGCACCATAGTGCGGTTCCTAAGAATCAGATTCTGTCTCAGAGTCAGAGTTAGAGCAACATGAATAGACACGCTGAGATTTCATGGCGGGTTTCGGCATATAAAGACAAAAGCCAGCATGTCCAAAGACAAGATCTGAGGGCACTTTAGGCTCTGTTTTGGTAATTCGCTCTGGTTTGCTTGGTTTGCCAAAAAAAAAACAACAACGAGTGAGATAGATCGAGATTATGCGCCAAGATAATTATTTGGCCTAGCACACACACACTCACACATACTGAAGTGTCCGTTGGCTAAGCATTTCCACAGCCATTTCCATTTACATTTCCACAACCACTTCCCCTCCCCACAACCACTTTCCTCCCCACATCCACACTGCCACATCCACTTTCACTTTCATGTCTCAGCGCTTTATGCTCCTTGCGCCTGTTGGCAAGTTGTGCCCTGGAGACTAGTTGTGCGACTGTAATTTTTTGCGTGTGTAGAAAGTGGACTATGTTTTTTTTTTTTTTTTTTTGTGTGTGTTTGTGTGTGGCAGTATGTTATTATCTTTGCTGGTAGGCGTTACGTGCAAGTGTCATAAATAAAATGGCAACTATGCTATGTACAAACATTCGTATGTACGCGACCCTCAACATCATTATTATGTATTCCTTCAACTCGGACGCTGTCGCTTATAGTATTTTGGAGTAAATTACACAATGATTTGTTCAAGTTACACTCAGACCAAAGCAGCGCTGCTTAAATTTGATTTTGTTTGCACTAATTGTTGGCAGTGTAAAAGTATGGCCAGCCATTAATCACAGTGAAAGGGACAGGGAAATGTTCAGGCAGGCAGGCAGGCAACACGCTGGGATGTCCACCGGGGGTTGGATTGGGGGGTCGAAAAGGGAAGTGCGGCACATTTAATTGGATTTTGTGTATTGGATTCATTGTCGATGTTCGTGTAAACAATAACGATAATAATACTTGTACTTGTAAACATTTGTATAGTTGCCAAATTGTACAATTGATCTCTGCACTTCAATTTTGTTCTAGCTGTCATTAAACATGGCTAACGGAGAGGTTTTCACTGGAATTCATTTGCACATATACTAAATGAAGAAAAAAGAAAAGTTTAGTCGAGCACACCCGATCATGTATTACCCTCGGACTTTTATTTCCAATTACTTGAGTTCATGAATAAGAACTTTACTTGCTCACTTGGTTGTATGTTTGTCCCGCTCGCGCACATACTTTCGTTTAAGCTACTTGTGTGACGGCAGCGCTGCAGCAGAGCTGCTGCAAAATTTACATTTTTCGCTGTATGATAACTTTCTTGATTATAATCCGATCTTAATGTTTTTTTCAGGATCGTTTGATATTGTTTGTCTCTAAACGATAGAAAAGTTAAAAGCCAAATGTTAAGAAATACATGAGCTAGAGGCAGTCAAATTTTCAATTTGTTTTGTTTCTTATGGGCGAATGATGCGTGACGTATTGACTAACTAAATATGTGGTAGATACTGACTGAAATAAATATTATTAGCTATGGTAAAAGCAAGTAAAATCTGAGTTCATACTTTAAACAAACCCAACATACCTCTCAGAGTGTATTAAAATAAATGCACACAACTATTTTGTAGCTAAAATGCACTGCAAATATTTCAAGCTTACAATTGGCTTAAAAAATGCAAAAATTTCTTTAAATTGAAGTCTGAGTTTATTTATTAAATATGCTGTTACAACTATTTCAAGCACTTGAACTAAATTTCCACAACTCATTGGCTTTTATTTAGACTTGTTCGCTTAAGTTGATTATTGTCAAGTGAGTGCGCTTAATATTTGTACAAGCTCTTAGTTCAATACACCAGTTAGCAGTCTCTGTGGATTCACAAATATTATGCTAAACTAGAGATACTCTGCATAGTATACATTATAGTATATATTGTAGTAACTGGTAGATATGGCAAGAAGCCGCGCCCAAGAAGCGTTGCGAATTGCTGTGCGCTCATAAATTGCCCATGAGTAAGTAAGTAACTCACTGACAACGCACACACAACGTGTGTATGTAGATATATGTATATTTGAACAGATATCGTATATATGATAGTGCCAGTCATGCGACCAAAAGGTTTTTAATACCTGAGTCGTGTCTGAGAAGCAGGAGGACAACTTTCATAGAATTGTTTGTCATGCCAAAGTCAATTTACTCCATTCAAAGGCATTTTATTGGCAACTTGACAAATGCTAATGGCCAACACTCATATGTGTGTGTTTGTGTGTGTGTGTGTGCCAAGGGTTTCCACATATATGGCTTGCCAACTTGGGCAGGGGGGCGAACAAAAAAAGTGTTTGGGTAAATTGTGTGTTTTGGGCCAAAAAGTTTGCATGTCATTCGAGCTGCTTCATTTTAACGCCACCTTTTTCCACTCAACTTTTCTACATTTTACTACCTTTTTTTCCATAGCCAAAGGTGTGAAACAAAGGGACAAGAAGGGTTTGCAAGAAGGGGTTAAAGCTAAATAATATGCGCTGCAGGACGTTGCAGCGAGTACATAGCTGCAAAGTGTTGTCAGTTATTATGGCAATTGTTGTTGTTCCAGAGCTGTTGTAGTTGTTCTTGTTGTAGCTGAGCAATTTTAATGCACTGCTGTGGATACTGTGTGTGTGTGTGTTTATATGTTTTTTCGGTCTGATTTATTTTGTTTATCAAACATTTAATGTTGTTTATAACTTGCTGAAAAGTTCAAGCAGCGCGCTTAAAAGTATGCTACACATTCTGTATGTTTGGCTTGTTGTCTGCTGCTGTTGGTTGGTGCTGCTCTCTTGTGTTCAGACACTAAGGAATACTCAGCTCAACTACATTTCCATATGCTCAATTATTTAATACAGCAGACAAGTTACCCAACATCCAGTTAGTACAGAGCGCCTTAACTTGGCTTGCCGTCCGCTTCAATGGCTTTAAGCCAAAAGGCGGACAAAGACGCCTAAGTTACCTGTAAAACTGTGGGAAAAGTGTGGGAAAGCAGGCGCACCAATTAAAATTGCCTGTTGTCTGTTAAAGACACGCCGTCGACTGCAGTCGCTTTCTGTGTGTGTGTTTAATGTTATTTTTCTACCATTTATTGAAAGGGCCTATGTAACCTGTAGACTGCCCTACGCTACCCTACCCTAACTGCCCATTGTTGTGGCAGCCACAAAGGCACACAAAACGGTGAAAGGCTGCGACGGGGGGGTGCTGCTTTGGTAACAGAAGGTACTACGGCTCATTGCCTCATACTATGCTTTATTTATGGCTCGCACGGACTTGGTTATTGTCATTGTTGTTATTGTTATACACTTGCAATGGGGTATTCCGTATTTGTCACTATAGTTGTAACATAGTAAAGCAGGTATATAGATTTCTATTAGATTTAATCTTACTATTTGTAAGCTAACTTTCTGCCACCTGTTTATAATTTAAAAGCAGTCAGGTTGTTTCACTAAATCATATAGCTGCCATATGGTATGAGATTTGTAAGGATTTGAACATTCCATTAATTGGCGATACTATAAACAAGCAAGCCAGGAGATATTCCTCTAAATTAAAAAATCATCCTTATGTTTTGGCTAAAAATTTGCACAAAAAAAGACGAAGAAAACGCTTAAAAAGAATTGATCCAATTGACCTCAAAAAAAGAACTGTATAATTATGAAACCATAATATTTTTTGTACAGATGTCCTGGCTATTTGTTTTTTGCTTAATATGTTTCTCCTTATCACTTTGGCATAAGTTGCGTAGGGCAACAGCAAGCTAAAATAATGAAATTATTGTTTTAATAAAATTAATTAATTACAAAAAAAATAAGCTGCCATATGGTAAAATCCGTTGATTTTACAGTCGTCGTATCTGGTTTTTTGTTGATCAAGCCACTTTCAAATACTACTATTATGTTATACTATACAGCTGCCATAAGAATCATCTTTCAAAAGCAAATGATCTACTAAACTTATCTACCAAATTTTGTTTAAATCATAGCACTATATCATGTGCTATATCAATAAGCAAACTAATAAGCTTACAACTGTTTGTAGGACTAAGCAAGAGTATCAAATCTTTGTCATGCCAAAGACAACCTTTGGCTCTGCTGTTGCTGTTGCTGTTGTTACTGTCATGAAAGTCACTTTAAGAACCCTACAGCTGTATCGTCTTTTGTGTGTGTGAGTGTGTGTGTGTGTTTCTGAATTATTGATTTTCATTAGTGTCTCCAATTACATTCAGAGCCCAACAACAGTAACAACAACAGCAATAGCAACAGCAACAGTTTGAGCTTATTTTCTTACTATTGATGTGCTTTTAAAGCAGCGCACAATTGCCAAAGATATTTTCGTAGCCTACTACAAACAAGTTAAAAAGATATAAAAGCAGAAAGGGAGATAAAGATATCGAGAGAGAGAGATAGAAATACCTGTTTGCTGGCTTAAAGTCTGGCGTCTGATGAGGCGTCTTCTTGTGCTCCGCCGTTTTGTTAATTTAATTAAAAAGTCGCGTCAGACGCCGTCGTCATGGTCACAATGCAATTGTAAGGTTTCCATTTTAATTAAAGTTTTTACGCGCATCAAATGCGAACTGAAATCGCTGGACAAACACACAGCGCACTGCTTTCCCGCAGGAGATAGCCACGGTTACGACGACATACCGACGGTATGCCGACAGTTTGCAGTCGCAGTCACAGTCGCAGTTGTAGTATTCAAATTTCATATTTCGCTGGAGAAATGGCATCAGCCATCACTCCACAGTAGAGAGCGCTCTATTTAAATTGCAAATAGAGCAAAACACAAACGGATAGGCAAGTAGAATCGAGTTCACGCAATGCCAATATACCCAGTGTGCTCAATCTTTGACTAGCTAACTTAATAAAAATATGGAGCTAAGTATTTTATTTATGTGCTGAACTTTAGGAAATTATCAGAATCGTATCGCTTGAGTATTCTAATGAATATCATGATTTTACTCATTAAAATACGTGTCAAAATTTAACTTATTTTTAGCAATATTCTGAAAACTTTAAATTTAAATATGTAGCTAAGTCTTTTATTTATGAGCCGAACTTAAGGTAATTTTCAGAATTGTTTCGCTTGAGTATTTTAAAGATAACTCTTAAATTTCTTGATTATACTCATTAAAATACTTAAAAAATTTAACTTATTTTTAGCAACATTCTGAAAACTTTTATGAGAAATTTTCACACCAAATTTGCTGCTCCCAATACTACTAGCAGCTATAACTTCCTTTAGGTTTAGAGGCAGATAAAACTAAACTCCTGCTACCTTGTACACACTTTAAGCAACTCTCAACACAGGGTATACAAATATGAGGCTGAACAGTTAGACAGAGAGAGAGAGAGAAAGAAAGAAAGAGTGAGAAGCACAGAGCGTACACTGATTTGGTTGGCAGTTATGCAGAGCTGACGCTTAAAGTGCCACTCAAACTGCAGCTGAAGCTCGAGCCAATTTGTTGGCGAAGTCGACGACTTTTTTTTGTACTTTTTTGATTTTTTTTTTTGGTTTTTGGTCTCCTTGTGGCACGTTGCCAATATGAAGCAAGCAAGCAAGCCTTGGGCATTCAACTTTTAGCTGGCAATTAAACGATTATATCAAAGCATGGGCGCAGGTGTGTTTAATTTTCCAATAGATGTGTTGACGTTGCGTATACGCAAGCCGCGCAACCCCTTGGCTGCAATTAATCGGTTGATAATAGAAGCTTATCATAAGTATACATATTTAAAAGGATTTAAATTTGTAAGCTGCTGTTGTCGGATTAAATTCGGTTCAGCATATACTGAAAATATTAAGTATACGCACATACACTTGTCTGCGCTGTACGCTGTTATGCATAAGCAAACGCCATAAGGGTGTCTGATTAATGCAAGTCAATGCTTTGAACTTGCAGTTGGATAATTTATTCCAAAAAGTTGCTTTTACTAATTGAGCTAGGTAATTGGTTAAGCAAATATGGCTTTTCTATTGTACTGTAGAAATCTATGACCTCAACATTGAGATTGGAATTCTGGTTTCACAATTAGTTTTGTTGCCATCAACAAATAGTATTCTATAGGGATTCTGTTGCTGCTGCTGCTGCTGCTGCTGCTGTTCTCGACCTTTGGGACTCGAAACTAGTAATTAAAACGTCAATTGAGACACCTTCAAAAAGGATGACAAAGCAGGCAGTCGGTAATGAAAATGCTAAACACCGTTTCAGTCCAACATTCTGTCCAACATGGACTACAACGTGGCCAACAACTTGTTAAAGTCTTCCAATTTCATTTCACTCAGTGAGCTCACTTCGGGGACCAAAAACAGGGATAGCAATAGGGACTCAGTCACCATATTACCATAACCATTACAAGCAGTTCAGCCTCATTCCAGAATTTGGTAACCCCATTGTATACTAATTTTGGCCTCAATGCTGTCTGTGGCCAAACAATGGGCATAAAGGTAAGTATATCTTTATTATGAAGACAGCTTTTGCACTCAAATTAAATGCCTTACGCGCTTTTGAAATTACGTTTATATACAAGTGGGTTGGTAATAGGCGGGTGTGCTCGACCAGTAGATACCAAGTAAAATTATTTTTTTCTATGGTAAGTCTATAATACTTTTGAAAAGCCCATTATAGTATGTATTAACAAGTTTATCGGGGTGTACTCGACTTGACTATACCCTGTATATATATTTGGAGCACCTTATGCAACATTTTATTGTAATTCTATATAAATTAGGCTTTTAAAGATGGTATATGCTAACTTTGTAGGGTGTACTCCACTTATAAATACCCTGTTAAAATATTTAGAGCAGCTAACGATACATTTTATTGTAATTCCATATAAATTAGGCTTTTAAAGCAAGTACTTGCTAACTTTGTAGGGTATACTCTACTTAGAAATACCCTGTAAAAATATTTAGAGCAGCTTACGGAACATTTTATTGTAATTCCATATAAATTAAGCTTTTCAAATATGTATTGGCAAACTTTGTAGGGAATACTCGACTTAAACATACCCTGTGCAAATTTTAAGAGCACTTAATGCAACTAATTATCGTAAGAGCACATAAATTAAGCTACTATGATAGTACTTAAGCGTTTTTAGATGCATTCGATTGATAGATACCCTGTAAATATCTTAAATAGCCTCACAGAATATACCATAATATACCATAACTACTACTGCGAAGAGTACTTAAACTAGACATACCCTATTAGTGCCTTTGGATAACCTTACACAACACTTCTCATATAAAATCGCATGCTTCTAGCTCTTAAAATATCTGAGTTAAATTTATAGATTTAAAATAATTCACTAAGAGTTAACAAACTTATTGTAAAATACTGTAATAAGTTTTGCATTTTCTATACCTTTTCACAAACTTGTTATACCCCATGACTAGAGTACCGAAATGAAAGAAAATGCTGTAGTTATTAGACTAATAAGTAGATACACATCTTGCTACTAAAATATCTGAGTTAAATTTATAAATTTATAATAATTCACTTAGAGTTAAAAAACTTATACGGAATGACTGTAATAAATTTCGCATTTCCTACAACTTTTCACAAACTTGTTATACCCCATGACTAGAGTACCAAAATGAAAGAAAATGTTGTAGTTATTAGACTAATAAGTAGATACACATCTTGCTACCCTTTTGTTATACACCAAAAATTTATGCCTTATTATGTGTCTGATGTGGTAATTGTGGTTCAAATCTGATTTTGGCTGTTGACCTCAAAAATAGCCATATAATCACACTCCGATTTTAGGGTGGCAGTGTGAATCTGACTATGTCTTCCTCTTCCACTGCTAGGTGCATTCTTCGGCTCTTGTGGTTCACTGACTCAGCTTAATTTCGTTAAACTCCGGTAATGAGCTAAAAATAGTAGACGACGAAATCGATGTGTTCGTGTGCATGGATGAGTTTAATTTTCTCCGTTCCGTTTATATTTTGTATTTTATTTCTGGTTGGCCAAATTGAAAGGTCAAAACCAAAGAGAGCTCTGTACTTAACTGCAGTGGTTTTCCACTTAGGCAACTTGTTAAGGTGTGGCATCAACTCGTACACACTTTGTCTCGTGTCTCGTGTTTTGTGTTGTGCAACTTCTGCGCTATACAATTAAATTAGAAACCGGAGCCGCCTGTCTTTGGAGCAGCTGTTATAAAGTTTCTCAATGTTGTACATTCGTTGTAGTTGTCGTTGCCCTTTTTGATATGTGTGTCGAAACACAAAATACTACGTGACAAAATTTTGGTGGCAACTACACACACATGTAACATATGAGGCAAACAAAGTGGCAGCTGTTAGTGTCCAAGAGAAAACACATGTCTGAGTAATTGACCGGTGCACAGTTCATTCAACTCAGCATCCGTTTTTTGTAATTTATTTATGAAGCGGCATATATTGTACTATATACATATATGCGTTGACAAAGCAATATTGAACCTTTAATTCTTAGATATTTATTTAGGATACCAGCATGCCAGGTGTTTGCCAAAGGAATACAAGTCAAAGGTTTTCTTGTTTTGGTAGCGGTAGCAAATTAGAGCACTTTAAAAATTAATAAAAATTGGTTTGATTTGAAAAGTTTAATGAATGTGAAGTAAGAAACATTGCAGCTCTACAATACCCTTCAGTAAAATATAGCTTAACAAAAACTCAATTAAACAAAGCTTTGATATATACACTAGACGGCATATTTATTTTGACAACACTTAAAGTTAAATCTACTTTAAATTTTAACTTACTGCAAATGAAGTTTGGTATCAATGGATAGGTCACTTCAATTCAGTTTTAATAACACAAAATTTTTCTTAACCCATTGAGTACTCGTGGAATATTTTCAATCAAAAAAAATTTATCAAAAATCTCTTCGCAAGTATTTTTTATGATTTTATAAAAACTGATATTTAACCCATTTTTACCTACTTTTTATCAAAATAGTCACTTTTGGCACATTTCAAAAATTTTTTTCCATCACTAATAGATTTTTTTGGAGAAATTTTTTGCATTCAAACATTTTTTGTTTTAATTTAAGTTTAAATTTTAAGTAGATTTAACTTTAAGTGTTGTCAAAATAAATATGCCGACTAGTGTAGGTTTTCGTGTCTCTCGAATTGGCTTTAGATTTACTTTGGTAGACTACTAAAAACTCTAGGCTCCATGCCTTTCCTCTGCTGATCAATCGATTTGTAAATATGTGATCATCATTACACCCTTTGTGTTATGCATTGCTGGGGGAATTGTTTCAATATACTTTAATACACATACATATGTATGCAATTTATATATAGTTTTCCCAGTGCATTGACTAACATACTAAATATATGGCAGCTGGTTAGATTCCTTATGAGCTCGACGCCTGGCCCCATTGTTTTTTTCAATTTGGTTTCTTAAAACATCGTGTGCATCGCTTTTTATTTATTTATATGGCCAAATGTTGTCTTTCGATTCGGGTTGTGCTCATTTTGCTTCTTTCTTGCTTGCACACCAGTGCTGAGGCAACGTGGGCTGCACTTGGGCTTATTAAAGATTAACTGCATTGTCTGAGTGAAGCAACTGCAGGGCTGACTGGCTTGGCTAGGTTCAATGGGGTCAAAGGGTGTGTTTTTCGAGTGGATGTGGGAGCAATAGCTTAGACCGAAAATATGAAACAAAATGGCTCAAAAGGATATGCCTAATGGGCATTGCCTGTAGCCAGAGATTGGGTTATGGGGCGGAACTGAAATTGGGATTGAGATTGAGTCTGGAACATTTGTTGGCTGCAGCAGCCGGTGAAATATTTAAGAGTTCTCTCGCTCTCTGGCGTTCCAGTTTAAGCCACAGTCTATGGGACTATGAACTCACTGCACTGTGGGTCATTTCAGCGTCCTTTCGGACTGTTTCGGTTTCGCAGACTGTGTTTTTTGTTTGACCGTCGTCTGTCAGTAGTCAACGCTTGTCGCTCGTCGCATCGCGCTTCTCACTTCTCGCTTCTCGCGCTCTTGTTGTCGTTCTACGAATGCAATTAAAATGTCAGCAGAAGGGTGGAGCAAGAGGGGTGAAGGGAAGTGGAGAGTCTGGTTGCTGGTTGCTGGTTCGCTCTGGCAGTAAAAGCAAATACGCATTTCGCATGCCAAAAGGAGGATGGCCCAAAAGCTGCACACAACATACGCGTATGACAGTGTTAGATTTGTAAAACTGTTTCGCTGAAGTCCAGTGAGTGGTGGAGTGGAGTGACTGCTGACCCGGGCCCACCAAACATTGGGCCATTAAGCGCACTTGTGACGCACGTAAATTAATTTACTGTCAGCCATTTATGGACCAGCCCCAACAACAACAACACCAACAACAGCAACAATAAAAGTGAATAAAGCGAGTTGGTCGCTTTATTGACAGCCGAACAACAACAACAGCAACAACAAAAAGTGGTGGCTGCTAAAAGTTAAATAATAAATAACATTTAGCACAACACAACATATATACAGCAGAGCAGAGACGCATCCTAATTGCTCATCCCATCGAGTTTTTTGCTACTCCGAACGTAACTTTAAGCTGGATTTATGATCCAAGCGAAATATGTGGCAGCATTTTTCAGTTCTGTTTTTCTCTGTTTCTGTTTCTGCTGCATTACAAAGTTGCTGCTCTACCTTTTTGTTTACTTTTTGGTTAAACCATGATCGAATAATAATAGTTTCATAAAATATATAACAGACGACAGATTGATGACCTATTTAAAATTTATGCACACGGTAAATCGATACTAAAAATAAAAGTAAATAAACGAAATTCATACAACATGAAGTTGAGCTTAAAGTCAAATTTTAAGAGCAGCATATACTTAATGCTTTTAGGTAGCAAGAACAGGAAGTAGTGCTTAATGTTTAAAAATAAAATGGGGGGATATATATAAATAAAAAAATATATATGTAGGAATGATAGTTTGTAGCCCTTAGAATATTATGATAGTTTGTAGCCCTAAGAATTTATTGATAATTTGTAGCCATAAGATTATATATCGAGTATATCGAGTGTATCGAGTATATCGAAATAAGACAGAGCAAGAGAGTTGAATCGACAGTAGAATGTGAGTCGTGAAAAAGCGAAGTTGTGTGCGCTCGCCTGCTTAAAATATATTAAGAGAAAACGTTAAATGTACAACGAAAGAATTAAAATGTGAAATGAAGAAACTTAATCATTAACCTAAACATATAATTTAAATAAACTTTTATATTAAATCTACGTGCGTGCGTTTTGATAAATGATCTTCACGGAACACATGCTACATATATTTTTCATGAAATAAAGTAAATTATAAAATTTAATACATTGTATTTGCATTACAAATATATAAAATTAGTTTCTAGATTTCCAAACAGCTAGCGTTTTCAATAGAAATGAAGTTCCAACTAATTTTAATTAGTTCTAACTCTGAGATAACTAAATAGTTGTTGGTTTTAATATGATTAATTTGTAACTAACTGGAAAAAAGGTTGAGTTTTGAGTAGAGTTGAAGAGCTATAAAAATTTTACAAAATAATTTTCATTCAAGAATTTTCATTACTTCATCATCAGTACTATTTTGCTGACCAATTTCACAGTCCAAGGTCTGAGTCATGTTTAAGCAGCTATACCCATTTGAGAATTATAGTGTTGTTGACATCATATCGGCTAATATACCTCGAGTCAACTAATACTTCTAATTCACTAAGAAAAAGGTTGCTAAAATTACAAAAATGTTATTATTTTTATTATTTTATTTTTTGTTAAAATTTAAGGAAATCAGTTTTTGGCAAAATAATTAGTTGAAACTAAAAAAAGTAAATATAGTTTAGTTATACTTTTACTTGAGCAAAACATACAGCTTTGATTCCCAGTTGTTTTTGCTTGCAAACTAATATTGTTAAATTAGCAGAATTATTAGAATTAAATATAAGAAATTTTGCAGTTGAAAAGCATTAAGCTAAACTCTTTAAATAATGAATTTAAACATAAGTTTTAAATGAGTTAAATATTTTTATTAATGGAAAATAAAGCAATAAAAATAAATAATAAATAATTTAAATAGACTTTTTTACTCTTACTAAATTTTGGTTACATTTGTAACACTTAAATAGACTTTTCTTCTTTTACTAAATTTTGGTAACATTTTATTTGTAACACTTCTGCGAGCTACTTAGTTTCTTAGTTCAAAAATGTTATATTCATTTTGTTTAGTAACTGTGAATCATAAATTAAAATTCTTAAAAAATTTCAGCTTTGACATTTAAATGTTGTGTGCAGTTAACTAACATATATCGATTTTTTATTTTATAAATAAACTACACGATCATGAAATTAATATTGTAGTTTTTAACATGCAGTTGTGTGTTGAATTCGCTTGGATTCTGTGACAAAACTCTGACTGTTTGTGGAGCCCAGCAGCCATTTGTTCAGTGCAGTTCAGTTCAGTTCAGGTTGTAATGAATGCCATGGGTTGGCAGCCAAATTGCGGATATTATCTGGAGGGTGTCACTAGCATTGGCAGCACCAACAGACACTTAAGTGCTGCTGAATGAGAGGAGGGAAACTATACAGAGAGAGAGAGAGAGAGAGAGAGAGCTGGCACTCTGCCTCTCTCTAATCTCTGCGTGTGTGCGGCTTGTAAACGGAAACACGCGACTCTGACGGAAATTGTCGGCACATGCAACACACACGCACTTGCCACCGTAGGCAGTGGCACTTGCAGTGGCAGTGAAGTTTACCATGTTGTGGAATTCACTGAAATTTAAACAAATTATACAAAAAAAAGAATGCTTAAAATAAAAACTAAAAATGTACAAAATATAGTAGTGCATGGCGTGCCATAAATACCATAGTTTAAGACCTTGGTAGCCCTGACCAATTGACCCAATTGTGGGCCAAAAAATTAAAAAAAAAAACAAAATAATATGAAACTCAAAACTTTGCATACGCCGAGCTGATTTCAAGTGGGTGCCTGCTGCTGTTGCGTGGGTGTAGTGTAAAGGGTAAAGGGTGTAGCTGGTTGGTTGCCCAGTTATTCGGTTGCCTGGCTGCCAAATTGAATCTTAAGCACACTGCAAATAGAATACAAGGCCAGTATAGAGCTTAAAAACGGCTTGGCCCAACTTGAGAGTGCTAGTAGCATTTAAGCCAAACTCAAACAAAGAGCAAAAGCCGCACACACAGTTGCCAGTTGCTTCTCGCTACCACTCGCTCTCTTTCTTTGGACTCTCTCTCTGCTCTCTTAGCTGACTTTCTCTTTTGCTGTTTTTATCCGTCCTCGTGTTCGTGCCACAACACGAGCTCGGCTAACGGCAAAACGGCATTTGTGGCCCTCAATTGTCAGTTTGCCGCAGTCAAGCACTGAACGCACGCAGCACGCGGATATTAAGGATAACAATTGTTTTCGGCAGTGTGTTTTAAACAGGCAATAAAATAGCCAAAAAAAAGTCGACAAGTTTGCCGCCAAAGGCTAATATCAAGTGCATTAATTTACGAATTATATTTATATGCTAAAATTTATATATAGATATAAAGATATTTAATTGTGTTGTCCTGTCTAACCTAACAAATGAAAATGACAAGCGTCATTTTAGCCGCTGTCAGCAGCGTTGTGCCACTGAAAGTTTGGTGTTAAAACCGCAAATCCAGAAATGTCTGACGTTCGCGCGTTCCACGTTTCACGTCCAGCTGCAGCATTCGCAACGTGCCACAGCCACAGTAGCCGCAAATAAAATTCTGACACCTATATAGCCCAAAAGCATAAGGTTGTGTCTCTCACATCGCATCGCATCGCATCGCGTCGCGTCGAGTTTTATGCAGTACGTTACTTCCCCCCCTACCCCAAAAAAATATGTCAGTTTAGTTGCGCCATTATCTGTGCGTACGTACATATGTGTATATATATGTATATACTCGCATGAACCCCTTCAGCCGCCCGTGTTTGACCCTCGTCCTCTATCGTCGGTACGTGTCGCTAACCAAAATGCAACCACGAGTCGCCATTGCAGGCCGAGTAAGTGATATCCATGTACATTTATATAGATGCTTTTTTTTGTGTAGTTTGCTCTGCTGCTGCAGTAGAAATCTCTGGTCATGACGTTGGTGAACGCATCTCCTCTGCAGCTCCTCTTACTGCTGCCCACAATATAAATTACCTGACACACGACAGCTAGCGAGAGCAGCGAGTGTCCTTTTTTGGTTCAGGGATTTGACTTCATGTCGTTGCCAATTGAAGCTCAGCTGCAGTGGTCAGTGGGCAGTGGGCAGTGTGCACTGTACAGTGGGTAATTGGCAAAGGGACGAGCAGACCAAGCTTAATTAAATTTCAGATATTTTATCAAAATTTACGACATACTCAGTGTGCAGTCTTACAGTCGCAGCTGCTGCTGCAGCACCTCCTCTACACATAAATATATAGCACATACCTACATATATAAACAATATATCTATCATCAGTTCGATAATATTTCTGTATAGCATTTTTGTTCAATAATAATAACAAAGCTCAACGTTGGCTTGGCCATGTCGATTTTGAGCCGCGGGCCATTTTCTCGGTTTTGCTCGTTGAAAAATTGGCAAAAACTAAGTCAAGCTCCATTAGAACGTACAAAAGGCAGCATGATTTATGTATGTGGAGCCATGCATCATATTTTTACACACACACATATGACGGCATTGTTGTTGTTGTTGTGGCTTGCTTGTGTTACTCGTTTACTTTTTTTTCCTCAAGGATTTTTACTGCTGCAGGAAAGGCTGTGTGAAATGTATTTGAAAAACTCAATAAAACGCAAAATTCAAGTTTTAAATTTTTTTAAGGTCAAGTTATAAATCAACAGTATTTATTTGCAGATAAATAAGTAAACAAAATATACAAAATAATAAAAATATATATTGTAGTTACAAAATCAGAAAATTAACATCAGTTGCCTTGAAAAAGTTGCCAATCAACACAGTAAATCTTTTAGTCGAAATGCATTGCATACTTCTGGGCATAACATAAAATGATATTGCTGCCTGGTCGTTTGCTTAACAATGGAAAAATTATTTACTGATCTACAGTTTCGTTGCATACTTTTTAGCATATTAAATATGATTTTTGTTTTGTAGTTGCAGATTAAACATTGATACAAAACCAAATTGCCTTTTACAGGTAACATTTTAAAAAGAAGTTAGCATTCTAAAATCAGTATATTGGTAAACTAAATGGTTTTTACTACCGCTGCTAACCAGCTAGTAACAATGGAGTTGCAGTTATCTCTACTTAAATGGCTAGGTTCACTTAAGACTTTATAGAGAAATTCAAGTTCTTTTAGAGTTATTTAATATTTAATAACACAGTATGAACATTTTCTTTGTTGTCTACTCATTTATACCTAATATGTCAATTTACAATAAATTAAATTTGAGACAACAGAAAGTGCGTTTTTCTTTAAATGCAATTGCAAATAAACTGTTCAGTTCAAGGCTGCCATTTTGGCTCTTTTATGTCTAGTATATGAAGACATTTAGTCGCTATTCACTAAAATATAGAAACAAAAATATATTAATACACTTTTATCTAAATAATGGACTAAATGTGTTTCCTTAGCTAAAACATGGCCATTTTGCCTCGCTTGCAGTGGCTTAACATTAACAGTTCATTAACAGCATAACAGCATGTTTTTAGATCAACTCCTTCTACATACATGTAACATTCACTTTCTATTGCATACTTCTAGGCATAATAAAGCAGTAAATGCTGGCCATTATTTTTGGTTTTACGCTGCTCGTAATAAATCAATGTTCTTTTTTTGTTGCTGTTGCTCTAAATTAGCAAAATGCAAATAACATGTTGTTGCTAATGATTTTTACCAGCAAAAACAAAACACAAAAATACAGAAATGCGAATATAAAAAAGAGCGAAAACACATTCATAATACGCATACAAACAAACGAATATACATACATACATAATAAAATGGAGGTACATGGCAAAAACAAGCGACTTTTTTAACTATGTCCCCTGCTACTCACCCCTCCCCACTCCCCCCTCTCCAACTGAAGTTCGCTGATGAACATTGCTTATTACGGCTCGTGCCAGTCCCTGTGTTCGGAGTGGCTCTGTGTGTTTGTTTTGGCAATGGGAAGTATTGAATACCCGGCGTTTTATCAATTGCCATATCGCGTGCCAAATATTCTGGAAATGAAGGATATACAACAATAACAGAAATTGTGGCAAAGTGGAAGTGGTATGTAGTAGTATGGTGAATCGAACAATCTATTGTTCTTTCATATTTCTAGAGGCAGTTGAGCGCTCCAAAATGTGTAAATTGTTGCTAACAAGAAATTTGATAGCTTTTTGTGCGATACTACTCACTGCACACAGCAGTTAAGCATTGGAGGGGGTGGGGAGGGGGTATTGTTTATTTTTGATAGCCACAGCCACAGCCATTGCGCCATTAGGCACATGTATTGTATGTTGTACCTGCTGCTAATCGAACTTTTTGCCTCCACGCACTTAATATGTGCCACGCCCATGCCTCATGCCCCATGCTCCATGCCCCATACCCCTCCTACAGCTACTTCTGTGCCCCTTGTTTTCGATATAAATGAACTGTTTATGCTAATATATGAGTTCACTGTCAGCTGCCACTATACGTATATATATATATATAGTTGAGGGGTGTGCCAATCAAGAGGGAATGTCCTCATTACTTCATTAAGCAACACTGGCAACACCTGCTGCGACTCTGTAGGTGTCTCTGTGTGTGTGTGAGAGACCTTCGCATACATTTACCCCGCATCTAGGCAAATTACGGCTAATTAACATTTTTTTCAATTTGTGCCGCAGCATTACACTGCACAAAAAACGTATTGGCAATTGAAATAAATAGAAGTAATATTTTTAAAAATTATTTTTCTTTAGTTTGCGCTAATTTTGTGCAGTGTGCTTGGTCTAAGAGTCCAGCCCGTCAGCTTTTGCCGCGCTGCTGAGTGTTTAATAGCCGGAAATCTGTCTATTTCCGCTTGCCCTGCCGTTGATTATAGTTAATAGATGACCGACTGGCAGCAGCTCCCCTACTGACAGCTAATTCTTTTTCAGCTACTTTCAGCTCGCAACTCGTACTCGAGTATTAGTCGAGCCGTAATTATGCTCTAATTATATGCTCCCCGCTCACATTCGCTCTCAAGCTCTTGCTCTGCCTCTACCTTTCCCTCTCTCTCTCTCTCTCGTGTATGTGGCAATAAAAATCTCGGCTCTGATGTAATTACAACTTGAGGTGGCAGGGGATTGAGTGCCGAAAGGCTTTAATTTAAGTTGTGCAGCGGCGAGAAAAGCAAAAAAAAAATATAAAAAAAACTTTGCAGACGCCGCCAGATAATGGCAACTCATTCAACTTGCAACTTGCCATGTGCAACGTGCAACGTGGCAAAATGAAAATGACATTTTGAGGCAGGCAGTAAATGCACAGCAAAAACAAACAGTTGTAACCAATTTAAATATATGTATATATTAATTAAGATATACAATTCTATTTGCTCTCTCTCTTTATTTGCAGCCGAACAATAAATAAATAAAGCTATAAGGAAACTGGCAGCTAAACAGACAAACTACGCATTAAATATGAACAAAATTTAATAACTTAAGCATTACTTCTAACGAAACATATCAATTTTAGTCTGATTTAATTAAATACTAAATACTAAACAACAACAAAAGCAAAGCAAATAGTTCTATAAGCAAATATCAATAATCATATCAAATATAAAATCAATTTTATTCAAATTAAATCTTACAAAGTAGTTAACTTTTAAACTACAAATATAATTAAATATAATAAAAATCGAGTTAAATTCGAAAAAGTTTTCTCTGTGTCGCGAGTGACAGTGTGTGTGAGTGTACGTGTGTATACTTAGCGGAAAATCGCTTTGTCATGTAATGTCCTTTATGTCGCAGAACGGATCAAGTGCTTAAACGCTAAGCAAAAGCCTCCTATGGATTTATATGCATAAAGGAAGAAAAAAAAAAAAAATAAAATAAGCACACACACGCATCCGGAGAAGTTTAGCCGCGTACACGCAAACGGATTAGCTAAAACATAAAAAAAATAACAAAAAAAAAATAAAGAAATATAGTATACAACATTCACATATATTAAACATTCAAACAAGAACAAAAAAAAAACAGCAGCTCAGCTCAAGCTCAAAAGAAGCTGTGCGAAGGACAAAAAAATAAGAAGACATAGGGCAGTCACTCTCCTCTCCTCACTCTCCAGCGAAAAACTTAGTTCCATGCACGCTCTGGCACCTGTCATGACATCAACGCTGTGGAAACGGCCAAGCAATTAAGCTGTTAACGATGTACGCGTACTTAAGAGCCGCTCACCCACACAGAGATACAGCTACATGATAATAGATACAGCTACAGTACTACAAAAATCCTATGAAAAATCCTTGCTGTCCTCTGTTGTCTTCAATGCTGCTGATTAATTTCAAGTAAGTTGATGAGTCTTTTTTTTCTATTTTAATGCTGTTCTTTTTTATGCCACATTTGTAGCGAGATTTATTTTTTGTTTTAGGCTCTAATTAATTGAATGCATAATTTAGTTTAATACATATTTAATTTGTCTTCTATCATGCCTTAAACTGATTGGCAGAGAGGAAAACTTTGAAATCGATAACTTTTATAAAATGAATGTTACTTAATTATTGGTTAAATTTGTTGAACAAATATTTTAGGTAAATATTTAAGTTATAAAAGTAGTTTGAGTAATAGTTGCATATATGCTCATAATATAAGTAAAAAATTTGCAAAATATTATTTTAAATTTAATGGTTTGTTCTTCAAAATAAATTTTACAAAATTAATATTTTTAAAATATTTAAAAAAGGTTTTCATTTGAAGTTTTTGTAGAAAAATTTTCTACTTTAAATAACTTTATTTACTTCGGCATTTAATAGACAAATTTTATAAATTTCTGTGACTAAATACTACATTTTACAATTTGAAAAAATTTACAATTTGAAAAAATTTATTAAATGTCAGGTTTTTGTTTTAACTTTTTGTAGAAGAACTTTATACTTTAATTAGCTTTATTTACTTTGGAATTTAGTAAAACAATTTTATAAATTTAGTCGACTAAATGCTATATTTTACAACTAAGTTTATGTTACTTTACTTACATCTTATAAACAAAGCTATTGTACTTATACAATATGAAAATATTTATTTTACAAATAGTGTTTTTTTACTTAAACCTTCGAATGAACAGGAAAACAACATAGATAAAATAAATAATCAAAAATTATTTTGGTATAGAAAAATGTTGACTTTTTCTTACTTTAACTAGAAAAATGTATATAATGCGGCTTAATTTTAAATTGAATTAAATGGATTTAAATTTTTTCAGAAGAAAATATAATTTTCTATTCCAAGTCAAAGCTTTAAAAGTGCTTTGAAGCCATAAATATTAATACAAGTGAGTCAAGTTTATGTACTAAATGGAGATTAATTTGATTGTAGCAGTAAAATTAATAACTCCAAGTGCTTTTAACTGCTGTTTAAACGTTAAACGTTTGTATTACAAGCAAACAAAACTAAACATACAATTAGCTTTAAACTTTTCAAGGCAATTTTAAGCAAATTTTATTTGTTTAGTAATTCAGTTTAATTGCCTATAAGTAAGCTTAAGTAATTTACAAGAAAATTTACATAAAATTTACATTATTTTGCCTTAAGAATGTTTGTCAAATAATCGATCAATTTTATGTAAATTTAGCTACGCTTTGTAGATAAGTAATTTCAATTGAAAATTAAATTGGCATAAGATGTCGTAGGACGTGGAAGCATTAAAATCTAAAAGCTAATCTCTTTGAATGAGCTGCAAGTATTATTATTTTTCTATTTTTATTGCTTGCTAAAAATAGCAGAAAATTTTTGGTTTCGATGCGAATATAGCAAAATGGGCGAAAAGACTTGGCATTTATCTTGGGCAAAAGCGAATAGAAGCTGTGAAGGTCTACATTTTTAGCTCGTCCTTTTTTGCAAGGCCTGTCATGTTGTTTACCAAAAATTGGACAGCCAAAACAAATAACTTGAAAGGAAAATCTATGCAAGACAAGCCAGTGAAAGTCATCCAATTCTCTCATAGAACAAAAATATGCACAACAACAACACACACACACAGGTCTACGCCTTTGAAAAGTCAGTGAAATAAATGTGCGAAAAGGAAACCGAGCCTAAGCTTGGAAAAAAACAGGCAATTCATAGGCATAGGCATAGGTTGATTCAATGGCGTTGGCAGCCATTGAGCGGCTTAAATACACACAGCTAAGTAAGCCAGCATATGTGAAAATGTGGCATAAATCAAGCCAAAAGGAGGCAACACACACACGCACGCACACACACACACACACACATACACAGCTGGCAATGATGCTTAAAGGCATTTTGCAAAGTTTTTTTCGACTTGAGCATTTCAATCGTGTGTTTTTATTGCGCACATATTTTATGCCGTTTATGCTCAAAATTCCGCTACACACTATATATGTTTGTATTGGTAAACTCAAACTCAAAACTTCGCTTGAGTCACTTTGTCTGTGTGTGTGTTTGTTGTTTTGCGGTGTATGTGCGGCGTCGTCGTCTTCAGCAGCAATGTTGTTGGCAAAAACCGCATTGCGGCATATTATGCGCGCTGAAATTCCCGGCTTGAAGCAATGCCCCAAAAGGCACAAAGCAAGGAAAACGCAGCCGCAAAAGAAATGCGCAATGTTTGCACTCTACTTAGAAGGCGGCTGTGGCGGTTGTGGCAGCGCGGTGGGCGTGGCATGTGGCTTTTGGGCGGTGAGTTGTATGCTAAAGCAACTTTCACAGTTGGCATTGCCCTTGCAACAGTCAACACAATAAACAATATTGCGGTTAGTTTGTTTTTAAAATTACGTTGCGTATACGCAACGCATAATTAATTAATATTTGTATGAAAGGTAAGCAAAAGTAAATGTTTGTATTCGCGCTGCTCTGTGTGTGTGTGTTCAGGCAGCAAATTGAATTCGATTGAAATTGTTGCTTTTTTTATCTGCGCAAATTAATTTTACACACACAAGACTGCATTAAGGGCAGCTGGATAATAATCTCAGGCATAAACAAAAAAGTAAACACAAAAAACAAGAGCCAAAGGCAACCAAACAACACACAACTGTAGTGTAATTAATCAAAAACTCACTCGAGACACTTTTCAGTGTATTTATTTAATTCAATTTTCAGGCTTGCCACAATAAATTCCTTTGGCAAAACGAACTTAGCCAAAGTGGTTTCATTATTTCTTTTGTTGTATTGTCTTTCAGTTTGTTTGAGTTGGTCGCTGGATTATTGATTTTTGTTTACTAATGAAAAGTGAACATAAAACAGAAGAAGCAGCAACAGCAGACACTTAACCCTTTTACACGCAATCTACTGATGACGTCAGATAGTCGGCGCCTACATAATAGCAGAGGCGGCAGAAGAAACAAGAAAAAAAATGTTTGTCGGTCATGCCGACCGTGTAATACCCTCTGAGCTTCGATTCCAATTATATGAGCTCTAATTTGGAGTAGCTGTTGCAAGAACTTAACATGCACACATATTTGTATGTCTATCTCGCTCGCACAGTGCAATGCACGTGGATAAGCCTTGCTTGAAAGTAACGATTTTCGTTGTATGACAAACTTTTTTAATTATAGTCCAATTTTTATGAAATTTGATATTATTTATTTCCAAGTATACTCTAAGTTACAAAACTATACGTTAAGAAATAAGTGAGCCAGCGGTATGCAAAGTTAAAATGTTATTGTGCTGTTGGTGGGCGAAGGGGGCGTGGCATCCAAAAACTTTTGATGGCATTGTCTTTAAATTGTAAATAGCAAACTGCATGCCAAAATTGGTGTCCATAGGTATTATAGTTTCTGAGATATTAGTCAAAAACACATATTATTTCCGAGGTATATCTGGTTTTTCGCTTATTGTGGACGAATGGGGCGTGGCATCAAAAAAAAAAAAAAAAAAACTTGTTTTGACTGACTAAATATGTGGTCGATACTGACCAAAACGGGTATTGTAGCTCTTACCATCTCTGAGATCTGTTTGTTCATACGGACAGACGGATAGACGGACAGACGGACATGGCTATATCGACTCGGCTTGTGATGCTGATCAAGAATATATATACTTTATGGGGTCTGCCACGCCTCCTTCTGCCTGTTACATACTTTTCACAAACCCAATATACCCCTCAGAGGGTATAAAAATGGAACGTGTTGTAAAAGGACCACAGACTAGCCTGAAATGAAATTACACTTTAAAAACATGAAGCACTAGCTTATGTGTGTGTATGTGTTACGCCTTTACCATTGGGAAAACGTTTAACCCACATAATTATTACTATGCCAAAGCAGCCAGAAAATAATGCGTAAAGTTGCAAGTCGATAATTGCGATGTCTCTTACATTTGTAGCTGGCTTGTCGAGCATTTGAGTTGAGACGACAGCTAGTAAATTATTGTTAAATATTTATAGAATGTGTCGTTGTGTAATCATAAAAGTTAATTGCACTTGCAATTTACACACACACAGCATCGACTGAAACTGAAAACTATTCAAGCATAATTGCCGCGTTATGCCCCAACGGATGTGAATTTCTTTTTCCTTCACTTTCCAGACTTTACTCACTCCTTCTTTTATAGTTTTTCATTCGAATACACATACGTTGTATGTGGGCAGGCAGGCAGGCAGCTTGAAGCGTGACATGTGCCACTTCCGCCTGATAGCGTCACCGTCATGGATCCGTATCCGGATCGAGTGGGTATCGTCGCCTAACTACATATACATAGTTATATACAAACGTTTGTGTATATTGCTGTTTGTTATCTATATGTTTGTGGCTTAAATTCCACACTGCATTGCAATAAAATCAACTTTGCGTGACATTTGCACGTTTGCCGTCCAAAAATGCGTGGCTTTAAGAGTCGAGACAAATGCAAACGAGTTATTAAGACTTGTTGTTATTGTTGCTGTTGTTGTTGTTATTGTTTGCTGCTGTCACGCGTTGATTAGTTGTTTGTCTGCCTTTGAGTACAGGTCATGTTATTGGGTTAAAGTACACAGTAATTTGTCTAATTTTGTTGAATTTTTCAATGCACATTTCGCTGTGCAAACCAAATAAACTTGCAATTCTACTAGCAGCCTTGCGCTGAAAAGTAGGCAATGCTTTTTTTTTTTAAAAAGCACACTGTGGGCGGTTCAGAGGTATTGTTGGCATAAATTGAATGCAGGGGATGTTGGAATAGTCAACAATTTTGTGTTTTTGTTTTATTTTTTATAAATAAAATTTTATTAACAATATTTCCCTTATTTTAGCTTACTGCTGCCCTCAGACACTTATGCCAAAGTGATAAAGAATAACATATTAATCAACAATTTTGTGTCCTTATCTTTAGTAGATATTTCAGTTGGTTTTGCAAATAAATTTTGGTATTGTTTGCGCAAAAATTTATTACTTCAAATATGATGTGATTAAATTAAATATGTTTTGTGTGATAAATGAACTTTACGGGAGGTAAACTAAGTGCTGTTATGGTAAAGTGTTGTAGCTGTTTTTATTTTTAGCAAATATCTGAAAATATTACTTTATTTTCTGAGAAATATTACTTCAGTAGCACTTTATTTAATAAAGCAAATATTTGTTTATTAAATTTCATTTATTATTAATAAACATTTTAAATTACATTTAATATAATTCATACATATTTTTTTAAGTTTACTTTAACATATTTCTATTCTACATATGTTTATTTTATAGCGAAAATCGCTTTAACCTTTACATTAGATGTGGTTATAGAAGTTCTAAACTTTAATTAAATTTCAAGCAATTTTCGATTTATATTTCAAAATTAAGCCCAACTCTTTTACTTATAAAATCACCCATAGTACAACGTTAGACATTAGTTATATTGCTCGCAGCTTTTGTGCTTTAAAGTTTTTAGCTTAACAAATTCACATTGCTCCAGTTGTGCGCCAGTTGTGGCTTCAGCTGCGGTTGAGCTTTAATGCGTTTTTGTCTTAAAAAGGCAAAAAAATGCATTTAGTATGCAAACACAGAATGGCGCACAAAACTGACGTTATTTATGCAAACGCTACTTCAGCTCTTTAGAAATTATTTTTATTTTTATATTTTTAGACTTTTTCTTTCAGCATTTGCCTATTGCATTTTGCTTGGAAGGATCTCTCTTTTTTTTATATTGCATTCTGTTTCAACGGCATTTGTCTTAATGTATTTGTTAGACGGTGTTGTTGTTGTTGTAACCAGTTGGCAGTTGCTGCGTATATATTTCCGTCTTTATATTTGTTCACTCGAACTAAGCATAATAAGCAGTCGTAGCATTTGGTTAGCATCCTTCCGCTCAGCTGTAGTTGTGTCGTTGTTGTGCAATTAGCAATTTGCAAACTGCATCCTTTGTATTAAATTGCTGAACTGTAAGCCACAAGTTAATATTAACTCAACCGAAGCGATGTCCATCAAATGAATTACCATAAACACATACAGACGCACAAGCAGATCACAGCAAACTGACTTTAATGTTCGCTAATTAAAGCTAAATATTTGCTATCGTGTGCTGACTTCATAAAGTTGGCCCTCGCAAAGTTGACAGAGCTCAAATCGTGACTGCTTTCCCTTTTTCCACAAAAAAACAAAAAAAGGGTCACCTGACAGGCGTCTATTAAAGTGCCACTGAGTCGGGTCATTTGCCATTTTGACCAGTTTCACTTCTAGGTCATGCTCCCTGGGGACTTCTGTACTGCGAAAATTATATGTTTGGGGCTGCAGCAACAGCAAAGCGACGCCATCTTAACAATTACTTTCCAAATATGTCAACATAATTAATTTTCAATTATCCTTGCGACATTTGACACACATACGTATATAGAAAACAATGGTGTAGGTATTATTATTAATTGTAGTCCTGTTGACCATCAACGTCCTGGCTGCCTGACCGCCCTGCCACTTAGTATAATTGAGTGTTATTTGATGGAAAATAATTCACAATCCATTTGTTCGTCCACTAAGGCAAACTTGTGTTTTTTTGATGATAGTAATGATGCTGATAGATTAATCAAACGAATATTCATTAGACTGTTTCAATTTTTCATGTCTTGTTACTGTTTCCAACTCATTTTCAAGCAATACACTCGGCCACAAAGTTTTGAAGTCAAGTAAGCAGAAGTGTTTCGTAGCTAGACAGCGGCACAGTTTGCGTTTATGGATTATGCAGTAAACGCTTTTAAAACTTTATCCACAAACTGTTTGTTTACTTACCTTTTAAATGTCACTTCTTTTTTAACTGCAGAAATCTTCTGCAATATGCAACTATACGATTAAATGCAGTATTGACGGAAGATGTAACGTCAAGACTAATTTGCGTGCATCGCTGAGAACAGTGACGTCAGCTGTTTGTATATTTTTAAAGAAAATACAAAAATATTACAATAAATTAAACAACTTTTTGGTATTAAATTAAAGTCTAGATTGAACCTGAACTACTTAACTAACGAACAAAGTTTTTTGTCTGAGTTTCGACCTACTTTTTTTTGTATTTAATTAATTTTATTAAACAACAATAATTTCCTTATTTTAGCTTGCTGTTGCCCTAAGCAACTTATGCCAAAGTGATAAGGAGAAACATATTAAGCAAAAAACAAATAGCCAGGACATCAGTTCAAAAATAGTATGGTTTCATAATTATAAAGTTCTTTTTTTGGGGTCTATTGGATCAATTCTTTTTAAGCGTTTTCTTCGTCTTTTTTTTTGTGGAGAGTTTTTACCTACAAAACCAAAACCTTTTCTAATTTATAAAGTGTTCAGTTTGTCATAGTAGTTTTTTGGTAACAATTTCAATAAAGTTAATCTAAATTTAATATTTGTTTTAGTGCAACAAAATAATACATTTTACGAAATAAACTTTAAATGAAGGTCAAGTTATACAAGTTCTATTAATAATATTAGCTAAAGCGAGACACAACAAACTACTGCACAGCCAGACAGTTATGAATATAGATTTCCCCCAGTAAACAAAAGTAGTTTTAAGCAATAGTAATAATAATAATTGTCCGAGTGTTATTTCTAGCGCAGCTAACGACTTTTTAATTATAGTTATAAGAAAGTTATTAAGTCGACTTTAATAATAAGGTTTACAGCGCTCAAATCACAAGCGAGCAAAATTGATATGGTAATTGTGGGGTCAAGTGAGACTAAAAATAAAACAAGTTTGAAAAAAAAAACATCTGCAAACAAAACAAGTAAGGAAGATTACAGTCGAGCTTACCCGACTGTAGAAGACCCTGAGCCAGTATTTTATAAAAAATAATAATTTGATTAAAAGAAAATTTAATTGAGCCAATATCCAGATAATATTTTTTTGATAAAAAAAAATTAAATTGAAGATAAATGAATGAATGAATTTTAATACAACTCTCAATCGTATCTATGAGTTGTATTTAGTTCAAAACATTAATTTTAAAAAGCGATAGTTGTAAAAATAAAATATGGACAGTAATACTGTTTTTACATGTGGGCGTGGAGGGGCGTGGCATTTAAAGAAGCGATTTTTTCCCAAAAAAGTCAGGAATTAAAAAAAAAAGTAAATTTTCCCTTTTGCTCTTTTTTAAAGAGCTCAGGGTCTAAAAAGAAAGGAAATTATTGTAGACAAAGTAGATAACGCATGAGTACTCGATGTTATTCATTAGGTATTCAATGATGTTGCCTGGTGTTGTTGTATGTACCAATCAAATGTCATCAGCACTTTTTGGTAGCAGATTCCTTGTACATATGTCATCAATGTTTGCTGTTGTGCGACAACCCTGGCAAGTGGCAAGTGGCTGATTGAGTATTGGTCACGCTATTTGATTTTGTCTGTGTGTTAAGTATGAGTGGGTGTGTGTGTGAGGGTGTGTGTGTGTGTGATTTAATGACTCTCCATTAATTTTAACCCCATGAAGCGTGGGAGTGTGTGTGAGTGGGAGACACAAAGTACTCAAATCGAGTTCAACTCCAGCAACTGGGTCAATTTGGTATAGGTTCTGAGTCGATGAAGTGCATAAATAGCGTTTTATCAGCATCTGTTCATCGGCAATCACAAGTCGCGGAAATGGGTAAAATGCATATTTTCCGCTTTCACGCAGATTAGTAGATCACAGGGTAAACTAGGGAGGGGCGCTGGGGCGGGGGCGGAGGGGTAGTACGTTGACAGACACTTTTGTCAGAGTTGTTTGTTCTGTGTTCTGTGCTCTGTTCTGTTCTGATTCTGTTATTTCATGTTTTGCATAATAAATGTTTGGTGCTTAAGGAAAAGCAACTATAACTACACTGAGAGAAAAGAAAGAAACGAAATCTTATAGTATATATATGCTTAACCTACATAAAATTTCCAATCGTTTAGAATTGTTTTTGGAAGCAAAATGGAAAAAAAATTTTTTTTTTATTTTTTTAAAAAAATGTTAAGGGATAGGTATGGAAAATTTTGAAAAAGATGAAATTTTCCAAAATTTTTAACTAAAATTGCAAATGTGTTATTGGTATCAAATGCAGTTTAAAACGGTATTCCGCTCAAAAATAGCTGCAATTTTGACAAAATTAACGTAGCTCAAAGTTTTAAAAGAGGCGAGAACGGCACTTGAACTACACATAACAAGCTTAAAACTCTTTATCTACATTTTTACATAAGAAGAAAAAGTTCTTAAATTAAGTATTTGCTAAAAACCTGCAACTTTCGTGCTTGGAATGCTCTAAACTCAAAGCCACAAGGTTCACAATGCGTATACTTGATTTTGTAAAATGGTGAATTTATGTCAGTGTACATTTTTACATAAGAAGTAAAAGTTTTTATATAAATTATTTGCAACTTTCGTTTTTGGAATACTCAAAGCCACAAGGTTCACAATGCGTATACTTAATTTTATTACAAGGTGAATTTTTTTCAGTGTACAACTACAACTACAACTACAACTACAACTTCAACTACAATGGCAATGAAAGTGGCAAACAAAAAAAAGAGTAAAGGAAGAGCAGGAGAAAAGCAAGAAGAAGAAAGAACAACACAAGTCGCATAGCAAACAACAACTACTTATGCGCAGGTGAAAAGAATGAAGGAAAGAACAAACGACAGAACGACAGAAAGCAAAGAAAGAAAGCAAGAAGCAGACACAAAGCACAGACAATGGAAATGAGAATGGAAATAAATGGCAAATGGCAGCAAACGGAATCTTTTACCGGAATTATTCATAATGTTCAAGAGGCACGCATACATTTGCATTTTGCACGACTATGAGTGTCACTATCGACTCTAAGGGCATGACATGTATGGGGTATGAGCTACTGAAATTAACATACATCCACCCACATACGTGGCAGGATAATAAGTGCCCAATCCCACACACAAAACTTTAACTTTACAATACATAATACGTATACGTACAGATGTACGGAAAGCAGTCAAGCAAGTCATACATTTTAGCCACTATAAAATAAAATAAAAGTGAAAAATACATGAAAAACGCTGAGAGAATTTCAAACATGCTTAACTTGTTGTTATTGTGCTCTCTGTATATCCTTACAATCAGTGAGAATGTCGGCAATGGAAATGCTGTTGACGACAGGACAAAATACAGCAACAGCAGGAAAATCAGGAAAGCAAACAAAAGCCTGACAAGCTAAAGCAACAGACAAACCGACAAACAGACAAACCGACAAAAAGAAAAGCTCAACATGGCAACAAATAATTAAAGTGAAAACAAAAACAAGAAAAAAGTATAAAAAGTAAATAAATAAGAACCCAAAATATCAAATGGAAACAGAAATGTTAAGAAAACTTTTTGCTTAAGCAGCATTAGTGATTTTGATTTCTTGCCACATTTGATATAGTATATATATATATATTCATTTGATTCATTGCACGTCGACTTTGCCTTTGCCTCGTTTACTTCGTCTTGTCTGCGAAAAAAAACTTATCAATTTTAAACGGCAGGACATGACCCAAAATTTGATCAAGGCCAATAATGTTGACACTTCCTGGACTCGTCACGCTGCTGGCTGTTGGGTCAGGTTACGGATAACCATGGCTGCCACCTCTCCACCTTTCACCTGCCACCTCCATCTCCATCTCTAAAATTCGTTACTGCTTCTTCATGTTACTGACAGCCGCCTCAATGGTTGCTCGCTTGGTTGCGCTCAATGCGTGTGGCAAGTGTGGGGCACGCTGAGGAGCTGAGGAGGCAGCAGCTGTAAGCAGCAGCAACAGGACAGCTGTGGGACTCAGTTTTGGGCATCCGAACCGTTTATCTGCGGCTGAAAAAGTAATTTCTTAAAAAGTTCACAGCGTTTGTTGCCAACCTTGAGCAGTCGGAAAACGGAGAACGGAATTCGAAATGGAGGCAAAACGCAAAATGTAACGAAAACGTTGCGAAAATGCCAAACGAAACGAGTGTCAAGTGTTATTGACGATTTGTTGATGATGTTGGCACAAAGGTTTTGCTACATTTAGAAGGGAGGAGATCGATGAAGGGTGCCAGAAACTAACAGACAAAAGGCCAAAACGCTACAAAAGGTATGCGGCATGGAAATCTGAAATAGGTAGAGTGATAGCTGCAGTGAAGTGAAAATCATCAAGAGGAACGGGTCAGCTCAAGGACGGCAATAATGATGGCGATAGAAGCGGGGAGAGGGGAGTAGCAGAAGTTAAGGGAGGAGTGAGCAGAGTAGCGGTGTTTGGACTATAGACATGTTTAATGGCAGGAGCGAAGAAAGAAGTTTTAAAAGAAACGGAGATAGGGACGTGAATTGGATCAAGAATAGATTTAGGTATGAAGATAGAAGATAGAAGCAGAAGCAGATAAAAGCAGCGCTAGAAGCGGGAATGGCAGCAGGGAGGAGAGAAGGGAGTGATGAAAGGATAGAAGAAGGGATAGAAACAGGTAAGAAAGAAGGAATAGTAATAGGGATAAGAACAAGTTTGGGAACAGAAGCAGATGCTGATGCTAGGAACAGAAATAAAAACAGGAACAGATGCAGGGAGAGCAGCAGGAATAGAAGCATTAAAAGGAGTAGAAGCACCGATAGGAGAAGGAGCAGGGACTAGAGCAAGGTGCTGAAACACGATCAGAGACACAATAAAGAAACGGAAGTAAGAACAGGGATAGAAACAGGGATGGGAACAGGAGCAGCTGGGAGAGAAAAAGAGAAAGAAATGAGAATTGATGCAGGGAGAGGAGCAGGAATAGCCGCGTTGATAGAAGAAGTAGTAGTATAAATATTAACAAATCGAAACGATGGGAGTGGGGACTAAAGCAAAGACATGTGAAGAAATGGGATCAGGAAAGAATTGTGAGCAAAGTCAAAAGGAAAGGCAAGAAACGCAGAGATAGTAGGGGCGGGGGGGGGGGGGGGGGGGGGGGGGGGGGGGGGCTGGGGAAAATAGTTAATTTAATTGTATAATATACACCTATTACACAATACTTTAAGCCTAACAATATTGTCGTTATACAATAAAGGAATATTTCAATCCCAATATAACACATTGTAGTATCAAATCCTACAGTAGAAACAGGGCTAGAAGTAGAGAGAGAAATGGGAACACGATCACGTTGAGCTCTTGCTTCAGGATTAGCAGTAAGAAAAGCTAGAAGGTTGCGAGTAGAGAGAAAGAAAGACGCAGAAACACGATCGGGTAGAGGTCCTGCTAGCAAGCCAGTAGCAGTAGGTGGAGTAGAAAGAGCAGTGGGGACAGAAATTCTCATCTCGTTATTGTTTGCAGTGTAAGTGGACGATGCTGGACACAACAACTACGCTGTATTCACTACACTCCTTTCACTATCTACCTGCATTCCCTCTGCCTCTCTTCCTCTCTGTCTCTCTGTCTTTGTGCCTTTGTGTGCGCACTTGTACATTATCCAGTTTTCTTTTGAGCAGCATACGCTTTTGCTTGTTACCCATTACAATGTGTGCACAAAAGGAATTTCAGTTTGCTTTTTAAAGCAACCACGAGTTTTGGCCAAGGTTGTGCGCTTTGTTTAAGAGTTTGTTTCTCCTATCGCTATTTTCTGACATCGCCTGTCAGCGAGCAACAGCAACAGCAACAACAACAATTAGGACAACAACAACAACTACAAGATTGGAACAAGGTAAACAGAAAACACGCAGAGCACGAAACATCTTTTTACTGCGATAACAGAAATATTTCTTCATTCAACTTGGCACTGAAAGCGTAACAGAAACAGAAACCGAAACCCGAAAACAGCCCAGGCACGTAACATTTTTATCTGTTATTCAAAGTTACGCCCCCCACACGCCCCCTACTGACTGCTGCTCTTGTTTTTGTTTTTGGTGGGCGGGGACTGGGAGCTGTTTCTCCTTGCCCCATGTTAAAGTAAGTAGTATGTAAGCCGTGGCAAATTAAACTCGCTACTTCATGCCTTTAACCTATAACCCCATCTGCTGGCCCTCCTTCCCTACCCTGTGGCAACAAAAGTTTTCAAGTGTTGAGCAATAATCAGCAAGGCTGGACAATCCCCCACTCCCTCTCTCTCGCTCTCTCTCGCTCCCCATGGAGTGAAGTTGTCGCGCAAGTTTTTCGTGTTTCGGGCATTGCTTAAATGGGTTTACGGGTTCATTTGCACAGTTGTAATGGGCGTCAAAATGTCAGGGATTTTCACCATTTTCACAATTTTCAGCATTTTCGGCATTTTCACATCCTTTTCTTTTAACTTCACTTAACTCAGCGCTGCGTTTATGAGCTGTAAATGAAGCTAACGACAGGGATTAATTTACAAAGCAGACAAAAGGCAGCCCAAAAAAGTAGGCAATATTTTTTGAAATTTTCGCTGTTTTTGCATTTAATAATTTATTACAGTCGAATTTTTGAACTGGCGGCCTGGCAAGGCCATTGCTTAAATTAATAAACATGTTTATGAACAAATTTTTTATTATTGTTAATATTTTATTTTTGCTCTACAAGACAATAAAACGTATCAAAAACTGTTGTCTTTCAATTAGCTTTGTGGACACGGCACGAAAGCATTTGAAATCAATGATGAGCACACACACACACACACACACACACACATATAGTACTACACACACACACTCACACACACACGTACACACATGTGCAGCTTTGTTGGCAAGTGAAATGAATCAAATCAAATATTTATTGTTTTCGATTCAATAAATTTTTATCACGCATTCGTCAGTGTGACAAACGGGCATGCCCATAAGGGCGTATATCTGGGGGCATATGTATGTGGAATGTGGGCGTGACGTGTGCTGTAAAATATATGTACTCGAATTGGGTGAGAAAATGCGAAAATGCTGAAAAGTAAAATGCTTTTCACTTTCACCAGCAGCAACAGCAGCAGCAACACAAAACGGAAATGTAATAAAAAATTCAAGAGAAATGCACAAATAAATACAAATACAAATACGAAGCCAGAAAAGTCAAGCAAGTTGTGCGTGTGTGTGTGTGAAAGCCGAAAATTCGAACATAAAGAATTTGCAATTTAAAGGGGATTTACTGCGGCTCGTAAAACAAACGCAATAAAAGATCAAACGACATGACAGAGCAAAAGGACACTGCTGCTCTGCCCTACTGCCCTTCCATCCTGCTTAACTTTCGACAACCTTTCGCCCTGCGGCCTCTGACAAAATGTCAAAAAGGCTGTCATATATACAAAATGGTTGAGTCAAAGGGAGCAGAGGGGAGGCAGCAGCATATTTGCAGAGGGGGAAGAGAGACAGCATAAACATTGCAGCAAATGATGGCACCGAAAACACAAGTAAAATAAAATGTGGTGTGTGACAACTTTGCGATGAGGCATCGAGATGGATATGACAAGGCCAACAGCATAACGAGCACACACACACACACACACACTCACTCACACACCCCATAACACGCTCATATTCATTCTATGATAATAAAGTCGAATTGGGGGCGTCTGTGAATTGTTTTCACTCACAATTTCAGCTTGTTGTTGTTGCTGTTGCTACTGCCACTTTTGCCATTGCCACTGTTGACGTTTTAATCGAATCAAGCCAGCAAAGAAGCGTGTCGAAAAATACAATGGAAAAAAAACAGAAACAGAAACAACAACGAAAAACAGGAAAAGAAGTTGTAAACTTTCTGACAGTTGTTCAGACAGACAGCAAAAAGGGAGCAGCAACAAGGGAGGCAAAGAGAGCGGTAGATGATTCAGCTCATCATACGCCCTGTTGTTTACATGATGCTATTTCACACACACACACACACACACACTCTATATGACAGGCGGCAGCTAACTAATTTTCGGCACAATACACACAAGTAGTTGAAGTAGACTTACCATAAAGTAGATACTGCTTCTGCTGCTGCCGATTTTACACAAAACTAAAATTCCAACTAAAACTGTAGCCAAACCAAATCAAAGCTATTCACATGGCAAATGCAAAATCAAAGTGCTTTTGGGTAAATGAAAATTGCACGCATTCGATTTGCATAGAAGAGAAACAACAAACAAAAAAAAAACTAAAACAGAAGCACATTAGAATGCTATAGCCGATACTTGGCTATGAAATACCCGGAAGACAAGATAAGCTAAGAAGAAGTACAACAGTTTTCTAGCTCGTTTATAGCTAGATTTGGATTGTTTGAAATATTCAACTGCTATAAAATTTGGGAAAAAATAAAATTTGATAAGCTATAAAGTAGAAACATTTCTTTTATTTCGTTTATAGCTAGATTTGAGTAATTTGTATATGATAAAATTATAAAATTTGATTAAAGTAAAATGTCATTTTTTGTATAGTTTTTAATTTAATTATTTGCAAATTTTAATATATGTTTTTAATATCAAGATCTTGGCATGTTTAATGCCACAACAACAGCAGTTTTATGATTGGACTCGAAAGGCAGCAACTAAGTAAACAAAAATACATGGCTGCCATTGTAAATAATTTGTTTAACAGCAGCTGCATTATTAAAACTATTATCTCTAAAATATTTAATATATTTTCTGAGTATTTCAGTTAGTTTTACATACATATATATCGTTTCGATTGAAGTAAAATAGGTTTTAATTAAAATAACCATCAATATGTTGATATTTTAATATAATAATACTAACATAGTTTATTAATTAAATTCGTCTTAAAGTTTTCTATAAAAAACATTTAAGTTTTTAAAGTAATTTGAACTTATTTTATCAATTTCACTAAAGTTCACTCAAACTAAATATTTTTATGCGAGAATTTGAAATTCTAAAAACTGTTGCATACTTTTAGGTGCTCAAAAGTAAAGCAGCTTCAGCTGTTACTGAATAGAAACGATTTTAGTGCATCTAAATTACAATTTTAAAAAATGAATAAATGAAATAGATTTATTTAAAAATGTCTTGTATCTTAAGAAAAAATCATGACACAATTTCTATTATCCTTATATTTAAGAAAACTATAATGACATGCTTTGTAGATTTCATAAGCTAGCCTCTAAAGTTTCTAAGTTTCAAGTGCCAATCCGCAATACACAGCTCAACTTTAAACATAACATATACCTTCCACTTTCCTAGTATCGGGTGTTAAATGAAAAACTCTTCATTTCATTTCCAAAAACTGGGTTTGTGTTAATCCAAATGACGAGCTATTCGAGTTTGTTGGAGCCAACAAGTAAAGGGCTAAAAATTGTTTTGGCACACAGAAAATTTTTGTTGCTTGCTTGAATGCTATGAGAGTGAGTGAGTGGAAATGAGAATGGGAAAGCACTTTAGTTTATTTGAAATTTTAATGAATTGCACATAAATTAAATTTCCCTTGAGATTTGCAGTTATTTTCATAATTTAATAGACAACTATGACAATTATGCTAAACGAATATAAATATGAGTATTCGTTTCGTGTTTTACGCAGTTGTTTCAACACTCCCTCTTCCCGCTTTCCGCTTTCCGCTTCCCTCATCCCCTTTTCCTTTTGCCAACTGCAGACTTAATCCAATTAATGTCGAATTTAAATGCTTGAGATGATTTGCTTTAACCAGACCAGACCAAAGACCAACCAAACTCAAACCCAAACCCAAACCAGACAGTCGATGAGTGCTGTGGCACGTTCTGAGCACACACCCACAAACTACTTGGAGTACTCGAACTGCCACTCATACACTACACTCTCTCAACTCGGCTGTAGCTCAAAGAGCAGCAGAGAGTGTATGCTGTGTGTGTGTGTGTGTGAGTCTACTGTGGTAAAAATGAAAACATTTTCTGCGGCATGGATAGTTATTTCCTTCTTCTTCTTTTTATACCCTCTGAGGGGTATATTGGGTTTGTGAAAAGTATGTAACAGGCAGAAGGAGGCGTGGCAGACCCCATAAAGTATATATATTCTTGATCAGCATCACAAGCCGAGTCGATTAGCCATGTCCGTCTGGCCGTCTGGCCGTCTGTCCGTCTGTCCGTCCGTATGATCGAAAGGATCTCAGAGATGGTAATAGCTACAAGTTCAAACTTGGTCAGTATCGACCACATATTTAGTCAGTCAATACAAGTTTGTTTCCTTATTTTGATGCCACGCCCCATTCGCTCACAATAAGCTAAAAACCAGACATACCTCGAAAAAAAAATACATGTTTTTGGCAAATATCTCAGTTAATATAACACCTAGGAACACAAATTTTGGCATGCAGGTTGCTAGATGCAGTAGAAAGATGTAATGGCATCAAAATTTTTTGGATGCCACGCCTCCTTCGCACACCAAAATCACAATTACGTTGTAACTTTGCCTGCTGCTGGCTCACTTATTTCTTAACTTATAGGTTTGTAACTTATGCATATACTTGCAGACAAATAATATCAAACGATTGCTGAAAATTTCATCAAAATCGGACTATAATTAAAAAAGTTTGCTCATACAATGAAAATCGTTCCATTCAAGTAAGGCATAACCACGTGCATTGCACCGAGCTGTGCACACAAGCAACGAAAACAAGAAACGTGTGAGCGAGATAGACATACAAATATGTGTGCAGCTTAAGTTCTTGCAGCAGCTACTATAATTTGAACTCATATAATTGGAAACGAAGCTCAGAGGGTATTATACGGTCGGCATGCCCGACTGACATTTTCTTTCTTCGTTTTTCTGCTGTTGACGGCTTTTGCATCTGCACTTTGCACGTAGCGACTGTGTGACATTGGAAGTAATGCGCTCTCTGTTTCAAGTTTATCACGTATCCCTGCGCACCCCCCTCTCCCCTCCCCGCCCACACCCTGCTTATCAATTCAGCAGCTATTTGGCAGAGAGAGAGATGAGATTATGGGGCATTTTTGTTTTTGGGCAACATGAGTGAGCCAATGATGCCTGTGGTCACACTGGACACATACATATACATACATATATAGCACATCTACATCTCTCTAAGGGTAGTATGTGTGTGTGGTCATTGCGTGACTTCTACATCAGCTTCATCTGCTGCTGCTGCTGTGTCCCTCTGCTGGGTTAAAGGCAAAGGCAAAGTATTGTTGGGCACTGAGCATGTGAAAATGGTTTTCGTAATCGAACCGCAAATTGAACCGAAATAGTTAACTGCTCATCGAGTGTGTGTGTGGAGATATCCAGCAGATATAGTTAGTTTATTTGAAAATCTATCGATCTATCTAGCTATCAATCAGCTATGCTGACACTCTCAGTAACCACAAGTTGAAACCAGTTGAAATTTTGTGCTAACAAAGTTTATGTCGTTTTTCGACTAATTTCAATTGCACTGATTTCATAAATGCATTTTGCAGTGATTGAACAAACATATAAAACATATACTATATATTCTGCCATTTACTATACTCTATAGACACATACAATCAGTCAGCTGGCATGGCATTCATGCAAGAACGATTTTAAATCAATTTGCGCTCATTTGAATTTTTGGCAAAAACCGAAATGTAAACCGAGCGTGATAATTCAATAAGGTCGAGCGCACAGAACGCACAGTGTGTTTATCAGCTGTGTAACAGCACTGGAATGTATGTGTATATGTATGTGATACTGTGCGTATGTGTTATATGTTCGTTTATTTATATAGATAGCTATTTATAGCTACACACATTTATGTGTTATGTTATGTGCGCATTGAGCCGTCGACTTGTTTTTGTATGTTTAAGTAACAATTTATGCCTTTTAGGTCACTTAGGCACACTGACGCTTTTGATTAGCTGCACCGTGGTGTGAAATACTTGGGAAACATTTTATTTTTTATTTTTTGCGACATAATTTTCCATGCATATTATTGCAAAATATCTGTTAAAAGCTAACAGAAATCTTTTACTGGTTATATTTAAATAATGTTCATATGGACAAACGCATAGACAGACAGATGGACATGGCTATATCGACTCAGCTGTTGATGCTGAACAAGAATATATGTACTTTATGGGGTCTGTCACGTCTCTTTCTGCCTGTTACACAAAAATCGCCTCTGACAAACCCTATAGACTACTTCGTACTCCGTACGCTGTAATATAAATACTTAAATAAGTTGTATTTATTTTTATGAATAACAAACGCTAAATCAAACTTGGGTTTTTGAATTATAGTAATGTAGAACATTTAATAATTAACGTAGAAATATGCGAAACAGTCGATGCATAAATTTTACATGATTTTAGAAAGAGTATTTCAAGGCGATGCATCTCCTTTTATTGTGTGCATAAAAACTTCTTTTAAATTTGTTAATTGTTTTACGGAAGAAATACTTAACATATTTTATTGAGCTTTTTAATTGTTTAAGAAATAAAATTTAATTGTAAAATATTTAAGAAATGTGCAAAATTATTTATGTATTCAATTGAACTAAAGCTTGAATCTGAACTTTGTATATTAGATTGCCACTTAAAATTACTTTGTGACTCGAACATTCCTCACATATTTTATTGAGCTCTTAAATTGTCTAACTAAAAAAAATATAATTGCTAGATTTTGAAGAAGTACCCAAAAGATATTTTTTTATATTTAATCGAACTACAGTTGAAGCAGAATTGTAAATTAGCTAGTAATAAAGCCGTAATTTACTTAGAAGTAGCATTAAATAGTATTTTCGGCAAATTTAATTTTAAATATATCTTAACTCATTTTACTTACTTATAAACTTGAGATTATATTTTCCAACAATAATTTTTTCTTAAAGTTAATTTCAAATTTAATTTTTCAACATTTATTTTAAGTTTCTTTATAAATTGCTTGCTTTAATTTAGCTTTAAATGCAACTTCACTCCACAAAATTTAGTTTCATAATTTTACTTTAATATTTTCAGTAAATAATTTCAATTAATTATAAATTTCAAACTTTATTTTCCAGCATTTATTAAAATTTCTCTAAATTTTTTTGCTTTACCATCTTAAGTAAATAAACCTTTTTCTTTTGTTATGCTTTGCTAATTGCTCACCACTGTGCGTAGTAGGGCAGTAGTGATTTTTACCTGTAAAGCAAACCAATTCAATTGTCTCGCCTGTCTGCACACGCACAGCCTGAAGTTCTGCTCCTGTTCCTTGAATGCTGAGTACTGAGTGCTGAATGCTGTGTCCGGTGTCCTGCTACTGTGCACCTTCTGCTGCCTTTGTTTTTGTTTTCTTTCTGTGTTTCTTTTTTCGCTGCTTGACTTTTTTTTTGGTCCACTTGTGGCATGTGCGGCAAACAGTGCGTATACTTGTTGGATTTATGTAAAACTTATTTATTACTGTATGTGTGTGTGTGACAGTCACAAAAGATACAAAATACCAGCTGCTTAACAAACTTGTGGTCAGCATTTGTTAGCCATTGTTGTAGTTGCTGTAGTTGTTGTTGTTGTCTTTTGGCCCGAAGCCACTTAATGTTAAGAGCACGAGTTTCAGTTTGCGTTTCCGTTTGAGTTTGAGTTTTGAGTTTTCAGTTTGAAATGCAAATTTATTTAAGACGCCAATGTTATGCTCTTAATCACTGGAATGCTTTTGTATAGTCGCTTTTGTTGAGTTTTGCTCTGAGGGGAAAGAGTTGAGTCGTTTAGAGTTGAGCTGGTTGTAAATGTGCTAAAAGGCAAGATAAATGGCTTGTTATTATAGCAAACCTCATTGGGCATGCAGAGGGGGGAGGGGAGGGAGTGTGGCCCAACTGGGCTAAAATATCTGCAAAATTAATGAAGCTGTGTGGAATTACCCAAACACAAACTGAAGCAGTAGAGCATACTTCCCTCTCTGCTGCCTTTACAGGGTATATAGTACAGGCTCACTAATGAAATTCACCTCATCATTGCAGCACCCATACATATGTGTGTGTTTGTGTGTGGAAAAAAGCATTACGATAATTGCAATTAGGGCGGAAATTGTAAATGTGCATTAATCATAGCTGTAATGGATACATATAGCACTATACTATATGCACCTTTCGCCTGCCTGTCATGTTATCGACATTTTCGATATCAGTTTTTGCTCTCACTGCATTTTTTTTTTTCGTTCGCAACAGTTGTCTGGTTAGGCGGGATTTAAAGATTACGGAATTTTAAATCAATTAAGCAACGCATTAATAATTGCCATAAATAATGCTAATAAATCTATGCATAATTTATAGTACAATGTTTGCTGTGTAATTCCAAAGCAAACAAAATACATTGACGAACACTTCGCACTTGTTAATCGCCCTTATTTATTATTTATAAATTATGTTTTGTTTTTGCCACATTGTATTTAGCAGAATTTATAGCTGGCATGCAAAGGCAATTTTCAGGACTTAAAAATTAATTTTTATAACGAACATTGTGCATAATTTTTTTACGAATCACAAAGTGGCGCAATGATTGTGCAGTTTTTCGTTATTATCAGCTTTAAATCCATTAAAAATGGCAGTTACATTACGTACACGCAACATTACTTATACGCAGATTATTGAAATATATTTAATAAAATAAACTTAATCGCTATTGTTAGTTTTATGTCAAATTAGTTAATGAAACTTGCTCCTTTTTCTCTCTATTTCTTGTTTTTCTAGCTAAAGGACACACTTGGAAGTTTTTTGGGTTCCATTTGTACAACAACTGATGACAACATGCGGAAACCGTTAATCGTGATTATTGGAATTTTGTATTTAGGTGAGTTGTAGTTTTTTTGTTCTTGTGCTCTCCATATGTATTATTAATGACGTTTCATTAATTGAAATTGGGCATGCGAAATATTCGAAACAGCAACAGCGAAAAGCGAACAAATTAATTAATCACATTTGTCGTCGTCGTTAAACGATTTGTGTGAGAACATTTTTATATTATTTTCTTTTTTTTTTTTTTTGCTAATTAAAGCATATAACATTGCTGATAAATGGTTTTTTGATTGTATTTAAGCTTGTGACTTGTTATTTTTGCTTTTTGTTTGCACAATTGCCAAATTGCAAATTGAATTTTTAAATTAAATTATGCATCACAGTTTTAGTAGCACTGAGCTACGCAGCGTGGCTGCACAACTGTTGCTCAGTTTGTTTAAGAACCTTGAATGTTAGATATAGCGTGTTTATGAACCAATGGTTTGACTGGTGGCAATATAAGCTGAGCTTACATGAGTCACAGTGAAGTTTATTTTATGGCATTTCTGAGCGTACATTTCTACTGCTTTAAAACTATATCTAGAGTTCAATTTGCAACTTTATATAATTTTTATAAAACGTAGGTGTGCAATAAATTTCCTTCTTAGCGTGTTCATGAACCGTAGCTTGTGCGGCTACTCCTTGGAGTTGCCACTTCGGCAAAGGTTGCGGGCAAGGCTAAAAGCAGTAGCGTGCAATTTAACGAACATGTAAACTTAACGAAATACAGGGGTATTTTTCATGGTTAGTGTCCCAACTTACTAAAAAGGATTATTTATATTTACTCCACATCTAACGAAATCGCTTTACATTATCCAACCCGATTTCGTATTAGAAAATTAGAAAATTTCGTAATTTACTTTCATTTTAAATTTAAGGCACACTAAATTTTAGACAGTGTTTTAGCAACAACGTAAATAGAACTGAGTTTATTAAAATACACTTTAAGCGGCTTGTGTCTTTGCTAAAGTTAAAGGAAATTTCCTTGCTGACTCCACACTTAACGAATCTGCTTTACACTATCGTTATCGATAATGTAGATAAGTTTCTTGTTGGCGCCAAGCTTAAACTTCTAGACGCACAGAACTTTGAAGTGGTTTCTGATTAAAATTATTTTTTCTAAATAAAAAAATGAAATAAATTTATATAAACCTATGCATGTTCTTACTCCCTTTAAATGCGAACACTTGAGTGCAAAGGAATACGCTTTTATAGTGACCAACATAACTTTTACAACGCTTCCATTAAAAATTAGTGAAGACAGCTGGAAGGGGGGGAGGTAGAAAAAAAGGGCAACAGCAAACAGCAAACTATAATTATGTTTATCTTAATTATATTGCGTGACGTAAGTTTCTTATTAAGCAGCAAAGGCAACAAAGTCTACAAAGTCACCTGCCACAACAATCAGGCATCGTGTTGTATACAAACATATATATGTATATATGTGTAGCCCTTGCGGAATTATTATTACATGCGAATGAACACCTACTGCACTCATTCCAAGCACTTATCCCCATTCATCCACCTAGCTTACACTTCTATTCATCACAAACACACCTGCGGGAATCGGTAGCGGTAACGGTAACAGTAGGGGGATTCCTCGCGTCGCGTGAGAAATCATAGCACGCGCTGAAAACTCACAAGTCGCAAGTCGCCACCGAGTGGTCAAATGGCGCCTTCGTCCTTAGTTTTATTTGCATATTAAACGTGTGTGTTTTGTGCTGCTACCCAAAACTGAGTTTGCTTTTGATTTCTCAAATTTCCTTTCCACTCAACCAGCCCCAACTGCCCAAATAAGTATGCTAAGAAATTAAGCATATTCGTTATTTGCGTGCCTGAACGCCTGTTTGACTGCTACTCGGCGGCTACTCGGGCGTATGCGCAATGCTAGGCAAAATGTTTGACCCTTGCGACACACACGCTAATAAAAAGTGCACGTCATTACCTTGATTTTAGTTCTTAAGTTCTTTTGTTTGTTATTCTTTAACTTTGACTCTATTGTCGTTATAAAGTGCATTACGGGGAAATATATTGGTGGAAAGCTAAGCTTAAGCATAAACTTAGCTTGGACTTAAACCAGTTTTCTAAGATTTTTGGTGTTTTAATTGGAATGTAACTAATATAAGAACTGACGTTTAATTCATCTTCAACATGCTATGCATACTATGTTATAAAATAACTAAATAATATTTGTATTATATTTATGCCAACAATATCGCTCACTATGCCCACAGTGCAGTGTCAGCAAATTGATGGCAAACGCTTATCGAATGCAAATAAAAAATGCTTTAGTCATTGTCCTCGCTGCCTTTAAGTCCCTTGGGAAGGCAACGGCTTTGATCCTTTTCATTTATGCTAATCAAAAACAATTTCTTTGGCATTATGCGACCATCGATAGTTGGTCGAAAAGATGGCAGCAGCAGCATAAGAAGCAGCAGCAGCCAATGGCAAATGATAAATCAAAACAATTAAGTCGCTTTAAATTGGCGAGCGAGTCGAAAGGCAAAGTGAAATGGAGCCAAGGCAAAGGCATAAGTGAAGTCAAGCCAAGCCATAAAGTGACTGGCATTAAGCAAAGTCTCAAGTGGGGCTAATAAGCTTGAGACAGCGCTAATTTTACCCTCATTAAACAAACTGACATGGCCAAAAGCAAAGGCAAAAACAAACTGGAGGCGACCCGCTCTTCTTGCTGGCCAAGGACGAGAGTTGAGTTCACTTAACTGTCGAAGCTTGGTAACGTTTTAGAGGCTCAATAAAGTCAAACTCAACTTGTCTCGACTTGCACATACAAAGGCAGCAAAGCGTCGCCATTTGCCATTCGCCATTTTGGCAGTCATTAACGGCAAACTGCTTCATCATTTAATAACCCAAAAGTGAGCTGGTTAAATGCCGAGGCTGCCGCGTCTGTTTGGCCCTAAAAAAACATTCAATCCTGTTCCCACACACACACTATACACCACACACACACACAGTCAGACCCACAACAGCTTGAGCCTAGCAAAGAGCCAAAAAAAAAACTGGCGTAGAACATGCCACACTTATTTTTATAGATTTCATTTTAACGCCGAAAAGGCAAACGCATCAAGGCCTGAAAACCCACTGTCTTCCTCTCACACCCCCACAACCCCCACTTCCCCCACTATGCCACACCCCCCCCCCTCCTACGTTTCCTTGGCAAGCGCATTGCTGGCATGCCTACATCAAATTGGCAAGGCGTCAAGCCATCGAGAGGCAGCAAGCAACCAACCAACCAACAACGAAAAAAAAAAGGGTTCATTATGGCAATTTGCTTAAACTCGTGTTGCTGCTAGATGAGGGGGGAAGTGAGGGCAACTGGGGGCTCTGTGTTATTTTTTTTTTTGTGGCAATGTGGCAACTTGAAGTTTGTGTCTTCTTTTTCTATACTTTCATTTTTTGTGTGGTATCTTTTTTCGTAGCTATTTAAAGCCTACGCAATGAAAAAAGACGCGCCACAAATTTTGGCGGACTGTTTTTAAGACCCTGTACTTGAAGATGGGTACTTGAGTGTATTAGATTTTTGGTAACAGTTAGAGTTTAGAAGTTATAAGAACTACAGACAAGCAGGTTTCAAATTTTAAGCCAGTTGCTGTTTCCAATACTGGTCGCGTAACTCGAGAAGTTCTCGATATATGTATCACAATCAAACTTATATACATACGCAGATAAGATAATTTTGTTCAAAAAGGACAACATATGTTATATTCTATGGCTGTTATTGAAAAGATAACCCTATAAGAAATTTATAGCATGAAAAATTTTGTTCTTTTTTTGAAAATTATCAACCTGACTTACAGATTGGATATAGTTAAACTCAATTCAGTAAAAATCGTACATATGTATATTAGAAGTGTTAAACAATCGATTGTTGTCGATGGTTGTTCACTATTGAGTCGACTCACTATCAATGGTTCTTCACTACCGATAGTTCTCGATAGTGCCACCGATAGTTTTGTTTGCATATCACTAAATTATATTCGTTCTTGGCGATGTTTACGTTATGAAAATATCTTTAAGTGAAGTGAATATTGTTGATCATATGATCAAACAAAATTATAGATTGCTTTCTTCCGAAAGGTAATAAGCATAACGCACTTTAAAACTATTTTCAAGAACTTTTACTCAAATTTGTGCTATATAAAAGATTGAATAAATTGTGTCAGACTCCAGTACGCGGTTGAAGGAGGAAAAGTCAACATATTGTAATTCTTAAGTCAAAATTTGTGGATTAGTTTTAAATTTTTGTACATTGAATTTTCGTTTATAATTGATTTGTTTGAATTTCAGTTAACTTTTGGCAATTGGGAAATGTTGTTTTTTAAGCATTGATGAAACCAAGTTATTAAATACTTAAATACAGTTGTTTAATCTTCAACACAATGAATCGGCACTATCGTGCACTATCGATTGTTTTAATAAAACTATCACTGACTATCGGTGGTGTCGACTATCGATAGTTTGTCACCTCTAATATATATATCAAATATTAACAATCGTTCGTATATTGTAGTCTACTTTTTGGAGCAGCTCATAAACTATACAATAGCGTACTTGATATAATTGTATATTATTGCTAACCTAAGTACTGGGTCTCTTACTAGTCGGCTTACTCGATTGTAGCGCTACCTATTTGACGTATTTTTTTGTGTTCTTCCTTGTGCCATTTGCTCGAATGGTTTTCCATGGCCATTTCAAACACATTGTGCGCTAAAGCTAAAGTTCATAAAATATAATGATAAGCAGCATTTGTGTTTTTTTATACGCTGGAAAATGATTAAGATTCTACACTTTTTAAAGTTTCCAAAACACACACACTCTCACACACACAAAGACACACAGTGCAGTTCAATGCACTCCAAAGTCAACTTTCTTGGCTTTTTATTTTTAGCTACCCCCAGTTTAATTTCTAGCTTTCTTTGCTTTAAGGTTCACATTTGGTGGTTGATTTTGCCAGCGAGTTTCGTGACATGAGTTTTTTTTTCTCTTTAGCAAAATGCCTTGGTTGTATGTTAGTTATGTTTACCCATTGATATTTATGACATCACTTCAGCCAGGTCAACACACACACACATTTTAATTGCATATTTCAAAGCCGCATAATCTGAATGGCCAAATCTGCAAGGGCTCTCGAATAGTTGGGGAAATGCACTTAAGTGGACTGGACATGTTTATGAAATCAGCTAAAACCACAATAGTTCATATTCAACTTACAGTTGGCAGCAGTTACAACAAATGAAACTGGCTTAAATAAAAGTTGCATGGAAAACTACTTTCTTAAATGCTTTTTATATATTGTTGTTAATTGCATTATTAAGAAACTGTGTCACTCGTTTATGAAACGCTGTTTATTAGTTACACATAAAATCTAATTTTTACAGCTAATATCATTAGGCTCAAACAATGAGAGTTGAGTTCGAGTCCAAGCCATTGTCGTCGTCTGTGCTTGCCCGGAAGCTCACTGGTTGCCAAGGCAACGAGTTGGCATGCCATGCTTTTATATACCCTTTGATTATATCAAAACTGCTAAAGAGTTGTTTAATAGTCTGTTTAGTATTGTACTACTGTGGCAAAATTAATCAACAAACTAATGAAAAAGAGTTTTCTTTTAATAGGTCTGGAATGTTTTGGCATTTTCCTTTATAAAATAATAGTTTTATAGATTTTATGATATATTATTAAAATACTTAAAGAAGCTACAAATATATAGTTTTTTTTTTTAGAAATTTTTACTATGCATAATTTTGAGTTTTATTTTTTTTAACTTGTTTGTTTTTAACTTGTACAAAATATCGTTTATTTTGTTTGCTCTATATAAATAAATGTTAATAAATCTGTTGCTATTTTATGTTTCAACTCTTTAATAAGCAACTCAATATATTTCTTTGTTGAAAAGTGCTAAATAGCAATTATTATTTTTAATCCAAAAAGTAGTTTAATAGCAATTTTGAGTAATTTTTCGTCAACTAAGTAGCAAATTTACTTGATCAATATTATATTAATAATAATGAGCTGTAGTTGTGATAACTTTACATAATGCAAAAACTCTCATTACTATTATTTTTTATGTTAATTAAAAACCATTGAATTAACATTAATCTCTTCATATCAGTACTTTAGTTTGAAGGTGTAATGTACAGGGCAAGTTGTATTAACAAAGTGACTTACTACTAGGAATTGTTTAAAAGTTGGATTCAAAAACGAATAAACTTTAACAAAAGAAAATTTTACCAAAACGTAAGCGATTTTCAAACTAAAATTAACCTTAAACTGGACAAAATCGCAAAAAGAAAAATAATAATAAATAGAGAGGAATCATTTATGATTTTTTAAACAATTTCCAATTTTTGAAAATTTTTCAAACCCACCCCTTAAATTATTTTATCCCATAAATTATCATAACTGATTAATCAGTTTGTGTAGCTTATACTTATGTAGGATGTGGCAACCTAGTTGTATAATTATACTACTTATAATTATGTATACTTCTTGAAGTCGCGTAGAATATTTAAGCTTTTTATAAGTAGTTTAAAACTTTTTATAACATTTTCTAGAACTTTAAATCAATTTAACTTTGCCAAAACCTTTAAAAAGTACTTTAATTGATTAGTTCGGTTTTAAAGCTTATAAATATAAATACTTTATGTACTCTCAAAAGTGTTTTAACCTAGTTATTTGAAGCTGAAAAGACAGTAAACTAGAGTAAACACTGGGAATGTGTTTAAGGAACTCATGCTGCACCTTTATACAGGGTATGTGCTAGACTATACATATACCCGCTTACCATTCTCCTACTTGTTGTGCGTTTTATTCGAGTTTAATTATATTTGCGTGAGCTGGTCACATTGCCAGCTGACTTGGGTTATGCATGAGATTGTGGCTAGAGAATTTGTCTTGGGTATGTCAACACACACATACACACACAAACCAGTTGGTGACGCATTTAAAAAGTTATTAACTGCGATTCAGAACAACGGCTGCTCAGTCAGTCAGTCTGGCAATCGGAGCAACTGTTGGCATTGGTATCGCTTTATTTCAATGTGTTTACTTCATTGTTGACTGTCTAATGGTGAGTCTACAGTTGTCGACAGTTGACGGTATTGTCAACGACATGATTTGTCATGCTCAGACACGTTTAATGAAGCGACCGTTGCGGTATTGGGCCTGACTCAACTCACCGGTCACCAAGCACCGGTGATCGATGGCCAAGACGGACGCCTCGTTTTGACCATTAATGGGTAATAAGTAAATTGCGTGCTTTGTCGTACGCCGAACGCATTACACATTCGCCGTGATTGCTCAGTTTTCGACACTTCCTCATCTCAGTGGCTGCAGCCGAAAAACGAAGGCGTTCGACATTTGACGTCTGTCTCAGGAGCTGACCTAAGGCTCTATATAGCCACACACCGCGCGAATCGTTCATTAATCAAAGCAGACAAGAGTTGAGTTTAAGCTGGAGAAGTAGAACACAACTCAAACTGGGCGTAATTCGTTTTACTTTTTTTTCGTTTTATTACATTATGAAGACATTTCGTGTCGATTGTTGCAGTCGCGTCAAACACTCGTCGTATGCGTAATATGGTTTTTGTGTGTGCCAAGCAATTAGTAGGGGGAGAAAGTGGATTATGGTAATATAATATTTGATTTGAAGTAGCTTCCTGTCCAACAACAACAACAACAACACTCATGGCATTCACTTCATTCACGAATCGGCCAGGCAAACGATTCATGACTTTGGCAGTCGCCTAATCTCTGCGTGTATATAATAGTAAGAGTAAGACTTGGAGTTGGAGTATTTTTATTCAAATTAAGGTCAAAGGCGGTCTTTGTTTAGTGGCAAGTGAAGTGGTGGGGGAGTGAAGGGAAGTGGGTCTTGTGTGTGGTTGTTTGTCCCTCGGCTAATGTTGGTTTCAGCGGCAATTTATGCTTTCAGTGGCATTTAATCAAGCGAGCCTTGAGGAAATTTGCACATTTATCGCATTCGGTTCGGCCTCCAAAATTTCTTAGCACTCGTATGCATATATCGTATCGAGTGTTGTATCCTTTGAACAACATCCTTCGCCCATATTCAACGCATATCCTTTGCATTGAATCTAAATTGTTTTATGCCTTTCACTTGGGCATCCCCTTGGCAGTCGTTTTCTTGCCTCGGCTGCCGCTGCTGCCACTGCCAAATATGCTAAACAGATAAAATTCGATTCGATTTCGATTTCGTTTTCTTATTTTTTTTTTCATTTTGTTTTGTTTTGTATTTTGTATTTCAGTTTACAGTTTTCGGTTTACAGTTTAGCGCTTAGCAGCGGAGTGGGGGAGACAAAACTTAATTTATCTCTGCCTTCTTAGCAGTGGGGCGAAAATTCTTTTAGGCCGAAAATTTACAATTTACATTTTCTTTTGACAACAAATTTAAGTAATTCAGCAAACAATGCAGTGATATTAAAAGCAAATGTTACGGATTTTTATTTTAAATATATTTACATATAATTAAATTTATTTGATTTGTTAAATTAATCACATAATACAATTTTAAATTACGAGTGTAGTAATAAATTAAAATTGTAACTTTTACTATGAAAATGTATTTAATTATGTATTAAGTTAAGCACAGATTTACAACTAATACACATTTTTAACTATATGAGAAAGGAAGAAGTAATTTATTAATTTTTTGACTATAATGCATCAAAGTCTGACATTAAATAAATAAATATATATTATACAAAAACTTATTTTAAGAATTTAAATAATTTGAAACATGTCTTTTAAAACCAAATTGAAGAATTTTTAGCTTACATAAATACAGATGTCGATATAGCTTAAACTTATTATAGTTTGCATGAAAATATTTTATTAAATTATAATTTAATTTTTATTTCTTCAAATGTATATTTAAATATTAAAAAATTTATATTAAACTGACAAAAATTTTGTTATTTTGGTTTTAAATAATTATAATATTATCAACAAGAAAGAAAAGTTCAGTCGAGCAGGCCCGGCCGTGTAATGCCCTCTGAGCTTCATTTCTATATCGAAGTAAGTGCTGTGAGAACTTAACTTGCACACGTTGTTTTATGTCTGTCTCGCAGCAGCACTGTGACTGCGCCCCTGCTATAAATTTATGTTTTTCGATGAATGATAACTTTGTTGATTTTAATCCCATCCGTATGTAATTTTCAGGATTGTTAAAAATTGTTTTTCTCTAAGCGTATATGAAATTACAAAACTATAAATTAAGAAATGAGTGAATTTATTTTGTTTCTTTTGCTCAAACCCAATATATTCCTCAGAGGTTATAAATATATAAATAAATTTGGATTAATATCTTAAATCATCAATGAAAATAGTAAAATTTATTATGAAATATTTTCTAAACTTACAAAAACTGCAGCCAACTGTGGCATCATTGCACTGAAAACATTCAAATATATATTGATATTTTAGGCCTGCTACACTGCTACAATTTTTGGCCATGTTCTTGTCAACCGTTATTGTTGCTGGCTTAAAGTGTCAACAACACGCGTTGGGGTTCAACCACGAGCCGATGACAGAGTTGCAACGTTTTGCTTTGCAGCACACAACACTAATGAGCCAGCAACCGATGTTGCCACACGACGCCGCGGCATGTCCCGTGTTGCAAGTTGCAAGTTTATGGCATTTGTTTCTGAGTTTCATATATATTTTTTTTTGGCTTTTTTTTTTGCTTTTTTTTTGCATTTTTTTTTTTTGGCTTTTTGTTTAGCTTTAGACAGGTTAAGGCAGGTTTGCCTTAGCCGCCGTTTGCTGCTCGTTGCTGCTTTTTTGTGTGCCACAACTTTGACATAATTCTGGACTCGACTGACAGGGCAACATATAGAAATATATTATACATATAAATCAGTGTGTGCGAGAGCGAAAGAGAGAGCTAAAAGTTTTTGGTTGCATTTTTTTTGGTGTTGCTCTTCATATTTTTTAGTTTCTTGTTTTTCCTTTTCGTTTTTTCGTTTGCAGCAAAAGTTGATAACGAGCAGGTGTTAAAATGTGACCAAGGTGTGTAGGCTGCCGTAGACACGCCCCCTTTCTGCCATAGAGGGGCACTCTACGCCCCCAAAACTATCTAGCTGCCTTCCCTTTTGGGTGATTACAAGTTGTTGACACTTTGCAGTTTGTGGCGAAAACTCAAAGCTAAAACAAAGTTGATGTCCCCTCGAGTTGCTGCTGTCCCTGCTGCTGCTGTTGCTGTGACCATGTCACCGCATTTGTCCCGCAGCTGCTTTTCGTGCTGCTGCTCTCTCGCTCTCGTCTTAAGCCCATTTGAGCTGCCAGCTTGTTTGTGGCTGTCATGTTAGAGTCGGTGTAGGGTGTGTGTGGGGGGGCGTATGTGTGTTTTTAGTGTGCTCTGTGTGAATTGGCCGGCCATATTCAGCCAATGGCAATGCACCCCCCTCTTCACTCCTTGCACCTTTATGGCATTACAAGTTTAAGAGCCTCGACGTCATACGTTGACTTTTTAATGAGCTTTCTGTCGGCAATTTGCCGTAAGAACCACAGACATACAGGCAGTGAAATGGAGTCAGGGGTGCAGTAGGGTAGAGAAGCGGTGGAGTGATGGGAGGGAAGGATGCTGGGTTCAGCACCTTCAACCGACAATACCAAAACAACATTTTTGATCAGTGCCCCAGTCGAATATCATTTCACATATCGTTAAAATTCGTTTAGGCGCAGCATACAAATTGCTACATTTCCGCTAAAACTTTGCGCAGCCACGCCCCCCCCTCCATTTTAGCGCCTTAGACCACAGGCACTTTAAAATACATATATATATATATATATAGTAGTATGTACGATGTGTGCTGCGGTGGCGTCAACGTCGTCGTTGTTGACTCTAAATTGAATGAAATTGAAAAATTCAACGCAACAGCAATTCCATTACACGTTTTTTTCCAGCCTCATTTTCACCGCGTTTACCACTCCCCCCCCCCCACCTCCACTCACCCACTAGCAAACTGCTTGACTCGAAATTTATTCATTACATGCAATTTTTTTTCATTTTTTTTTCATTTTTTCTTTTGCTGCTTTCACTTTCGTTTCGTTTATCTGACTGCCTCGCTTTCGCTTTCCATTGAATCTCTTCGTCTTCATCTGCGCTGTTGTTGTTGTTTGCCGCATTAGGCTGGCAATCAGAAATCATGTGTGAAATGAACAACAACAACAAAATAAGTACAAAATTCTTTTGCGAAATAAAATGAAAATCGCGGTGCAAACAGCACAAAAAATTCAACCACAACAACAGCAAGAAAAACAGGGGCCATTACCGTTTGCCAGAGGACATCTACAAGCATTTATCTTCAAGTGCTTGTGTCTGTATCTCTCTCTCTATCTATATCTCTCTCACTCACTACCTGCTCTCTTTCAAGCGTAAAGATTTTCACCTGTACACTGTGCAAAAAAAAGCAGCTTATAGAATGCATTTCAATATCAGCACTGCTTAAGTTGCTTAATAATTTGTATTATTCTCACTGAGGAGTATATTGGGTTTGCTTAAAGTATGTAACAGGCAGTAGAAGGCGTGACAGACCCCACAAAGTGTAAATATTCTTGAGCACCACTAACCACCGAGTTGATAAAGACTATGACATCATTATTTTTCGGTGCCACGCCCCCTTCGCCCATAAGAAACGAAACAATTTAATAATTTGCAAGCCTCTAACTCAGATATTTCTTAACCTACAGTTTTGTAACTTTCCACACGTTTAAAGACAAATAATATTAAACGTTTCTGAAAATCATATTAAGATCGGATTATAAACAAGAAAGTTATCATGCATCGAAATTTAAAACAGCTCTGTTGCAGCGCTGCTGTCACCAAAAGCAGCGTAAAGCGAAAAACGTTGTGCAAGCGAAACAGACATACAATCGCATGTGCATGCCAAGTTTTTAAAAAGGTATCTTTTTATTAACACTTTTTTTTACAAGTGTACAGCTATCAGTGTATGTGTGTGTGTGTGTGCTTTCAATTACATTGACAATGGCTGCGGTAACAACACCGGAAAGTGTCGTTGTTTTCTGGGCGTGGTTAAACAATCCGATTCCTCGTCCACAACTAATCAATATGAATGAATAAATAATCGTTTACAAATACCAAAGTGAAAGAAGCTGGAGAAGCAGCAGGAAGCAGAAGAAGAAGAAGAAGAAGCTAGAAGTAAATAGAAGAAGAAGAAGACGAAGCGGAAGCTAAAGTTTGTATTTGCAATCTGCATTTTATATAAATATGCTTATGTGCAATCAACAATGGCAGCCAGTCGCTTCGGATCAGCTTCAATTTCAGTTCCAGCTCCAGCTCCAGCTTCGATTTCAGCTTCAGCTTTAGATTTAGCTTCAGCATTAGCTTTTAGCTGCTAGTTGAGCTGTGGTGGCCATCTTGGAACTTCCGTTAGTTGCTTTTGATGCTGGTGTGTGTGCGACATGTTGGGCATTTCGAATGCCGAATGCGTATCCTTTTAATGTCTAATATAAATGCCCGATGTCTCGCATTTACTTTGTTGGCTGTCGTCAATATATGCGTTCGTTCGTTGGCAGGCAGGTCCTGTGACAGGACGCAGGACAGGACCATCGCCAATGCAATGTGCGTTTGACATGCGATTGCAATTGCCGACTTATGCTTATCGCATAAGCAAATAGCAATGTCGAGCTCCACGTCTGAAACAACAACAACAACAACTATTGCTGTGGTTACAGTCACATCCTTTGATCCATTCCGACCATTTCCCATTACAAACTGTGTTTGTTTATTCCGCAAGTTGCTGTCAGCATTTACCTTATCCTTATAAATTTAACATTTTCCCTGGAAATATAGCAACATATCTTTTCATTTTCAATTTCATTCTCAATTCTATTTCCATTTCCCACACATATAATTTGTGCTTCGAATGAATTTGTTTTTATTTATATTGTCAGCGGCTACATTCTCTATTATTTATTATTCATTTTTATTAACTTTTCTGCAATTGTGTTTATTATTTGCATTTCTTTTAAACTACTTTCTGCTCAGTTTGACATTTTTATTGGTATTTTACTTTAGATAAATATTACAATAAAATTCTGCCAAAGCCAAATAAACACATCAAGAACACAGATAGTCTTCAAGTTTGATTTATTTGCATTTTTGTCTTGGTTTTTGTGAGTAAAAATATTTATTTAAAACTCATAAGGTCTGTTTGTAATTAGTATCTAATATATTTTCTAAACATTAAATTCATTTTCCACTTTCAAACCTCATTTATGTGTTTTTTTTTTATAATTTATGCGATTTATTTAATAACTTTAACCCCATTTGAAAATTTCTGCATAAAAATTTATTTTAAATAAATTCTTTTCTAGATATTTCTGGCCTATTATTTACCTTTACCTTTATGGAAATTATCAAATTTTAATTTACATAAATTAAATATTGAAAGTGCCAAATTTAAATGGGCCAAATTCAAGTAGAACACAAATTTTTTGCTCTTTGGCTTTAAAACCTTCAAAGTCCTTAGGAAATTTACTTTTACCTCCTGTCTATGTGTCTGTGTTAGTTACGTATGTGTAAGTGTGTGTAATTTTGGTTAGTTGATGTCGCTTACAAACCTGCATACTAAATAAGCCCACAAGCTCTGATGGCACCTCATTCATTCCAAATTTGTAGTCTTCCGACCACCGCCACTCATTTGTTTTCTTTTCGGCGCCCCAAAGGCATGCCACAACAGCAAAAGGGTATGAGTTGATGTTGCTAGCGACATGTTCACTAACATATATACCCCCTTCCACATCACACCCACACCCACAGTATACAACACGCAATTACAACCGCACAGCATTGTTGCAATTGCACGGGAAATAGACTTTTTGAATGCGAATGCGTTGCACATGTCGTAAGGAATACGTTTAGAAAAAAACTTGCAACGCCGTAGCACCGAAAGCAGCATAAAGAGAAGCACAAACAAAAAAGAAATGAAATCAAGCATGACTCTCGAATTTGTGATACCCATTACTTAAATGTTTAAACACATTTGGTTTACCAGGCTTTAATGGGCTGATTTAAAAACCATTGCCTACTTTTAGATGCTTTTTTTATTCACATATATTCGAAAAGGAAATTTAATGTAAGAGGATGATGAGCTTAGTTGATTACAAAACACAATTAGAAGTAGCTAAAATATTATAAAATAATTTTTTAAAATAATAAGTTAACTTAGAACTAAGTTTTGGTTTATTAAACATAACATTTTTGCAGTCTTTTTAAACTCATCTAAGAGTTGTATGTATTTTAGTGCCAACATTTAGTTTAAACAGCTTAAAGAGAGTCTTCAGCCAGTTAATATACCCTTGCTTCCTGCTAAAAGGGTATAAAAATTAGAGAATCCCGTAGCAATAGAGGATACTTTTTCTTTTTTTTGTGTTAGCTACTTTCTTTCTCAGCTTGGTGCAAGCAATTTCTTGTTTTTTCCTCTCATTGTGCTTTATTTTTTTTTCTATTTTTATTTGCTTTTAGTTTGCAGTTGCAAGTTAGTTTTTTCCTTTCGAGCCGAAACACGAATCCAGGCGTGGGAGCAGCGGTTGGAAGGGACAAGGAAGTGGCAAGAGGAAGAGGCTGAACTGCTTGCTATTCCACATGCAGTAGACTGCATCCTGTCCCTGTGGTTGTGCTTGTTCTGCTTCTTTCTCTGTTCGTTGTCGTTGTTGTTGTGGATGTTTGTTGCTCGGCTTCGTCTTCATGTTTCTTCATGTTGTCAGCGTTGTCCTGACTAGCTGTTGTAGTTGTGACTACTTTTGGTTTTTGTGGGCGCAGTGCACTGCTCTGCTCTGTTCAGCTGCACTGTGCTGTTCTGCGCTGATGTTGATGCTGATGCTGTCTCTAAATCCGTGCTACTTAAATTGTCCCTAAAATCCTCGTGGCAATTCTATCGTCATGAAGCACATGCAGCTTTTGTGTTGCTGTATGAGAATTTAATGACATTCTTAAGTTGTCATCAGTGTGGAGTGGAGTCTAGTTGACTCGACCTGACTTGACTCTCAGGCTGGCAAAGATGCAGACTGGAACGTTACGTTAACTGGAAGCTGAAAACTAAAAACGGGTACTGGAAACTGTCACTGCTAGCCTAGCTACAACCTTCTACCAATCTTATTATCCCTATACTTGTCCCTATCAGACTTGTTGTTGTTGTTGTTGAGGCTGCCGCTGAGCATATTAAATTGACTGGGAGCAACAAAATGAGTTGAATCATTAGCGTACACTCTATGCGGCACACAAAATTGCGCCCACATATTGCGCAATCGCTAATGCTGCATGCCCCACAGCCCACCATGAGCATAGTACTCCATTCTTTTTACATAAAATATAAACAGAGATTCTAAGAATTACAAGTTTTTTAAAGAATATATTTTATATTTTACTAAAATTTTTAGTTTAAGTTCAGTTTTACTTTGATTTCTTTTCCTGCTATGAAAAATATTTCAATTAATTTTATAAACGTTTTTAAAAATGATGTAAAATATGAATAAATTTTGTTATTATTTTTTAATAGTTTTTAAATATGAATTAATGGATTTTAAACATTTTACTTACTTTACTTAGATTTTTACTGAATTTATAATGTTATAGTTTGTAATGTATTTACAAATAGTTCTTTGTTAAACCCCATCATATTGTGATGATAGCTTTAAAGTCTTTAGAGCAAATTCTAAATATAAAGTCAGGAACTTGAAATTTTGCATAAAAGTAATTTAGACTTACGTGCATTTTATAATATTTTTAGTTATTTCGTAAAAGTTTTTAGTAGTTTTATATTTCAACTGAACAATTGCTGAATTGAAGTTAACTTGAAGTGTTAAGAGTACTCCGAAAAATCATTAAGATTATTATTATTATTCACAACAACTAAAGACTAATAGTCTCTAAATATGAAATAATGGATTTTAAACTTTTTATTTACTTTTCTTAGATTTTTTTCTGAATTTATAACTTTATAGTTAACATTTTTGTAATGTATTTACAAAAAGTTCTATGTTAGATCCCATCATATTGTGATGATAGCTTTAAAGTCTGTAGAATAACCTCTAAATATAAAGTCAGTGACTTTAAATTTTGCATAAACGTAGCATAAACTTACATGCATTTTATAATATTTTTAGCTTTTTTGTACAAATTTTTTAGTGGTGTATAATTTAATATGTTTTCCCTCTATATTCAACAGTACAATAGCTGAATTGGAGTGAATTTTAAGTGTTAAGTGTACTCAGCAAAATCATTAAAATTATTATTATAATTCACAACAACTAAAAAAAGGATTTATGCCAAATTAACACAGTTTCATTCCATAGTCCTGTGGCAGTTGCAGTTGCAAGCTTCTTGCTGCTGCTGCTGCTGCCATGTCGTCTTTTGAAGATGAAGTCATATCAGCATTAGTGTCTTCTCTCTGCTGAACGCTTTCGGCAATGTTGGCCTGTCGGCTTTCCTGTCTTTTCTTACCACCATTTTCATTTGGTTCTTTTTGGGTTGCAGTTGCAAGGTGCAGCAGCAGCAGCAGCAGCAAGACATTTGCATTTTGTATTTTTGGGGTCAGATCTGAGAGATATGAGACATGCTCGTATGTGTCCCGTTGCCCACGGCGACTCAACATAGAGGAAGGAGGGGAGCTGTTAGGACATGTAATAGAGCTGAGCGAATTTAATTTCAATTTAGACCCAAAACATTTGCGCTGCGCGCCTGTCAAGCATTTTCCATTTGCATTTATTTTTGCGCTATATGCGCAAATCTTTGCTATTTGTACAAAGAGACAGCCGCAGACTAGAAAAAGCCGCGCACATTTGAATATGCAATTTGCAATTTGACTTGACGAGGCCAAAAACCGCGCTGTCGCGGCGCTGCTGCTGCTACTGCTACTGCTGCAACGACTGAGCCCGGACAAGACCAAGTTAATCTGCGGGCTTAAGAAATGCCAGACCAGACAGACGTACAGGCAGACAGGCAGACATACGGACGGACGGGCGATTGTAGTGCGCCCCAGAGTCGCAGAGCCCCAGAGTCACAGAGTTACAGTTACAGTTACAGTTATATAGTTACAGTTACATTTACAGTTTGCCACATAAAAGCTGCACGCCGCGACATTTTATCACAACGCCTGTTTTTCAGCATTCGCTCTCTGTTTTTAGTCCCTGTATGCTAAAACAGCAGCAAGGTCTGTTAAGAGGTCAAAATAAATATTAAAACAGCAGCAGCGTTGTCTAATTGTACGTCTATCTGTATGAAAATAAAGATTTACGAGCTAGAGCTATATTAAAGACAGCAGCAGCGTTGTCTAATTGTACGTCTATCTGTATGAAAATGTAAATTTCAAAGGATCTAAGTGCTATATTAAAGACACCAGCAGCGTTGTCTATTTGTACGTCTATCTATATGAAAATTAAGATTTCAAAGGCTTTAAGAGCTGGAGCTATGTTAAAGACAGCAGAAGCGTTATCTAATTGTACGTCTATCTGTATGAAAATGTAGATTTCAAAGGCTTTAAGAGCTAGAGCTACCAAAAGTTGTCGCAAAAATCGGTAAATAAGCTAAGTTTGTGAAATAAGGCAATCAAACTTAAACAGTTTGATTATTCTAAAACGTTATATGTACTAAATAACTAATTTGTCTATGATCAGACAGCTATATGTAATGGGTAGCATTGGAAAAATTGGCTAGAAATATATTTTTGGCATAGAAAACTGGTTTGCTTTCGAGCTATCTGACGGAAGTATATAGCAAATTGGGCAGCCTAAGCTCTTATAGTCTCTGAGATTCAAGTACTCATACGGACAAACAGACGGACACTACGAACAGATGAATAGTACGAAAGTAGCTACTTTTTTAGATTCGGCTGTTGATGCTAGCCAAGAATATATATACTCTATGGGATCTACCTAGTCTACTTTTGATTTTTACACACAAACTGCCTCTGACAAACCCAATATACTACTTCGTACGTCGTAGTATTCAAATAAAAAATAGTTTGCTCTTGAGGTCTCTCTTCATTGAATATTTTATAATATATATTATATAATATTTCGACTATTGCATTGACAAGTACAGAGTCTTTATCGGTGGGCATCGTTCGGCAGCAGTTCGACTAGATTTTCTTGTTGTTATTGTTGTTGCCGGGAGTCCTTTTTGCGACTCGGCGCTGACATTTGAGGCATGAGGCATGAGGCAAGATTTATGCACTGTGGCTGCAGTTGAAGACATCTGTCGTTTGCCTGGCGCTGTCTCTCTCTTTTTCTGAGCTCTAATAGCTTTTTATCCGACGGGCATGAAATATGCCGCGAAAATGGCAAATAGAGCCCAGAGAATATGGGGAAAGTGTCAATCCAAGTTTTTGTCAATTGCCCGAAAGAAGCCGCAAGTATGAGGCTAAAACCGTTATACGCTCTCCCTCCTTTCCGTTTCCCCTCTCTGCTCACAAAATGGCTGTTTGCCAGTTGTCAAGCGAAAGGGAAATGGCGGCCAGCAAAAGGTAAAATGGCAAAATGGCACCAAAATTGAACCTAGTTTAAGTACAACTAAGTTGTCTTGACACGCCACTGACAAGACTACATATACATTACGTATACGCACAGATACAGTTGCATGCACACACACACACAATTAAGTCATGTTAAATTGCTATTGTATGCGTTTGCAGTCATAAGCGCAGGCGGCAGCCCAAAATGAAACAATAAGCCACGTCCGTCAAGTCAACTTGAGGCGAGTCAAGAGTCAAGAGTCGAGTCGAGAGTTGAGTCAAGTTTTGAACGGAAGCAGACACACAGACACTGACAACACTTCGTCACAGTCAGAGTCACAGACAATGCGACTAGACAGCACAGACACCTAACGCTTGCCACACTATCACACCAAAGTACACACAACCAAACACACGTGTTGTGCGTAGTGTGTTGCTCTGTCATGGCCTGTGTGTGCCTCCTTCCTGCACTGAGACTGACTGGCTTTCTGCTGTTTGCCAGCAATGTTTGGAATTCATGCGTTCTGTCAAGTAATTTACCCCAAGCGCGAACCACAGTCAAGTAGTCCAAGTGGCTGTTGTAGGTGTGCATAGAATAAGGGTTGCACTACCGTATTCTCAAACTAAATCTGTATCAGTTTGTAAAGCAAAGCAAGTACAGGGTATAAGCTTGTATAGCAAACTAGCTACTTACAAATAAACAAACTATAACAAAGCTGTTCAAATTTGTATGTTTTTTTCAGGTACCGTATTTAATGTTTATTTTTTAATTTTTAAATAAAAAAATCATTCACTTGCAACGGACCATGAAATATATCTAGTATACCAAAATTATTATTATTGCATAATTTATGCATTTCTGAAATGATTTTTAAATTTCTGATTTTTATCGATCTCTTCAAAAATAATCATTATGTTATTATTATTATTTTTAAGTAATTTATTTTTAAGTAATTTATTTTTAAGTCATTTATGAAGAAGTTAACCATAATAATTATATAATATTTGATAAAAAAAAAAATCAAAAATAATGATTAAAAATGAGTAGTAACATAAGGCTACTGTAAAAGGCTTCATTTTTAGTTAATAAACTATTTTTTTTAATTAATTACAAAAATTAATACTCGTGAGAGGGGTTTGCGGGGGTGCTAGATAGAAAAAGAATATGCAATTACATTGGTGAGAAGTTTTTTTTTAAAAGCCGTATGTTACTGTTGAGTTTTATTTTGAGCGGAAAAAATAAAAATCATTTTCTATCATTTTTTTTTAATTTTTTTTTTTTTTATTATTAAATAAAATCATTATGGTTAATTTCTTCATTAATTACTCAAAAATCATGATTATTTTTGAAGAATTCGATAAAAAATTAAATTTAATCATTATTTAATGATTTTTAAAATATAACTCATAATGATTACGGTCCCTGGTTTTTCTTGCTCGCAAACCTTCCTATCGTGCGACGGCAGCGCTGCAGCAGTAAATTCACGTTTTTCGATGCATGACAACTTTCTTGATTATAATCCGATCTTAATGCAATTTTCAGGATAGCTCGATATTTTTTGCCGCTAAACGTAAGTTAAGTTACTAAGCTATACGTTAGGAAACGCGTGAGTTAGAGGCATGCAAATTTTTTAATTTGTTTTGTTTCTTATGGGCAAGGCGCGGCTGGTATCCACAACATAATGATGACATTGTCTTTATATTGCATTTGGGTAACAGCATGCCAAATTAAATTAGCAAAAAAATGTATTTTATCCAAGCGTGGCATCAAAAATTTAAATATACTAGTATTGGCTGACTAAATATGTGGTCGATGGAGATTACCATCTCTGATCAGGCATATATGTATATACATACTGACAACTACCACGCCTCCTTCTGCCTGTTACATATTTATCACATTCCTTATATACCCTTCAGAGGGTATAAAAACAGCTCTACCTAGCATCCCCCAAGATAGTTTTCAATAAAAATAGCACAAATTTCCCCTAAAGCAAACTATAAGTAATTTTAAACTATGCTACTTATAAATACACAACTAGTAGTAAAGTGCCAATCACAGTGCCGTCCATTAGACTATGAATGGCAAACACCTTTTTTAGGAGGGGCTAATTGCAAAGGTATGTACGTATGTGTGTGTTTACACTTGAATGGCACGCCAGCTCATTAAAATGTTTGAAATTATTCAATAGCCTCATTTTCTTGGCATTGAGTTGAAATTGAACCCTTTTTTGGGACAAAAACAACTTAACTTAAGTTCGCTTTTCGCTATTAAAATTTTATTTAAATGAATTTTGTGCTCAGCTAGCTTCCGTTAAGAAGAAGAAGTGTGTGTGTGCCACATTGTATTAATATTGCGTATACGCAATGTATGCTGACAGCCATTGATTTTGCCCTGAGTGTGTGCGTACCTTTTTCACACTAACTGGCAATCTATTATACGTATCCTTTGACCGTAACCATTCAACGTTCCATAGCTTCCCAAAGAAATTGGCCAATGTTAGCTTTGCAGCTGGTTGACTCCGAACTCTCAAACACTCAGAGTCTCCGAGTTCGTGTTCGTGTATGTTACGTATACGTATGTATGTTACGTATACGTGTTTTCGTGTTGGTTTTCCGTGTTGTTCGTTCCTTTATTAAAAAGTGTTCACTTGAGTCACTCGTCTTGTAGTTTTGGGCCTAATGCACACAATTTGCTTTTTGTATGTATTGGCTTTTCATGGCTGGAAATTAACATTTTCACACACACACGATTTGATGCATTAGCTTGGACAAAGACTAGGGTTACCTTTGGGGATTTGAAACTGTGACTTGGGAATTTAACTTGAAGTTGAAGACACGTCAATTAGCTGCCGGACCGGATGAGTTGCTTGACTCGAAACTTTAAGTTTTTACTTCACTTGACCAGAACTGTTAAAAAAAGCATTCGAATATATATTTTATATATATTTTATATTCGAATACTTTTTTTAACAGCTCTGATTAAAATGGCCGCCAAACCCACCAGAAAATCCTCCACAGATTTTTGGGGTCATATCAAATCCAGTAGAGCTATTGAAAAGTCCCAAAGGGGTGGGAAAGTAAAAAAAAACAAATTTAGTTCATAAGTGTGTATTAAAATCAGAGTTGTTAAAAATATATATTTTATATTCGAATGCTTTTTTTTAACAGCTCTGCAGACCGGATGAGTTGCTTGACTCGAAACTTTAAGTTTTTACTTCACTTGACTAAGCTGACTGCAATTGTTTTGACTGACGCATTGTTGTTGCAGCTTCCTGGTTTTGCTATAGCCACTTGCCATTTGCCTCATGCCCAATGCCTCATGCCTCATGCTTGTTGTGGTCGCTTGTCTTGTCTTGTTGCCTCTCCAAGTATCTGTTGTTGTTACTGTTACTGTGCTTCTAATTATGCGCCTTCTGCAGGGCAACAAACCTAGCTAGCTAGCTGCTCAGTGGTGCAGGGTACAGGGTGCAGGGTGTATGCTGCTGGTGCTCAAGTGGCTGCAACTGTCACAGTTGTGTTAAGATTTTGTGCCACAAGCACCAACTCAAAAGCAACAGCAGCCACAGCAACAGCAGCAGCAGCAGCTTGACTATTTTGTATACGAGTGTGATTGCGAGTGTTTTGTATGCGTTTGTATGCGTATGTATCTGTGTGTATTTTGTGCTTCTGATGTTTTTTAATTTTCGCGAAAATAAGCAATTCTCACGTAGTATTCATCTCGGCATGGCGTCTTCACGTGTTTTTTTTATTTTTTTTTTGCCCAACCTGGCCATAAATTCAATTCCAGCCAGTGTTTTGCCAGTTTTGCCTCAATGCTGCCTGGCTTCAACGGTGCCAGCAACAGTGGCTCTGTTTTGTTTTCGCCAACGGGCTACAGTGCCTACCACCTGCATCACACACTCGCATACAACTAAGAAAAACGCTTTGTACTACTTCAAAGCCAGGCAAATTTGCACTCTACTGTCTGTAGTTCTCTCTCTCTTTCGCTCTATCACTCTCCATTCTCTTTCTCTCCCTCTCTCTCTCCCTCTCTCTCTCCCTCTCCCTCTCTGCATTGCGTTTCTCTTTTCACTGTTTCACGTCTTTCTTCTTCTTCGTTTGCTGCTTCATTCACATTGTGTCTTTGCATTCACTTTGTTTATTACAAAAAAATTTGTTTTATTTTTGCTTACAATCGATTGAAGTTTAGTTTCGTTTTCGGTTTTATTTTTTTTTTTTGCTGCTTTTGTTTCATCTTGCTGTGTAGTTGTGTATGTGTGTGTGTGTGTTTCTTATTTTGTTAGCGTTGCTTTGATGTTGGACGCCAATTGTTAGCGTTCTTTTTTGGTTTTAACCGCCAGCATTTCCGCTTTCATATCAATTCGTATGCCATTTCCGTTTCCGCTTAGCATTAAAAAGCATTTGTAGTCGCTTTTTAAAAACTACATTTTTGTTCAGCTCTTAAGTAAATGTTGGTTTAGGTAAATATTTAATAACAATTAACAGTTTCCTCAATACTTGCGTTACACATCAGTAATTATTTCAAGTAATTACTTTTATAATGCATTTATCATTTCATTAGCATTAAAAAAACTAATGCGATCACTTATAATTCCTTATAATTGGTAAAGAAAAGTATTGTAATTAAATATCTTATTTAAAGTTCAATATGATTAGGTATATGCATACTTTAAATTTATTTAAAACAAGAAATTAAAAATTTTATTAAAATACAAAATAGTTTAAAACTCTACTTAAAGCTCTGAAAAACCAGTAAAATAGTCGCGAAGTTCGAATATTTACATGAAATAAAAATAAAATATTAATTAAGTTAATCAAATAAAGTTATAAAATATGCTTTATTTATTATATTTTAATTTTAATTTTGCTACCCCGAAAATATTTTTTTTATTAGTCCTTTAATACAAAAAGATTTGTGTTTTTTTCTTTTAATTTTGTGTGCTTAAACAAAAGTTGATTTTATCTATAAAATATTATTTTTTAACAATCCAAAATGTTTTAAATTAATTTGTTTGAAAATTTTACATTTTAAAAACTGTGGTTGTTTATTAAATTAAGTTTTAAACAATTGACATAAGTCAAGAATAAAAAGAATAGTTTCTGAAAAACATTTTTATTTCATTAAAATTTTTAACGGCCATTAAAAAATATATCATAAATATATTTTTAAGACTTTAAATGTAAGAAAATCTAATGTATTTATTTTATATCTTCTATTTTGCAGGTAAGTTAAGCTGCTTGACCTTACAAATGTTCATAATACCACCGTTTGAGCTGTGCATAACGTGAGTATGATTTGAGTTGATCAGCAAATTATATCTTAATTGTATTAAAATAATTATAGTCGTCAATTGTGGTTAAAATCACGTATACACACAAAACAAAACGAAAAGAACTCGTTGAAATCTTTGACAGCCGTCTGCAAGGGGCAGGGTTAATGGAGGGGTCAAGGGGTCAACGAGGGCTGGGAAATGCTTTGATTTCGTGCGATAATTATAACGTGCTCTCATGCGCCGCAGAGAACGCAAATTTGCTTACTTACTACGTGCAGCTATGCGTCATCATCATCAGTGTTGAGTGTGGATTGGTGGGAGTGTGGATTGGTGGGAAGGGAAGTGAAGGGAAGGTAAGGGAAGGGTCAACTCTATAGCGATTCACTCGTGCGTTTGGCGGGGCCGGCATTATGGATTTATTGCGTTGGCGACACGTTGATATGCCGCATGCCACAGAGTCCAAGTCGCAGTCCGTAGTCGAAGTCTATCGCCTTACTCGCCCTCCTTTCGCCTCAGAGGCAGTTTCGTGCTCATTGTTTTATGGGTCGCCGGGTGCTCGACAAGAACTCTTCAAGTGCTTGGCCGTTGGGCATAGTATGGGTGGGGAGGGGTGTAGGCTGAGGTGTAGGTGCAGGTAAAAATGGAGGTGCTCGTGCAGTTACTTTTTACCATTTTGCCAATTACCGCAAGGCTCGTGTGGCACTAAGTCGTTGCTTCGGGCGCTCGCTCGCTGCGTATACGTAATTTTTATTGGATAACGTGAGCTTTTCGCGTACGCAAGCCACAGCCAAGTCCTAGGCCAACATGGAAAAGCTTCGACAACATGGCGAATACGCAACCAAAACAAAACGAATAATTGCAGTGCCGCCAGAGAACAAGAGAAGAGAATGAGAGAGAGTGAGAGAGAGAGTGGTACACTGACTCTCAGCTGCATACTCTACACACACCTGACTGAGTGTAGAGTAGGCAGGAGGGGGGGGGGGGGATTTGGGAAATATATATCCAACTGTTGGGGTAGCTTTGGGGATTCGCTGATTGCGCCACTTGACACACATTCAAGAGCAGCGATTCGTAATTGTAATTGATTCATCAGCAAAGCAAATTAGCGCACTTTCTACTCACAACACACTTTCTACACTTTTGCAATTGAAATCAATTTGCAGTAAAGCAACTGAAGTGCTCTAAATGACAACAACAAAGTCGTTTATATAAATTAATAAGTAATATATATAAAGGCGTGTTCTTAATTGTGGCTAACTTCTAGCGAAATTTCCACATGGATTTACTGCTGCTTACAGTTTGAGAGTCACTGCTCGAAAACTCTACACACAACACAAATTTGGCGCCAAATGCGGTAGCGCTCTCTTTCTCTCACTCTCCAGCGTTCGCTTTGGCTCGTGTGCTGTAATACGAACGACAAACGACACACTGCCGAAGTGATGGAGTGCTTCGTGTGTGTTTCACAGGACACGAAGCCATAGCAGTGAAAAGGGACAAAACAGTTTGCGACTAAGACTCGTGAGGAACGGACACGCGGCCAATAGCAAACGGGCAACGTAGAACGAGAATTACGAATTGCGATTTGCGAATAACGAATGCACTCGAATTTAACCGCTGTGTGTTAGTGAGTGCGTGAGTGAGTGTTTGCCACAAAATTGAATGCAAATGTTTGAGGTACAAAGCTGCAGTTAATCGGCAGCAACTTAGCCATTGAAAGCGTCTAAGCCAAAAGTGTTAACAAAACTCCAGAAATGCAAAACGATCGTCGAACTCAATAGTCTTCTGCTACAAATCATTGAGTGTCAGCAGCGAGTCAGTCAAGTGTGAATTTCATATGATTTAAGGCAGAAACAAAACCGAAAAACCGAAAAACCAACAAAAAAGGGGCAGAGATTTGTATATTTGCTGCTGCTGCTGCTGCTGCATATGCCATATATAATTTAATTTGGCAAATGTGTTGGAAAATTGTACAGCAAAGCGAAAAGCAAAATGCGAGACAAAGGCGGCGTTGTCAGGCAGTCAGTCAAGCAGAGAAAGTACCAAGTAGAAAGTGGTAGAAAGGCAGCAGTCACTTTACTCTTTACTCTTGCAATTGTTGCGACTACTTTTGGGTTAAATGCTAATGGCTTTATGTAGTTCAAACACCGCTTGCCTAACTCTTAGGTTAACTAAAGAATAGCTACACTCTGCAAAATATACAATTGTGTTCTTAAGACATGACTTGTGGCTTTCTATTCGAATTGAGTATTATTTAGAGTAAGAATAAAATCTTAATAACAAGATCTAAAAGCTACAAAGCATGCAAATCGTACAATAATATGCAACAAACTAAAATAATAATTTAAAATTTGGTATTTACAATCCAAAACATTTAAAATTTGTTAAAGTAAAACTATACCTTTATATTTTACAAACACTTTTCCAAAAGGAAATCCTTAAATTCAGTAGAAATTAAGCAATCAAAACTTGAGATCAATATCGCAGCTGCAGAATTTTATTTTAATAAAAATAAATACTATTAAAATATAGTACTTACATGAAGCACTTCAGATTTTTAATGTTAAAACTCTTTAAATTTTTTAAAAATTTTCTAAAATTGAGGCAACAAATTTGAAGCTGCGTATACTTGATTTGAGCACATTGTGCAACATTTTTTTTTGTTTTTAAAACACTTTTCCAAAAGGAAGTCATAACAGTTCAGTAGAAACTTAGCAATCAAAACTTGAGACCAATATCGCAGCTGCAGAATTTTAATTATTTTTTAATAAAATAAATTTTATTAAAATATAGTGCTTAACAAGTCAGAAACAAACCAAAAACCAACAAAATATCAACACAAAAAAAAGCGACAGAGTTTAATAGTACATAAAGCACTGCAGAAACTTAAAATTAAAACTCTTTAAATATTTTTAAAAATTTTCTAAAATTGAGGCAACAAATTTGAAGCTGCGTATACTTGATTTTTGAGCACACATTTTGCTACATTTATCAGTGTACTTTCGGTTAAATGCTAATGGGTTAATGTGGTTTAAGCACTTCTTCAAGCACTCTTCATATCTACCTAACTTGCTATCTCTTTTTCGCTCTCTCTCTGTCTCTGTCTCCCTCTCTTTCTCTCTCTTTCGAACTATCGTTACATAGTATGTCTTGTTATTTACCTAGGCGCGCCACTCTCGTTAATTGTATGCAAAAAAAAAAACTTGCCAACAATCGCTGTTAGCTCACAACTGAGTGTAACTGCGAGTGTGTGTGTTTTGTGGGTGTAAATCTGTGTGTGTGTGTGTGTGTGTGTGTTTGTATCTGTGTTTCTATCTGCTTTTGTGGCACAGGCTTTGCAACAACTTTTTGGTTGCTGCTTCAATTACAAACAGCCACAACAACAGCAAGAACAACAGCAACAATAACACTATTTCCGCTCTAAAATTTGAGCCAAGTTTTTGAGCCAGCTGCGTGCTGCTTTCTCTGCTTTCTCTTCTATGCTCTTCTGTTTTCTTTGGCCAACTGGCAGCGCTTTAGCCACGTTTGCCGTTCACTTAGTAAATAAATTGGCAATCGCATTTAATGTGAGTTTATGTGCGTCGCAGGCAGCCAGGTTGCTGTCTCAGTTGCTGCAGACTTTTGGCATAGTTGTTGTTGTTGTTGTTGTTGTAGTAGTTTTCTACACATATATTTTTATTTTCATTTTCATTTGCTGCTGCTTCTTCTACACTTGCTGCTGTTGTTGTTGTGTCTTTGGGGCTTCTCGTGCTCATGTGCAAATCGTAAATTTACGTTAATGCCGAAATTTCACGTGATAATGACGTGATTACCTGGCACACACAAGACCCAAACACAGCACACCAAAAAAAAAGACGCGCTCACTCAAAGTGGGTAAAGTGGTGTATGGTAAAGTGGGTAAAGTGGGTCGGCTTTTACACCAAAAACACACACCAATACATGCACACTTAGGCTGGCTGCTTTTTTGGGTAAATAGCGCCACTAAATATTACGTTCCATTGCATATAAGACTGTCATTTGCCCCTCTCTCTCTGCACTGAACTCTTGCTCTACACAGCGAGAAAGTATTACAAAAATATTGTGCTAAAAAAAGAAAACTCTATTTTATATTTGCTAAATTAACAGCAATGAAATTTCTTGGGTATACAATTTTGTTGTTAAATTTAGCTCATTTTTTTGAGTTGGGGTTTTGCTTGAGTTTAGCATATTTTTATAGCATATTTTTAGGCTCTCTATTAAAAATCTTGTGCGCTTGAAAAGTGAGTGAAGAGAACATTTTAATCAGGTATTTCTGATTTAAAAGTGGGTGTTTTCTTAAGCTCAATTGAAGTATTAATGTTCTGTTAATATAAGGGCATAAAAATTCTACAAAAATAATAAATAATTATAATTAATGTGCATTGATTGCTACAACACAATTTGATCTAGCTCAGTCACAGGCCTCAACAGACATGGCTCCAACTCTTGTTGGCTTCTATTTCAAAAAAACATGTCATACTTCTCAATTAAACCATAAGAAAAACTTCTAGTTAGTTCCTTTAACTCATAAAATATGCAAATTAATAAAATAAAAACTATTTTTTAAAAAGTTGAATAGCCTTGCCAGTTCAGCTAAAGTATTTTCGCACTCAAATCAAATGCATATACATAAAATATATTAAATTAATTCCATTTATTTATTTTGCACTTGATAAATGATTTATTCAAAATTATTCCATAAATTTATACTGAAATTTAAGCATAGCTGCCGCTTAAATCAACTTTAATTATTATTATTATTTTTTTTTTTTTTAATGCATTTTTAAATAGTTATAATATATAAATAATTTAAAAGTTTAAATTAAATTTTAAATTTGAATTTAAATTTTAGAATTAATTTTTGCTCTGTGTACTTTGCTACAATTTTCTCTCTCACTGTTTTGTGTCGCCATCAAATTTTCGCTGCTGAACTCATTTAGTGAGCCGCTTAGTTGTTATTTACGGAATTTGGGCATAAACTACTTCAATACACAAACACACACACATACACTCACACACATAGTGTTTTAGCACTCTTATTGCATTTATAGCAGCTAAAAATTTGCGAGCCTCGTTTGCTTTTAGCTCAACATTCTCATCTGCTCATTTGTGGCTCAGTTGAAAAATCTATGACAAAATCCCGAGCTTGATTGAACTCTGCATTCTGCTTAATGCTCAACCTTAAGTTGTGTAGCATTTTAAATGCATTCAACTCTAGCGTTAAACTCTTTTTTAAGAAATTGGCAACAAAAGTTTTAGCATTTTGTGATTTTTTTTTTCGTAGTTTTTTGTTTTTTGTTTTTCACTCGTAATCGCAAAATGTCGCCTCATTCTTTTACGCTTTTGCCTGTGAACTTTTTAATTACTTTTGAACGACAATTCGAACTTTGCGCCTGTCGCTGTCTCAGTCTCAGTCTCTCTCTTTCGCTCTCTATGCTCTTTCTCACTCTCTTACACTCTAATTACAAACCAATTTATTGTCGACCTGTTTTTTTGTTTAAAATCGCGTTTCGTGTTTTTTTTTCGTTGCCTGCTTTTATTGCTTCATCTCAGCTGAAGTTTTGCTTATCAATGGCAACTATTGCATTGCATTGCGAATGAAGTCAGTCGCTTTTAGTCCGTTTTTAAATGTACGCTCGCAAGTTGCACGTTTCCGTTTCCGGTGCTACGCCTCGCCAGCCGCCAGTTTGTTAGTTTTACCTTGACATTTTTTTTCCAATGCTGTTCTTAAACTTTGTTGTTGTTGTTTTTGTTGCAGTTTTTGCTTAGTTACCTGCGCGTTTTTTATTTTTTTTTGCTCAACAGCTTTGTTAGGTGCTATGTTTTGCTTATTTTCTCTCACTGCTTCTCTGTCTCCAACTCTCTCGCACTTTTTGTTGCTTGTAGTACAATTCTAACAATATTTGTTTTTCTGCTCGAGCACTACTGCTCTCTCTCTCTCTCTCTCTCTCTGCCTTGCTCAGCTCAGCTCAGCTCTACATAAAGGTTGCAGGGTCCTTTCACTTTGCATTTTACAATTCTTCGTCTGCATTTGAAATCATGAATCATTTTTACTGCACCCACACTCAAACACTCGTTCACTCACGCCTCTGTTTAAGTATGTTAGTGTCGGTTTCAGTTTTAATGCAGCTTTGTGACTTACTGCTGCTGCTTCCCCTTCTTCTAAGCTGATTTTCATTGTTTTTCCCTGCCCCACGATCGATGGCTATTTTAAAGCATATGATGTCATGAAAATCTGACTACCTTTGGATTGTTTGTTTTTTCATTTTTTTTTAAATAATTGCTACCACAATAAATTATTAAATCAACAGCAATTACTCAAGCGATCAATTGGCGATGATATAATCAATCAATGCTGTTGGCCAGACTGTGGTTTACCAAATGAGCTCAACACAACAGTCGAGACACACACAAATAGACTCGAGTATAATGCGTTTCATGACTGCAATTATATACATACGACTCGACTGCCGCACTTTATTAATACGTATACGCAGCGTATGGGGGGCAACTACTTGTACATGCCCACATGGCATTTTGGGCTCAATTGCTTGCAGGTTTAGTTACTCCTCTCATTCGTTAGTTCAAAGTTTCCCTCGTTACACCCACTTCAAATGAGTTGCTCGTGAGTGTGTAACGTGCTTCGAGTTCGAGTGCTACGTAATCGATATTACAATGTATGAATTGTGCGGCCATATTGGCGCCACTAAGCACATTGTACATTGTACTGTGTGTGTACTCTTTGCCTTCTTTTGCCTCAAAGGGGAAAAGCGGGAATCAGTTAGAAACGAACAGAAGCCGTTGTGAACTGTTTGCACTGCAAACTTGCTGAAAACTCAGTGACTATGCATCATATTGTATGTATGTGCGTGTCTCTGTGTGCCTTTCCCTTGAATGCTTTATGAGCTGCAGACAATGAGTTCTATATACTAGTTGTTCGATTTTATATTGTGCTTCTTATGACTGCTCATAAATAATTAGCAAATTACATAAAAAAATTTCAAATGTGCCACACTAAAAGTTTGACAATAAAAATTGGAAACAAGGAAGAAAAATTAAATCGAGCATGCCGATCATGTAATACCAAGAGCTCTGTGATAGATTTTTCGATTTTTGGCCACTGTGCAGAGTTTTATTTCCATTTTATATGAGCTCATATCGAAATAAGCGCTTTAAGAACCTTTTGTTCACGCTGCTTGTGTGTCGGCAGCGTTGCAGCAGAGTGACTGCGCCTCTGCTATAAATTCATGTTTTTTGATGTGTGATAACTTTCTTGATTTTAGTAAGACCTTAATCCAATTTGCAACATCGTTTGATATTGTTTGTCTCTAGTCGAGTGTAAAGTAACAAAGCTATACGTTAAGAAATACGTGAGTTAGAGACGTGCAAATTTTATATTTGTATTGTTTCCTATGTCTGTTACATCCCTTTTTACGAGCCCAATATGTGGAATTAGGTTTAATTTATCAAGCCAAATCCCTGTTTGTTGTTTAATATTGTTAATTAATAGTATTTTGATTATTTTATTGTTTGTAAATACAATTATTAGAACGTATGTTAAGTTTTCTGCAAGCGTTGTAATGCAGCTCGGCTCCTCGATCGTAACTCACTTCTCTTACATTCTGTTAACTTGCTTAACAGAAAATTATTTAACAGTGGGTGGTCAGAGCGGCGTTGCCAGACTCATTTCACCACAAATATACCCTTCATTATTCATTAGATAATGTGATTTAATCGTGGAAAATGTAAAGTAGACGCCAGAACTTAGCTCTTTTCTGTCTATTTTCATAAAATTAAATTTGACAAACTCTATCAATTTTATTTTAATAACAAATAGAAACACTGCACAAAGCATTTTATTAAGAAACTTATTTTATTATTAGAAACATTTGCAGTTTTTTTGCAAACTGTTTTTAAAATAAACTTAAATTTCAAATATAAACTCTGTAAAGAATTCAATTTGAATCCAAAACAGTTTAGCAAACCAAGATCTTATATACAGGTAGATATGTAGATATATACATACATATTCAAAAGCTAGCTGTAATAATTCGATACAATACAGTTGAGTTTTCTGTCGTGACTTGTCGTTTGGATTTTGACAGTTGCACTCAATGTCGCTTATTCGATTTTGTCGATTTTCATGTGATTAGTGTTTTTTGCCAGCGTTATTTGCAGCCAGCAGCTGTCTGACAGACTAGTCTCGCGTTTGTCTCCTAGCGCCAAGAGAACAATATACAAAATCATATATACATAACATAACATATATAAATGTGAGACAGAAAACCAGAAAAAACAAAAGCAAAACGACGGCTAACAAAATAAAGGAAATCAAAACAGGAAAATTCGATAGCTCAGCAAAGTCAGAATTTCCATTTTGTGTGTGTGATTCTCTTGTCAGTTGTCATTTTCTATGAATACATTACAATAGAGTGGGATAGAGTGAGACAGAGTGAGATAGAGTGAGGCAGCGTATGTGTGTGTGCGAGAGAGAGAGTGTACATATGTGCTTCAGCTTGAATTGCAATGCCGCCATCAGTTTTATTTGACTTTTGCTAGAGGAGCAGAGCAGGAGTAGAAGGCGCAGAAGCTGCTGCTTTCTCTTTTCGTATTACACGCTTCAATGTTTTTGTAAAATGTGTAAATGAGCTTACAATAAGCAGCACAAATATCTATACAGAGCAACAACAATGACAGGCTATTAAATATGTATGTGGACACTCCCAAAAATAGCTCAAACTCCAACTGCGCCTAGTAGCAAATCTACTAGCCAGATTCACTGATTGTTAATGTAAATGTCAAAATAAATAATAAATACAATTTTTATACCCTCTGAGGGGTATATTGGGTTTGTGAAAAGTATGTAACAGGCAGAAGAAGGCGTGGCAGACCCCATAAAGTATATATATTCTTGATTAGCATCAACAGCCGAGTCGATATAGCCATGTACGTCTGTCCGTCTGTCCCTCTGTCCGCCTGTCCGTCCGTATGAACAAACAGATCTCAGAGATCGTAAGAGCTACAATATCCGTTTTAGTCAGTATCGAGCACATATTTAGTCAGTCAATACAAGTTTGTTTCCTTTTTTTGATGCCACGCCCCATTCGCCCACAATTAGCGAAAAACCAGACATACCTCGGAAAAAATACAGGTTTTTTGCAAATATCTTGGTAACTATAACACCTAGGGACACCAATTTTGACAAGCAGGTTGCTAGATACAATATATAGATAATGCCATCAACATTTTTTGGATGCCACGCCTCCTTCGCCCACCAAAAGCTCAATTTCGTTGTAACTTTGCATGCCGCTGGCTCACTTATTTCTTAACGTATAGTTTTGTAACTTGGTGTATAACTAGAGAAAAATAATTTCAAACGATAGTGAAAGTTCCATCAAAATCGGACTATAATTAAGAAAGGTTGTCATACAACGAAAATCTTTACTTTCAAGCAAGGCATAGCCACGTGCATTGCACTGCGAGCGAGATAGACATATAAATATGTGTGCATGTTTAGTTCTTGCAGCAGCTACTCTAATTTAAACTCTTATAGTTGGAAACGAAGCTCAGAGGGTATTATACGGTCGGCATGCCCGACTGACATTTTCTTTCTTGTTTTAATATGAGTATAATGGAATTGAATATCCATTTAATGCGCACATAATGAGAGCAAAGCCCAATACTCTCTCACTCTCTTCTCTCTCGCTGTCTCGTTCAGTACTTTGTGCATAATTGGGGCTCAAGCGTGTTAATTGATAGTCCAATTAGTTGTTGTTGATCTGCAGTTAGTCACTTAATTAATTGATCATTATAATTTTTTGTCGCATTTCGTTGGGATTACGCTGCATACGATACGACACTCAAAGGACTGCTTTAATTATTCATTTACATACATAAAATGCATTCAATTGAGCTGTCTGGTGGCAGAGACAAACGCTTAGACATGAGCATAACTTCACAACCTCCCCAACAACAACAACCATTTGGTCATCCATTTATCTATTCATTCATCCATTCATGCTTCTTGGGGGCCAGCTACATTCAATACTGCACTCATTTATTCATACGTGCGCTTATTGCAATGTTCATTGGTTTATATTCATTATGGCAATGGCACTCGGTGCGTTCCAAGTAGCACAGGACAGGCAGCAGTAGCTGTAGCTGTAGTATGTGGCATGTGAGAAAGAGAGGGTAACAGCGAAGAGGGAGAGAGAGAGAGGCAGTACAGCAGTAAAAGCAGCAGCAGGAAAATGCTCTTGACTGCTTTTTGTGTATGAGCGTGCGTTTCGATACGTTCGATAATCCAATAAATATTTATGAAGCACTTTATTGGAACAACACCGAATTACTTTATATCTATATATATATATGTATGCATACACATAGACGTACATACACTGAGCGAAACTATAAATCAAGTAGTTAGTTGTCAAGAATTTCTTGAGACTTTACTTGATTTGATGCTCCTTTTTGGCATATATTTCTTAAGGGCATATTATTTAAATTTATTAGAATATATTGATTTAATTCAATTTATTTATTATGCACTTGATAAATACTTTATTCAGCTTATTTTCCCTAATATGTACTTAATTATAAAATGAAATTTAAGCATAGCTGCTGCTTAAATCTTTACTGTACTTAATTTGATGCTCCTTTTTGGCATATATTTCGTAACGCATGTTATTTAAATTTATTAGTTGTATAGAGCAGTATTATATCATATTATTCTGTAAGTTTCATTAACAAAAAAAGTTCTATATTCAACTTCAAGTCACTTTCTTGCAACTTTCTCAACCATTTCGCTCTGTGTAAGTTCATAGAGTTCTCCATAGTGTTTTCTCATGGAATTCGCAGCAACTCGTGTCATGAAGAAGAACTTGCACAACAATTATAAAAAACAAAGCAGATGAACAGCAGCAGCACTTGCATCGCATATCGCTCATACGCACCAGTGTACGTTCGAAGCGAATGCAATGCTTTGATGCGGTCAGTCTGGTCAGACAGTGTGTGTGCTCTTCGCGGTTATTTTGGTTTGTGCTCCAACTCACAGCTCACTACCGCTTTTTTTATTAATAACTTTAAAAGCATAGCCATTGTGTGTCTGTGTGTGTGTGCTGTTTGTGCTTATTGTAGCTTTAATTATATAGACAAAAGTGTTTGCTATTGCAAAACTCTCTCTAGCAGTTTGTTGACCCAATTAGCTGACAAATGGCAAATGGCTTAAACACTGCCACTGTCAAGCCTCCTGTCGTGCCTGTCCTGTTGTTGTGTCCTGTTATTGTTGCTGAGCTGTCCTTAGATGAACAGGACTATCTACTCACATATCACTGCACACAAGTTGCATTATTAATGTGAGGCCAGTGTTGAAAATGGAATTGTAGTTGAAGCTAGAAATTGAGTTGCAATTGCAGTTTGCAGTTTCCAGTTGATGTTTTTGTGCCTTATTTATTAGCGTTAATAGGTCAATAAACCTTTGGGCCATTTATACACCTACACACTCATATTGTAATCAACAATTTACGATTTGTTTGTGCAAGTTTGTGCTTGTTGAGCAATACCTATGCTAAGGTTAAGGTCTCAGCTTACAGCTTAATGCTGCTGGCATTTAAGGAATTACTTTTCAGTCAGCCATTTGCATATTTTGCATTTGGCCAAATTAAAGTGCAATCGGTTTAAAATATGCAATTATTGCAACAGTGGTGCGATAAACAAACAATAAATGCTGTTAACCAATTGTAAATACAAATAATGAAAATGCACACACAAAAAAAAAAACAAAACAAAAAACTAAAATAAAAATCAATAAAATTGAAAAACAATAAAAACGACAATAAAATCAATTTCTGATTAAGGGCTGATACACTGATAAAAAAAAAACAAAACAAGGCAAATATAAGTAATAAAAGTGAAGTTAACAAATGCTTAGAAACAAATCCTTAGGACTAAAAAAAACATAACTTATATTACATTTGAAATCAATTTTTAATTGATGTATTAAAAATTCTTAATGCTTTCGAAAACCAAATTCTTAATATATAGTTCATATATTTTTTTAAATTTATTTTAATTAATTTTAAAGTACTGAAAATTTAAAAAAAATTTATAACGATTTGTAACGATGTATTAAAAATTCTGAATACTTTTGAAAACCAAAATCTTAATATATAATTCATATATTTTTTTCAATTTATATTAATTAATTTAAAAGTACTAAAAATTTCATTTCCTGCTTTAATTTTATTTAAGTATACACTCTTTTTTAACAGTGTAGTGCAAAATTTTGTGGCTGGCACACAACAGCAAATTATTGACCAAATTTTCATGCAGACATACCGCAAAAATTGGGTACAAGAGCAGACAATTGTCGGCTGGTGATTGAAGCAAAGAGCTTGTAAGAGGCAGTGGGTTATAGGGGGTAATAAGAGAAAGAGTGGGTGGTGAAGGGGAAGGGGGCAGTTTACAAATGCATAACTGGGTCAATTTGACATGTAGTTGTCGCAGCAACTCCTGACGTCTCTTGTACATTTGCCCCAGCGATATTTGGCAATGGGTGGGACAACAGGGCGTATGAATGTCAATGTATACAATTTACTTGGTAACGATTTTTCTTGCAACTCGGCAAGGCCAGTAACGAGGGGGGCAGTAACGAGGGGTGGGTCAGAGTGGAGTGTGAAAGAAACAGACAGACAAATAAATTGCAAGGCATGCAATAAGACGAACCAAATGTGTGTCTAAGTGCCGTCTGTCTCTCAGTGTCTCTGTGTATGTGTATACAAATAAAATTGTACACGAAATTGACTTTTCCACTGCAGCTGTGTGCTGTGTGTGTGTGTGTGTGTGCTGCAACCCTCACCCAAAACATGACTTTGACTAACGTTGCTGCTGCATGTAAAATGGACGCCACGCTGCATGCCACACGTTTTTCCAGTAATCATCCATTATCCTAATGCCGGCCATGTCCATGGACAGCACAACAAAAGTCTCCAGAGTATGGCCAGAGAACAATGTGTGTGTATAAGCCAGGTCGATTGGATTATGCCTTAACCATAGCGCATACAGGTTGGGCAAGAAGCTGAATCTGAATTTGAATTTGAATTTGAAGCGGGCACTTATGTGAGCGTATGCTCTGCCTGACCTATGTCCTTTTTGCTGCACGACTCTGCTGCGACATTTATTAATGTTGCTACCCAAAAATCGTTGCATACTTTTAGATGCAGCCCAAAAAAAGTCCGATTTGCGTAATCATATTAATTGGCCACAAATGCCCTGTGGCATTTAAATCGAATGAATAATATAAAGTTCTCTTAACAAAAGTAGTGGGATGAGCTAACGTAAAGTGTGTTGGGACTGTCAAAGACCCTGTACTTATGTCCTTTTTGCACGTCTCTTCTGCGACATTTATTAATGTTGCTACTAAAAATCGTTGCATACTTTTAGACACAGCCCAAAAATGCCCGATTTGCGTAATCATAATAATTGGCCATAAAAGCCCTGTGACATTTAAATCGAATCAATACTATAAAGTGCTCTCAACAAAACTAGTGGGATGAGCTAACGTAATGTGCGTAGAGACTGTGAAAGACCCTGTACTTATGCTTAAGCAATTTTAATTGTTGATTTTACGCTGCATTTTACAAGTTTTTGGCATTTTTTTGAAATCAAATCAATATTTTTACACTTAACAAGGATAATTTCTATAACAGATCTAATATTAAGTTGTTCGATTCTTATAAAATTATAGCTTTTCAATAAAAAATACAACGATTGTGAGATTTTTATAGGAATATGTACAAATTTAACAAGTTTTTCACCCAAAAACTTATAAGTTTTCGTGGCAGATATATGATAAAGTCGAAGATATTTGATAAAAAATATTTTATAAAGTTGCAGCTGACGTCTAAATAGTGTAATGCACTACTTTTTCAAATAATTTCAATAGAATCTACTATTTTTTTACACAACTACACGGTCTGAAGCGTGTACAGCTGCCTCTGCATTTGTTTCGAGTGCTCCAACCTTTTTTCCTCCACCAAATAGATGCAATTAAAAGTATTTATTTAGTACAACAATCGATCGCTATTTGTACGTCACTGATTTCTGATTCAGTCAGCTGCATTGATTCACATACTAAAAAACACTCTAGCCAGTCAATCGATACTCATAAATTTAGGTTGTAAAATGGCAACACACTTTTAAAATAGCTTCGAGAGCAGTGTGCGTGGGTTCAAATTTCAGTCTGGGCTTTTGAGAGTTATAAAGGTTACTCCGTTCGTCTCAGCTTAAAGTCTTTACATTTATTTTTGAATCAACACACCGCACAGACAATTGATATGTGCCACAAATATTTAAGCAAATGCCACGTCACGTATACGCCCCGGTTGTTGTACATATGTCGTGGATTATTTTTATCTGTCTGTCTGTCTGCTAGTCGGTTTTATAATTGTCATACAATATGCTAGCATTTTCATATTCATTTCCATTAAAGCGCTGCAATAAGCTGAGAGAGAGAGTGGCATATGTTTGGCAGACTTTTGACAGCAGTTGGCCAGAATAATAATAATAACAGCAAATACAGCATCGATCAATGCTGCTGCTGGCTCATTTCAAATTTTCAGAAACAATAAAACTCGACTTTCATAATATATGAGACACGGTTTTGCCGACCCCGTGACAGGCAAACGGATAGACAGACAGACAGCCAGAAAATTGAGTGCCAGTTACTGATTTTCCGCTTAATGCTGTAGCTGTAATTTAAGCGCAGTTTGTCTGTCTGACTCACTGACTCACTGACTGACAGTCAGACAGACTTTGTTTGGCAGCATCAACTTCAACTTCAACTTGAACATCAACTTCAACTCATTACCGGCCACATTGTCAGCTGGTGGCATTAAGCAAGGTTTGTCTGTTTGTTTGTTTGTTTGTGCCACTGTGAGATTATTACAAATTCATTACAGTTTGCAAATGTAATTATGCGCTTTTGAAGAGTGTTTTCCCAACTAGACTAAAGTCAACACAAAAACACACAGCTCAACTCACAGTCACTCAAGCAGTTTATTCTCCCTTTCGGCACAATTTTCCAGTTCCAGTTCCAGTTGCGCGCTAAAACTTTCTGCATAAAATTGCTATGCATTAAACTCACATAAAAGTTGCTACAAAAAAAAAAGAAAAAAAAAAACACAAACAGAAATTAAACCGATTAGTCAGAGTCAACTGAACATTATAAGTCAAATTGTGTAGCTAATTAGAAAAAATTGCATGCTGAGGTGCAGAGGCGAAAATGAAAATAAAATGATTAAACCAAAAAGAAAACTATATTAAATAAAAGTATTTGAAAGAGAATTTGATGGCAAATATTGACTTTTTTGAATATTATCTAACATTAAGCTACACCTTAAAGCATCTTCAGTTTTCCTTAATACTCTTTCTGTAAAGCATTCCAGTTAAAGGGTAAAATTTCCCAAGCAGCTTTTAGCAATAATTATTTTCCACCGCTGCATTTCTTCATTAAATGAACATGTTTTAATTATAGTTAATTATATAATATTATCTAATATTTAGCTACAAATTAAAGCATCTTTCTCTTTCTGTCTCTTTCTGTAAAGCTTTCCAGTTAAAGAGTAAAATTTCCCTAGCAGCTTTTAGCAATAATTATTTTCCACCGCTACGTTTGTTCATTAAATGAACATGCTTTAATTATAGTTAATTACTTTATTGTACGCCTTCTTTATGCATTTGAAGGCATTGTCTTACTGCCAGTTAAGTGCGTCAAATGCGGAGACGACAACTGTCAGCAGAGAGACTGCAACATGAGAAGGGGGCGACATGGGACTGAGAAATGTCAAGTGTTGGCAAGCAACAGTGGAAAGGGGGGAGAAGCGTTTGCATCTTATGATGCAGCGGCATCTTATGATACCTTTTAGTAGACCACACTTAATCACATCAATGTCAGTGCAAACTGAGAGGTTAAACTTTGTTGTTCGCCTAGTCGTATACGTAACTTGTGAACTGTCAGTCAGTCAGTGAGTGAGAGTGACTGCAAGTTTTATGAGACGCTGACAGGCGCCTAATTAGATCTACAGTGCCAGCGATATATATACAGATATACGACGAGTATATTATGCAGTCGACTTTTGCGAAATTATCTTATAAATGCACTTAGTAGAACAGTGGCATGCAGCATGCAGCATGCAGCATGTGGCATATGGCATGGCTGACATGCACAATATGCTGCTTTGTCTTCGTCGGCTTTCTTGGTGTCGAGCACTTTTGTTGGCCTAAGAATTCCAATTTAAATCGAATTTCGTTGCCCGGCATTTGAAAGACATTTGTGGTTTGGCATTTAGTCTCTGCACCAGAGAACTCTTGGCCAAGTCAATACAACGTCAATGCAGTGCTAATTCTCCAACTGACATTGGCTTCAGCTCTGCTGCTGCTCTGCATACAATTTGTGGTATATATTTATTGGCTTGTTTGGCCACACACACACCCGAAGAGTGGGAGAACTGAGCTGTTGGCCTGCTAAGCTGACCAGGCTTAAAGCATTGACCATTGACATAGATATTTGCACATCTGTCGAGTTCCCAGCCATTTTCTTCCATTTCCACATTTTCATATGTTAAATTTAAATTTCTACAAAATTTCTACCACAAAAGCGAGAAGCTACATAGAGCGAAATAACCAAGAGTTTTCCAAATTAAATCGGCACTTTATGAGTTTAATAGCTAACTAAGAATAATATGGTTAAATTTAACCATTTTTTAACTCTTTATTAAGTTAAAAGTAAATGCAGTGAAGAACTATTGTAAAATATCAAAAACTTAAAAACCCTTGACTACATTTGATTTTAATGAACCTTGTGCCAAAAAAAATCAAGTATAAGAAATTGAATTTAAATTTGAAGCTGGCACTTGTGTGAGCGTGTGCTCTGCCTGACCTATGTCCTTTTTGCTGCACGACTCTTCAGCGACATTTTTTAATGTTGCTACCAAAAATCGTTGCATACTTTTAGACGCAGCCCGAAAATGCCCGATTTGCGTAATCATAATAATTGCTACCAAAAATCGTTGCATACTTTTAGACGCAGCCCGAAAAAGCCCGATTTGCGTAATCATAATTATTGGTCACAAATGCCCTGTGGCATTTAAATCAAATCAATACTATAAAGTTCTCTCAACAAAACTAGTGGGTTGAGCTAAAGTAAAGTGTGGAGACTGTCAAAGACCCTGTACTTAAGCTAAAGCAACTTTAAAAAACCTTTCATTACATTTGATTTAAATAAACCTTGTGCCAAAAAAATCAAGTATACGTACAAATATTATAACTATTTAATTCACTTAAAATCAAGTATATATACTTTATCGCAAATAATTATAACTATTAAACTCACTTAAATTCTATTCACAACTAAATTTAAAACAAAAATAGCTCAACGAAACTTCTGAAATGATCATTCAGTTTTTTTTTTGTAAATTAACCCACTTTTCTTGCGGTGTACAATCTGATCACGCATGATGGCAGCTGGGCTGCCAATGACTTACCTCCACAGTTGTTGCACAGTTGCAGTTGCAAACGTTATGTTAACTTATGCAACAACTTTCAACATTAAATAAATACATTCTGAGACCGAAACGAAAACGGAAGCGTTGGTAGAGTAGCGGGTGGAGTTGGAGTAGGCGATGGCAGTCTTCAGCTCAGGTTGTAGCTATAGCTATAGCACGTAACAATTTGTGAGGGCAAATATGGCTTTATTTTAGTTTCAATTTTTACTTCGTTATTTTTTCATGTACTATGCAAAGAGCAGGCAAGCAAGAGAGACAGAGAGGGAGACAGAGAGAGAGAGATAGTGAGGCCGTGTGTTTGTTTTAGAACACGCTGTGTGCCTTGTTGTCTTTGGCAGCTTCGTCGTCGTTGTGCTCAACGTCCTTTTGCCGCCATTTTACGCTCGTTATGGCAACACTTTGGCTCAAAAGCAAACGATGCTGACAACGTGCACGACTCAAACGGCCGACGCGCCACAAAAACAACACACTCACACACACACACTCGCACACACAAAAACTGAGATGAAAAATGTAAAAAAAAATATGCAAAAACTAAAAAATTGTAGCAGGCAGGGCGAAAACAGGCAAACGAGCCGACTTTTAAAGACCTTCTACTTGTTAAAGTGCCCCGAAATGCAGAAGTACATTGATTCCAGAAATGAAAATAGTTAAATTTTCAATTTTATTTATAAAGCTTGTTAAAATTCAAGCATTCATTGCATATTTTGTATAAATTGAAATAATCGAAAACAAATTTGTATTCATTTCAGACATTGAGTTATGACAATCTTGCCATATAACAATACTAATTTATTGGGATATTCTTAAAGCAAAACTATTTTTTTTAACTTATTTCCGATTTGCGTATTAGAGCTTTATTATATAGGGTTTCGATTCTTAGCAAATTGGCTCTCGGCTATTAAAATTTGTTAAAATTCATGAATTCACTGCATATTTTGCATGACTGAAATCGGAAAGTAATCTAAAACAAATCTATCTTTACTTTAGACATTGGAGTTTTAACAAACTTGCCATATAATAATATTAATTTATTGAGATATTCTTAAAGCAAAACATTTTTTCGAAACTAGTTTTCGTTATGCGTATGACTATTATATTATAAAGTAGTTCGATTGCTACTTAATTAGTTTGGCTTATTAAAAACAACTCCATTCAAATAATTTGTGAGGTTCTTGGCGTAAGTTTAATTACTTTTCTAATTATGGCGGCTTGAGAAATGGAAATCAGATGCTACTAGCTGTTTAAATTTATAGCTACTAAGTTATCCATTCGCCTATTGCTTCTTATACAGAATCTGTAAATTTAAAGGGGTGATTAATGGTTGGATTTTAAATCAGAACCAGTTGTTTTGGTACCAAATGTATATTTTACTGTTTTCTGCAACACAGAATTCTTTCTGTTGCAATCAATACATTTAGTATAGTGGTTCTCTCACATTTCTGTATAAAAGAAATTCACTATAAAAGATGTTATAAAATGAAATCGTCTGGAAATGCTGCTGATCAAGAGTATGCATATATACTTGAGTTCTTCTGCCTGTTGTACACATTTTTTTTCTCCAAGCAACTTAATAAACTCGTGTACTTTTAGTAAATACTTGGTCTACAAAAATATATTATTGCGTCGTGTGCGGCTCGTTATGTGCCAAACACACAGAGGCGACACACAGCGAAAGAGAGAGGGAGAGAGAGAGGGAGAAATGGAGCAAAGGAGAGTGAGGAGAGGAAGAGTGGCAGAGCAGCGAAAAAATCATTTCAAGCAGAAACAACAAGGGAAATGCACAAAACGCCTTCGCGCCTTGCAGTTTCCTTCCTCCACAAATGCTGGTGTGTGTGTTAAGTGTGTGTGTGTGTTGAGTGTGTGTGTATATATGTGTGAGTGTGTATATTTGTCTGTGTGTGTGTCACTGTGTTTGCCTACATTTCGCTTCGTTGACTGGCAACTTTCGTCACACTGTGCACTTGCCATCCGCCATCCCCTTGTGATTGACTGCAACATGTCTGTCTGCCTGTTGTTGTTGTTGTTGTTGCTGTTGTTGTTGTTTGGCAATAATTTTTTAACGCTCGAGCAGACGCATAAGGCATTTTAGCCTTGTTGTCTGTGTCGCCTGTTTGTTTACATGATTGTGCACAGAAGTGTGTTTGCCTTCTAACGATTTCTGCTTTTCCAAGTGCATTAGCGCTTTAGAGCTAGAAGAGGGGCAAAGGGGCGCAGAGAGGAGTGTGTAGAGTGTTCAACGAGCAGCTTTGCAATTTCCCTTTTGTAGCCAAATCACAGCAAATTATATTTTTATTGATTCTGTCAACATTTGTGCGCGATTTGCTTGATAAAAAGCGCAGCAGCAGCAGCGCAAAGTGATTTAATTTGACTGAGTTGCATATTGCGCATACGTCGCGTTGCCGCTGCCAGTTGCCAGTTTTCAGTTGGCTGTTAGCAGTTAGCTTTAGCTTTAGCTTTAGCCAAACAAACAAGCGGATAGAGATGGCAGAGCAACAATTTTAAAAGCTTGGCACAACGCAAAAACCGCAGCAAGTCGCGACAGCAACAGCAACAACAACAGCAACACTAACAACAACAGCGGCAACGGCAACGGCAACAACTTTTCGCATTCACTAAAACTTTTCAACATTTTCTTGTTAGTCATTGTTGTTGTAACTATTTACTGCTGTTGCTGTTGTTGTTGCTGCTGTTGTTGTTGCTGTTGTTGTTGCTGTTGTTATAGCTGTTGTTGTTGTTGCTCTGCATTGCCATAGACTCAGTGAGCAAATTGTAAATGAAAAAAACTTTTTTATGTTATTCAGTGTTTGCTGTGGGCGTCGCTGCCGTCAATTTCGTCTCTTTCTTGCCCTCTCCCTCTCTTTCTCTCTCTCTCTTGACGCTCTGCCTGTCGCTTTTCCTGTCGCTCAGACCGCCTATGGATACGAGTATTTGTGTTGTTGTCGTTATTGCTGCATTATGTCTATTGTTGTCTATATAAGTTTTGTCGAAAGTAATTGTAAATACTGTTCGTAGTTGCACTGACTACCACGTCGCTCACTCTACCTCCCTATCTCTCTCTGTCCCTCGTTCGTTTCTCAGTTGCCATCTCTTTCTGTGTTTGCTGTCAATTTTTGAATTGCGCTTTTCATTTCCCCACAAATGAGTAAAATTTTTAGATTGAACTTTAAGTCTACAAGCCAAAGCAAAAAACCTAAATTATGTATATTTTAATTTATATATTTCTGCAAGTATATCAATATGTTATATATACACTGGTCAAAAAGTATATAAATCCTTTACTTCGGGTCTTAAAACTGACATCAACTAAAGGTTATATGTTATATTTAAGAGATTTTATCTTAAATATCTGAAACTACAAGCCAAAGTGAAAAATCTAAAATTTGTGTATTTTAATTTATATATATCTGCAAATATATCAATACGTTATTGTACACTGGCAAAAGGTATTTAAATCATTTAATTCGAGTACTGAAACTTACATCATTTAAAATTTAAATATTATATTTTAGAAATTTTAGCTTAAAACTTTGAGACTCTCAGAGTTGATATGTAAAAAATCTGAATCCAATTGTTTAATGCAAAACTTTCTAATGCAAAGATTTATGCTCTTGAAAAGTAAGAACTATTAGGTAATTTAAATAGATTTTGGTTTGATTTTCATTAATTATAAGTTATAAAATGATATCCTTTAAGAAAATCCCACTTAAATCATACTAGCTCAGTGCTAAAATTAGATACATTAAAACAAGCTAAAGTTAAAGGCAAATAAAGTCTTAAAGAAGCTATTTTGAGAACTAAGCAGCTTAATGCTTAGTTAATAAAATGATATCCTTTAAGAAAATCCCACTTTAAAGGCAGTAAGCTAAATTTGATACATTAAAACAAGCTGAAATCAAAAGCAAATGATTTCTTAAAAATGATATCTTGAGAACTAAGAAGCTCAATTTTAGTTTCATGAACAACACCTTATTTATATAACTGATTTTTGAGCAGTGTATGCATTTGATCAGGCAGCTAAAGCACATGCTACACACACTATATATAATACAAAGTGCTTTTATGCAAATATTAACAAGCGTACTGCTTCGTATTTAGATTAGAGTCAACTTTGTTAATGCCAAGTCAAAGAAAACAAGAAAACTACAAAAACAACAACAGCTACAACAATAGCAATTATAATTGTAATAATAATAGCAACAATGGCGTTGCTGATAGCAACAACAACAACAAAGCAGCATTAAATGCACTCAACTATAAAGTGTGAAAGCATTTTACGAGCAACACTAAAAATTAAAAGTACACAAAAAGCAAAGTGAAAGCAAAAAAAGTAAAAGTGAAAAGTGTTGACAAACTACAAACTGTAGAAATATTAAAATCATCAACCTGACGAGCTTACCGCTCGCCATCCCTCCAGCGTCTCTGGCACCCACAAGCGGGAGAACAAAGGGCAAAGGACAGCAACTGCTACAGCAACATCTACAACAACAACAACAACTGCAAACATGACCCGCTTTCGTATCAAAAATTTAAAAATCCTTTCATGTTGCCTCAGTGTTTGGGTCACGCTCTTTGCCGGTGCTTTGCACTTGGCCCGTTGCAGTGAGTTTCCCGAACGCGAATGCTGCGATCTGACCACCACATCGACGGTGGGCCCTTTACCCCTCCCGCCGCCAGCTCTGCCCACCGATAAATCGTTATCGTCAGCCACAACGGCCTTGGAGACAGATCTCAATCTAACATTCGGAAGATCGGGTAAGTAATGTGATGAAGAATTTGGCTTTTAAGGGGAGAACTTTGAAAGCAAGTGGAAGTTTTTTATGGAAATCATTTTAGCTATAAAGCTGGAAGATTTGTATAGTAACGATTATTTTTATAAAATTTTTAACAAATAACTTTTATGTGTATTTTAAAATATAAAACACATCTGTACATATAAAAATATAATTGCATTGAATAATATATTTTAATACTTAATCGATTTAAAGAGATAGGAATTCGCATTGCTAATTTTTCAAAAATATTTATAATTTAGCTAAAGTGCTTTTAAAGCATATTGGAGCTTTATATGATAGATAACATTTTGTTGAAAATACAAATTTAAAAATTATTTAACTTCATTATTAAATCTTTGGTTATTTTTGTGCTATAATCCCTTGTACTTCTTAAGAGCTTTGGTAACACATGAAAGCTCGCAGAAAATGTTGGTAAAAGCACATGAAAGCTTAAAGCATACATTGTTGACTGAAAACATGTCTGTATGAGCTTTTAAATTACATTATTAAATTAAAATGTGAATGTAAGAGCAAAAAAGCACATCATAGCTTAAGAGTTTTAAAAGCACATAACGCAGAAATAAATGCAACACTTACTCTGAAAGTAGCTTTCAATAATACTAAGTGACTGTGGTGATCAAATTTTCAATCAATTTCAGAAGAAGATAAATTATATTCCTTAACAAGTAAGAATACTTACTCTTAAAGCGAATTGGTAAAAGCGCATGAAAGCTTAAAGCATACATTGTTAAATGCAAATGAGCTTTTAAAGCACATGCAAGCTTTAAGCAAACATTATTAAATTAAAATATAAATGAAAGAGCATAAAAGTACATGAAAGCTTCAGAGCTTTAAAAGCAGATTAAAGCTTTCAACAGAATTAAATGCCAAACTTACTCTAAAAGATTAATAACTTAGACCTTTTAGTGATTTTAGTAAATGTAGTTGCTTTCTATAATGTGGTGATTAACTTTCTGAACAATTTGAAAAGTAGATATACGTTTTGCATTGTATTAATCTCCAGCAAAAACAAGATTAGTTAGTTTGCTTACTCCTTAAGCATTCAGTTTTAAAGCACAGATTATTGGACTACGATTTTAATGCTATATTTATCTTATAAATTCTCAAATAATTTGCATTTCCGCTTTTGAAGCTTCTAGCAAAGTGAACTTTAAGCTAGCTGACATTTGTTCAGCTAAAAGCTTCTTGTGATGTCATACTATACTTAGTAGTTATGCAATCAGTTTTGCTATCAACATGGCCTCTAAATATAGAGCAGAGCAGCAAAATGAAGTCGATACATTATTGGCAAACAATATTTAACGCTTCGCCGACTACACAAATACTTCGCCCACATGCGGAAAACTATACCCACTATATACATATAGTGGAAGCACATACTTATGTATCAGCTGGAAGGAAGATAGCGCCAGCTGCCATCACTTATGCTCCAATTAACACAATGACCTTTACAGCTATCGACGCGATTCACCACATGTGGTTAACCCTCACCACCCCCCATCCCTGCTGAGACTGTGTTTTTTCGTGAGGAGTTAAGGAAAAATGACAATAATCCACCCCTTTCCCTCTGGCAAACCCCCAAACTGTCTGCATGTCTGTCTGTCTTCTGTCTGTCTGCAAAACTGAGACGCTGAACTATTTGAAATGCAAAGCAAACGTCAGCTGTAAAACAATTTATATTCACTTTGAATTGAGGTTTTGTTTCCCCATTTTATTGTGTGGCAACAGACAAGAGGCAAGAGGTGTGTCCTTGTGTGTATCCTTGTGTATCCTTGTTGTGTGTGTATAGAATAAGTTTGTTATCCTCAACGGCAACTCGACTTGTTTTAAATGTTTGCTGAGCGTTGCTACGTGCCGTAAACAGCAAAAGCTCTAAGAATATAGAAATACAGGAATTCCAACAGTGCACTGTGGCTGCAAAGTTCTTTTCTACTAAACAAATGCAATTTTTTAATTTATTTTAAAAATTTTTAAGTTAGATTTTAAGATAATAAATGCAATGAAATAGTAAAAAATTTTTCAAGTGTCTAAATAACTTCTATATAATTTTCAAGGCATTTAGTTTAAAAGAAAATGAGTTCAAAATGTTAGTTTGCTGCAAGCCTAGTGCGAACAAAATTTTTAAATAAAAAAAAATCATTCACTTGCAACGGACCTACAAATAAATCTTGTGTACCAAAATTATTATTATTGCATAATCTATGCCATTCTGATTTTTATCGAATTCTTTAAAAATTATCATTATTTTTGAGTAATTTATGAAGAACTTAACCATAATGATTATATTTGATCAAAAAAAAATAAAAATCAAAAATAAGGATTAAAAATGATTAGTAACATATGGCTTCTGTAAAAGGCTTAATTTTTAGTTAATAAATTATATTTTTTAATTAATTACAAAAATAAAAATCATTTTTAATCATTATTTTTAATTTTTATTTTTTTTTTTTTGATCAAATATAATTAGTTAAGTTTTTTTTTATAAATTACTCAAAAATAATATTTTTTGATGAAGAAAATCGGTAAATATTAAATTTAATCATTATTTTATGATTTTTAAAATATAATTCATAATGATTACGGTCCCTGCAAAATTGTCTCTGTACCACTGTGCTGTAGTAGCTGGTAAATAGACAAGCATAGCATTTTCCAATTGGCCACGGGGACAAAGTAAATAAACATGCCACTCCATTGAGTTTGCTGCACTTGTTGTAAAATTTTGTGTGTCTGTTGCATTCGGGCACTGAAAATGCTATCTACTTTTTATCGAGCTTTTCGACTCGCTGCGGGCAGAAATTAAAAATTCCTGTTGAAATAAAACGAAGTAAGAATCATCGGTAATAACTGGATAACGCTTACTTTAGCCTACCAGCAGTTCCTCCCCCCTACTCAACTGCATTGCACTGCAATTAAATTAATATTTTCAGCCTTCACTGTGAAAAGTTTTTCTTTTTTCGTTATTTTTTTTATTGGTTTGAGTGCAGCAAACTTTTGAGTAAAAATGAGTTGAGTGCTGGCCACTAATGGCATTTTCATAGAATTTTTGCTGTACAAATGTTAAATGTCAAATTAGCAACAAATTAAAAATGCCAGAATGTAAATTGAATCGAAACTCTTCGTACTCCCTACCCTCCAACCTTCCTACCCACCTACCCTCCAACCTACATATCTACTTTTTCCACTTTTCAACTTTTCGTACAAAATGGTCAATAGAAAAGAAAATGTGAGAGCAATAACCCCACGCACACTCACTCACACACTCATAGTAGCTGTGGCTTACCTTATAATTGAGTTTATTAAATAATCATAAATATCGATTGGATTCGACTGGTTTTCGTTTTGGAATCGTTTCGTTACCATGTTTCGATTGGCTTCGATTTGTGGAACATCAGAAATGCAAAATGCTTGCAAACTTTTTTTTTAAGTATGTACTAGCTCTGACAAGTATGTTATACTAAGTTAAAATGATTGATTGATTGACTGATTGGGTCAATGGACAATCAGACAGCCAGACAGTTGGACAGTTGGACATATATAGATAGCCAATTAAGTTGACTGAGCGAAATTAGTCATTAAATGGCACTAAACCAAGCAGCAAGCAGCAAGCAGCTTAAGATGTGGCCAATTGCACTACAGAAAATCGATCGATTGTCGGTTTGGTTTTGTCCGTAAGAAACTAAAAAATCGTAAAAAAAAAAATACACACACATATACGTATAGAGTGGCACATACATAACAATTTGCAATGAGGTTGACGTTGAGGGACATAAAAATTTCCGTATGCCTTTTTATCGACATATGGCAAAAGTCTACGACAACGTGGTGGTCCGGTTTAGTCCTTGGTCCTGTCACACGACAACAACAACAACTACTACAACTACTACAACTACAACAACAACTACTACAACAAAAACAACAACAACTACAACAACAACTACAACTACGTTGTACTCAACAACGTAGACGAGGTTTTCGAGTACGTCTTGCAGTTTATAGCATTTAGATTGAGTTTGCACACAAGTTGCTGAAAATTCGCATTCGAATTCGTCTTCTTCGGTTCGTTTTTCGTTTTTCGTTTTTAGCATTTGAATTGAAATTTCTTTTAGTAGCCAAAGCCAAAAATGCACAAGTGTGCCCTTTGACCCCTTCCTTCTTTCCATCTCCTTTCATCTCACCGCCATTTCGTTGGGCAACGTCTTGTCACAGTTTTCATCTGTAGACATACGAAATAATATGAGTTTTTGTATGATTTTAATCAGCATAAAATTTTCTTCATTTCTCGTTATGCAAACTTGTTCAAGACTAAGGGAAATTGTTTAACTTATTTTTAATTTATGGCAAGCATTTTTTATTGATTTTGCTATGAAGCTGATTTCAAATCTTTGATTCGAAATGGCGAACTGGGCTTGAAATTTCGTTGTAAGGCACGTCTGACGTCACTGTTCTAGGAACTGCAAATGCATAGGCCGTGAGTATAATTGTTTCGCTCATGTCTTTTATGTAGATTATTAGGAGAGTAAGCCTTTCAGACACTTCTGAATATAGATATATACACTGCGCGTCATAGGTTAGACGCACTCGGAGTTTCATTTAAACTTCAATTATAACTTTTTATTTTGAAAGAATTAAAAAAAAGTTAATATGCAAAAAACTTGGTTATTTAATGATACTTTAAGTATACTTTTTGCAGAAGTGTAGAAATTTGACAAAATAATATTTTTCAACAGTTTCTTAAAGCTTTGTTAAATTAGCTACATTTTCTTCTGGTCACCAGAATAGACGCACTAAAAATAATTAATTATTTTAAGAAAAGTTACAAGTATTAAAATTTTATTGTTAAATAATGTGGATCTTATATTCATTAGAAATCGAAAAAAAAATAATTCCAGTAATGAGTACTCTCTCCCTTGTTCAAAATATCTTCATATAGCCCGTCTATTCTAGAATAATACGGGGAGTCAATGTAGCTTAGGGATGTCTCGCTCCAAGCACGCTTAATTGCATCGTTAGTGTTTCCTTAACTTCGTATTGAATACCCCCTTTACAAACTTTCCGCGCATGCCAGCCCCATACATTTTCAATAATGTTAAGATCTGGAGCATATGGTGGCTAAGTCATGATATTAACGTTTTGACTGACAATAAAAGACTTCACCAATTGGGGCATTATCTTGTTGAAAACTCCATAAAATTGGTTTGAAGAGATCATTTAGCTTTAGGAATGCGGCTTACAATAATGCTTTAAAGCGCTCACCGTTCATTTTCTAATCAACGGAACTACGAGTGCGTCTAACCTATTGACGAGCAGTGTATTATATACGCCAATTGCTAAGTTTATTTTTATACAGATAATGGACAAATTTGACTACAAACCGTTCAAAATAAGAAATTAGCTTTAGGGTAGATTTTTAATTGACTTTGCATCATGCGCTGTTTTACAAACTCAAAAAAAATAAAAAACGGTTAACCGATTCAGAAACGTTTTACTGGCTTGGCTTGTAGTATTTATACAATACGACTTCAAGTGCAAACGTTTAAATTGCATCAATTTTAAACTTAACAGACGTTGCACGTACCACACACTCACACACACTGACACACACACACTGCATGCTGTTAAGTTATTCCACCTTAATTATATTGCAACACCCGATCTGGGCACGACCCCAAAAACCTACCCCACAAACGCTGAGTGTATTTGTGTGTGAGTACACAACACAGGTGCCAGAAGGTTCATGTAACAATGATGTTTTATGTACTGCCCCATGGTCCGCGTATAGCGTCGTGCCCTTTCCCCTCTTTCCCCCCCTCGCACGAGTAGCCATGTGTGTGTGTGTGAATTAGTTATGAAGCCAAAGTCAAACTGGGTCAACGTTACTTGCAGCATGCCTCTTGCCCCTCTGCATGCCACACTGCCACTGCCTGCCTAGTGCAACATTGGCTCTTGTTGTGTGGCCAGTTTCATGTTATTGCGTATACGTGACGTTGGCCACGCATTAAATCCACCAGCGCGCATTCACATTCCATGCTTACGCCTGTTTCAAATTGTAATTAAATTCAATACACAATTCACACAAGTAATGCAAATCTGCTGCATTTATTTGATAAACCAACAAAAAAAAAATAACAAAACAAAAATTCAACGTAATTTTTCAATTTCCACAAAAATAAAAACACTTGTCAAGGTGCAAAACTCGAAAACTCGCAAGTGGAAAACGCTATGCACTCAACCTTCGACTGCTGCTGATGCTGTGTTGAGAAGCTGTTGAATCACATGGGCATGACCTTCATTAACAACAGCAAGAAGCATGAGAAGAGCTTGCAGCTAAAGCTGCAGTCGAGCAAGACCCTGTACTTAGCAAGAGTCTATAAGATGTTTAACAAGATATAAATATACAGATGCTCGCTTCTTAGTATGACTATCTCGCTCGCACGCATGCTTTCGTTTACGCTGCTTGTGTGTCGGCCGCATTGCAGTTGAGCTCAGTGCTAGGCACGTGGCTGTGTCGCCGCTGCAAATTTACGTTTTTCGTTGTATGATAACTTTTTTGATTATAATCCGATCTTGTTGCGCTTTTCAGCATTGTTTAACATTATTTGTCTCTAAACGTGTGTGAAGTAACAAAACCATACGTTTAAAAATAAGTGAGCTAGAGGCATGCAAGTTTTCAACTGTTTATGTATCTTATAGGCTTAGGGGACGTGGCATCCAAAAAATTATGATGTCATTGTCTTTATATTGCATTTAGCTAAATGCATGGCAAAATTTGTGTCCCTAGGTGTGAAAGTTATAGAGATATTCGCCAATAGCAAGAATGTTTTCCAAGGTTTGTCTCTTTAAAAAGCGTGCCCTTTGCTTTATGTACAAGTACAGGGTCTAAAAACAAAAATACCTCAAGCTTTCAAGTGTGTGTAGGTGTGTGTGAGATGTGTGTGTGAAATGTGTAAGGTGTGAGACTCGTAACCCAAGCGTAACTCGTAGCGCAGCTCGCTTTCTTGCAATGTTTGCCAGGCAAATTAAAAATTCAGCACAAGACAAAAAGCAGTAGGAATGGCAATGACTGCCAAGAACAGCCATTGCCTTAGCCACAGAGCTATATAGAAGCGATGGAGGCATCGTCGTGCCACAGTGCCACAATGCCACAGAGTGGGAGGCATGCCACAGCAGCAGCACGTGAATTGTGGGGCAACCGCTGCTTATGGGTCTCTAGCTGTCTCGATTTCATTTCAAATGAGAAAAAATGCGCAAAGCGAATCGCGCAAAAAGTAAATTAAAAATATGTGTATGTGTGTGTGTCTGTGTGTGTGTTTATTTGCGCAAAATTCCAACAAAAAAGTGTACACGGCAAATGGAGGAAAGCTGCCACAGCTCACAGCTCACAGCTCACAGCAGGTGCTGACTGCTTCTCCTTGAGACTGCTTTAAAGTCAAAGCCAAACTGACAGGCACTGAAACTGTGATAGAGACTCTGCTTTAAATTTAACTTGGCTTCGACGTGTCAACGCTTAAAGTCAAGGTTGCTAATTAAGTGCCCTTTTTTTTTTCTTGCCATTTTTATACATTTTTTTTGGGGTTAAAAACACATACTACACACGATAGCAGCAGCTTGCCACAGATTTTGTCTGCTGTGCGTCACATTAAGCGGGTTTAAAAGTGCTTTATGCGTACGTGTCGTTGCCTCTGACTGTCTGCCATCTCGCTTACACACATGCTCCTCCTCTCTCTCACTCACTCTCTCGCACACACAGCTCATGTTTTAAGTCCTGAGCTTAGCATCAATTTTTGAGGGATTTATGGTTTTTATTTTGCCACCAAAAAACACCAAAACACCATTCGCAGCCTTGTGGCATTCTCTGCTGTGGCAACATCAACAAAATCAGCACGCTTTCCGCTTTCCTAGATACACCCCTTTCCATTAATACACCCCTGCGTAACTCGAACCCTGTAAATTTGTTACACTTTTTGCCGCAACTTCAACTCGCTGCACATTTCGTTTAATTAAAATATGTACAAAAAAAGCAGCGCAACAATTTTATTTTTAGCGAAATTATTTATCACTAAATAAATCTCGAGTTGTTGTATATCAAAAATCAGTTTACATAACACAGACAAAGTCTCTGTCCCTGTCTGTCTGGCAGTCTGGCTGTCTAACAGTTCAACTGGCATACATTTCTTTGTTGCCACACGTAGTCGCAATTTTAAATTATAATGGCAAGCTAAGCATAGGCCGACGACCTACTAAGGCAACTTTATATATAATTTCATGAGCCTGTCAACACACCTGACGATCTTTGCATAAATTTGTTATGCATATAAAATTAAAAGCATATTTTGTGAGACAGAATTTCCAAGCAAGAAGTTTTTACTTTTAAAACGTACTGTTTGACTGTGGATATTGTTTGTAATTTGTAATTTGTACTCCTTTTAACTGCCATCAGCAGCAGTGAAAGTAGCATAACAGCTTCAAAAAGATACAAAGATACACAACGCAGCAAGTGAAATGAGTGCGTACTTTACTCTCGTATCTCTCTTAGATACACATATGCTATCAAACAAATGAGTAAAGTTTTTTACTTTCCATTTTTGGCGTACTCCGTATTTGATTTTGCTTACCCAGTACTTTGTGCTTCATTTGTTTAACCCATACCACCCCCCCAAAAAAATATCCATTTTCTTAGCTGCTTTTTTGCCTGCTGCTGAGAAAACAAACGCTAGCAAAAAGTTCACTTTAAATGGCAAATAGACAAAATATGGTATACTGTGAGTTGGAGAGTGGAATGGTGTTGATGGCTACTATTAAATATGTGTGTTTTCATGCTGCAGGTTGAGTGTTTTTGGGGTGTATGTAGGCTATTGAAGAAAGGTAACTACACTGATATAAATAGTTTGTGACAAAACTATGATTTTGAATTTAAAACAGCAACAAAAGAAATCACTTACCATAAGAAAAAATTTATGTATTTAATGATTGTACGAAATATAATTTAAGAAATAAATTCAAGTAAGACTACATTTCTAATAATTAAAGTACATGAATATTTATGAATAACTTTATGAATAAATGGATAATTTTGGAGACAACAAAATTAAATATTATTTTATTTAATTGAAAAAACTGCCAAGAGGTAGGTATAAAAAAAACTTAAAAAATAAAATAAAATTTTCAAAAATTTTAAAATTATATTATAGAATCTTTAATGGGGACCAAATGCAGTTTAAATTGCTATTCCGCTCATAAATACCTTCAGTTTTGACAAAGTTATCGTAGTTCAAAATTTTATAGGATTGATTAAGGTAGCTTAAAACTTATTTTATAGGGGATGATTGAGAGACTTTCACCTGCCGTAGCAAGTTTAAAACTCATTTCCGACCCCATAAAGTATGTATATTTGTAACCTACACAAAATTTCTAATCGATTGAAATAGCTTTTAAAATTAAATTAAAAAAATTTTTTTTTTTCATTTTTTCAAAAAATATCAAGGGGTAGGTATGGAAAATAATCGAAAATTTTAAGAAAAATCAAATTCCAGAATAGTTTGACTTTTGCGATAAAATATAGTGTAAAATGGTATTTCGCTAGACAAGCGGTGACTTTTAAGCAAAGATATCAAAGTTCGAAGTTTGAAGAAAAGGTGAAAAGGATTACGGCCTTGCTTAACTGGCCAATAAAACATAGATAAAATATGTATGTAAATTTGCTAATTAATTAATTTTATTAAACAACAATAATTTCCCTATTTTAGTTTCCTGTTGCCCTAATCAACTTATGCCAAAGTGATAAAGAGTAACATATTAAGCAAAAGTCAAATTGCCAGGACATCAGTTCAAAAATAGTATCATTTCATAATTATAAAGTTCTTTTCTCCCGGTCTATTGGATCAATTCTTTTTAAAACGTTTTCTTTGTATGTATAATATGTATAAAATGAATTGGAAATTTAAAACTCATTAACAACTAAGTAGATGAATATTTTTTGATTCAAGTAAAGACAAAACTAGAAAAACATTGAAGAATAATTTTATAAAAGCAAGACAAGCTCTTCATTTAGATTTTAGTTTTGTATATATTGTATATACATATATTTGTGTAATTATTGTGTACGTTAAAATGAAAGCGGTTTAGCTATCCTATACCATGAACTACTAGTTTTTGCTCAGTGTATGAGCAGGCGTATAGTATTGCGCTCACTCGCTGCTTGGCAACATTGATGGCTGGCAGGTGCTGATGTGCAAATGTGCGTGGGTGTGTTTTATATATATATAAAATATACATATATATATATATATATATGTTTGGGTGTGTGTGGGTACAGCAACCGCAGCCAGCAACTACTACATATGCAAATATATTGCCACAACGCGACAAACACTCGACATTCATGTCGCCCGTGGCTTAAGTTTGCGTTTTTATTTAATTGCGGAAATTGCGGCATCGCGTAGCCTACACACAAACAAACAAACACACTCACACACACACAAAACACATGTATAGAACTTGTGGGTGGAGAGGGGTTTGGGAGAGTTTGAAAGAGTCAGACAGTCATTGAGGGCGAATTTTCCTTTATAATTTCTTCTCATAAGGCAACGAAGCATTGTAACATATTTTTATGGCCTCACATTTGCTTCTTTCACTGTAGCTAACTCTCTCTATCTCTCTCTCTCTCTCTCTCTCTCTCACTCTCTCTCTTGTACTCTATCCCTCTCTATCTTGGCTTACTGCCTTTCATTTTCAATCTGTTCGCCTGGCGCTTCGCCAAAAAAAAAACATTCTTGGAATTCAAAAAAGCAAAAGCAAATATGAGTTCTGATACCATGTGCGTATCTCTATCGCTCTCTCTCACACACACACTTTGTGACTATCTCTGTCTCTTTCTAGCTATGTGTTTGGGTAATTCGCGTAAATTGAGTCAAGTGAGTCGTGTGCTCGTCGCAGTGCGTCGTCCTTCGCTTGACAAACCAAACTAATTAGAAAGTCACTTTTGGTTGCCGTTTCATGCGCTTTGCCGCCCCCTTGTCACGCCCCCTGCAAAATCGCTGAGCATAAAATTAAAAAATTGTTTAACTGTCAGCGCTTGATATGGCATATTTGTATATATTTTTTTGGTCGCATTTTGATGAGCTGTGTCAACCAAAAAACACCAAAAATTTTCTAATCCAATTAATTATTTGATTTTGTTTCTTTTTTTCCTTTGTTCGTTTTTTTGATTTTGTGTGACAGGTAAAGCGATCTCATAACTTGGTTCAAATTATACAAAACGCTGCTTTATCGTAAGCTCTTTTAATTGTAATTGCTGAATCATATTGTTTAAGTGGCACGCGTGGCGTATACGTAATGCGTAACTGAATTGCAATGAGCCTTTTTATTGATTACAATTAATTGTTAACGATTTTCAGAGTGTCCAAAGTGAATTAAAGGCAGAGAGAGAGAGAGAGGCACAAATGACTCGCAATCAGCTTATGAGTGGCTTATGTGAATCGATGCCAAAGCATCGATACTTTGGTTTGTTTTCGCTGTTGTTGTTGTTGTGGTAACACAAGAGTTTTAATGTGTTTGCGCGTTCTGCTATCAAACCATTACGATCTAAATGACACTTTGACAGGGGCACGAAGAGAGCAGCAGGAGGAGGAGGAGGAGGTGGAGTGGAAGTGGGAGTGGAAGTCGGTAGCAAGTCAGGACGTTACCTGCCAGTTTGGTTTCGTTTTCGGGTTCCATGTTCTTTCTTGTTTTTTTTTGGGTTGCACGCAGTCGATGCCTGGCAGCGATAAGCGCAAGAAAAATCGAAGCAGCACTCGTGAGTCACGACACACACACGTAGTACATACACGACACACGCCACTTAGCTGTTAATATTTAAAGTTGCAGGTAGTAGGAAGAGGAAGCAACAGCAGCAGCTACCATGCTGTGCCACACACACCTACACACCTAAGCGGAAGCGGAAAGCTCTTCGCCTGCGGAAGTGTTTCGTGCGCGCAACTTTATATACATAAGTTGTTGTTTGTTGTTTTTGTTGTATTTGGTTGTTGTTTGTTATTTGTTGTTGTTGTTGTTTGCTGTGTTGCATTTTCGCCATCGCTGAATATTGCAAGGTTTCTTGTAATGAGAACGCAGCAACAACAGCAATGCACAACAGCAACAACAGCGACAACAACAACAGCAACAACAACCAGAGAGCACAATTCGTTTAAGCAGGCGACACTTGAGCGCATTTTTATTGCCTGAGCCACTAACGAACCGTGCCCAAGCAGCTTCACAGTGGAGCAACTGCGTTGAAATTGCTAAACAAATTGCATCAATTTTAAGCTGTACAAAAATATAAATAGCTTAACTGTTATATAGTTAATTAATAATTTTATGTTAAACAAAGATCTTATCTAGAAGAGAGAAATTTTGAGTCGAACATCCTGGCTGTGTAATACTCTCTGAAGTTCATTTCCCATTATATGAGTTCAAATCAGAGTAACCGCTTCAAAAACTTAACAGTTGTTTTGTGTTTGTTTGTCTATCTCGCTCGCACAACTGCTTTCGATTACGCTCGCTTGGTGGCGTCAGCGTTGCAGCAGATCCCAGTTGTTGCGCCTCTGTTATAAATTTACGTTTTTCGATGTATGATAACTTTCTTATTTATCATCCGATCTCAATGCCGTTTTCAGTATCGTTTGATGTTATTAGTCTCTAAACGAATGTAAAGTTACATAACTGTACGATATCAAATACGTGAGTTAGAGGCATGCAAATTTTAAATTTGTGTTGTTTCTTATAGGCGACGGGCGGTGGGGCATTCAAAAAGTTATATAGTCAGTGTTTTTATAGCACATCTGGGAACTTGCATGACAAAATTGGTGGCCATAGGTGCTGTAGTTATTAAGATATTCGCTAAAAACAAGTATTGTTTGTGTGATATGACTAGTCTTTCATACAATGTGAAACATTATTGTTGTTTAAAGTTTTTGAAATTGATAAAAAGTATTTTAGCCTACTTGCATACAGTTAAAGCTAAAAAAAGTATACAATATACATGTGTACTTACGAGGCTAATGTGTGTGGCCCACTGTGCAAGCAGGTGGCAGACACTTTTCGCTTGAAGACAGAGTTTAGCGCAGTGTATTGTATGTAGGTGTTGCCCTTTAATGGCAAATCTGCAGAGTTAGCCGATAGTTTTACACTGCTTCATTTTGGCATTTTCACCGCACTTGTTTTTGTTGTTTGTTGTTGTTGTTGTTGTTAGTTGTTGTTGTTGCAGCTCGTTTCCAGCTTCATTTCCGCGCTATGCTAGTCGATGATTTCTGTTGACATCTTGTTGGCGCCGCATCCGCTATTCGTTTTTTTGCCTTTCCGCTTCTTGCTGCATGCCGCATGCTGCATGCTGCATGCCTCTTCGAGTGGCGCAATCAGTGCAGCTGCTTTGCATATTTTTACTGGAGTCGTGTCGCGTGTCTCTGCAGATTGAAAAGCATTTTGCAATGTTGTTTTTTTTTTTTTTTGTATTTTGCTTTACTTGTTTTGCTTTTTCCCATCTATTTTTCTTTTAGCTGCTGTCATTGTCGTCTTTTGCTGCTTATTTTCCGCTGCAGATTTTCACGTGTTCTTTGAAATAATCTATTTTGCTCAGCTCGAAAATAGACTATAGCTATATAGTATGTTATATATTTATCACAGATAAACTCACAGTTTGATTCGCTTTAAAAGCAAGTTAAATAATGTGTTGCAACAACAATGGTTAAATTGTATATTATTTGTGTACATTTTGTTTTGTGGTCAGTTTTAAGCCTGCTGTTAATTGAAGCGCACTTTCGAATTCGCTGGGCAATTATTGACAAATTATATTAAAATTAATTCATTAAAATTGCAGCAGAAAAGGCATAAAATGTCAACTTGCCCTCAATCAAAACAAACAACAGTCATTTTTTCGTTTTTCGTTTGTTAAACATATGAATAAAATATGCGAATTTATATGTTTGTGAAGTAATTTAATTGTCAAACTGACAGATAAATATTTGAACAGCTTAACCAATTTTTGTCTGGCTAAAAAGACACAGCACTAAATTATGCCATCAATTAAATAGCCATAAGACTGTTAAGTCTCCGTGTCCCTCAATGCCCGTTCAATGGCTGTTTACAAGCTCATAAATGTCAACACCCAGTGTGCTTACAACTGCAACTGCAACAGCAACTTGCCACAAATTTGCTGACAAAACACAAACTGCACAGACAAATTAAGCTGCTGCATTTGGCATGCGGTTAATTTCGGTCAACTGAGCAACTGAGCAGCTGGCCAAAAGCGCAAAAGGGCCAGAAAGAGTTATTCAATTATTGCCAAATCCCAACAATCACTTACACTGATAACTTAACTGTGTAAATTGTTTAAATAATTCGTCTGCATTTGAATTTAGTTGAATTTAGTTAATATTTAATTGGTGTTTGCACAAAAGCAAATCTATGCGATTAAGTCATTGAGAGCAAAGACAAACTACTGTGGCATACGCTATGCAACCAATGGGAATTATTTAAGAATTTAAAGGCTTTAAGGTTTAAGAATATTATAATAGTTAAATAAATGATATAGAAATTTCTAATAAAATTGTAAATAAACTATGGCTGCTTGTTAACTTTAAGATACAGCGAGTTTTGCATATAAAATAATAGAATAATAATATCTGCAAATTTTACAACATATTAAAAATCAATTGTTTTGAAGAGGAAATACTCCTTAATGATGTTTGCCTAATAAAAAGTTGTATACAGAAAACAGGAAAGAAAATTTCAGAAGCTTCCCGACCGGATAGTACCCTCAGACTTTTGCTTATATATCATATACGTTGATTATAAGAGTTGAATTAGAGTAAGCGCTGCGAGAGCTTAACATTCACACGTGTGTGAATGCTTTTCTCGCTCGCGCACATTCTTTTGTTACGTTGTTACGTTACTGCTCGTCTCAGTGCTATGCACTGTAGTTTCGCCTCTGTCACAAATATGCGATTTTCAATGTATGATAACTTTCTTGCTTATCGAACGATCTTGATGCAATTTTCAGAATCGTTTGATATTATTAGTCTCTAAACGAGTGTAAAGTTACATAACAATACGTTAAGAAATAAGTGAGTTAGAGGAATGCAAATTTTGAACTTTGTTTTGTTTCTTATGGGTGAAGTGCGTGAGGCAACCAAAAAATTATGAAGACATTGACTTTTTATAACATCTTTCTCATTATATGTAGCCTTTATGGGGTCTACCTCACCTCCTTCTACCTGCTATATACTTTTCACAAACCCAATAGACCCCTTAGTGAAAATTAAAACACAATATGTATATTATATATTTATAGGTAACATATGTGTAGTATAGTGAATGTGCGTGCTTCAAGTAAGCATAATAACAACTCTGCTAAACCGGAAGCCGAAATAACAACTTCCTATTGTGTAAATGTTCAAAATGTTCAGGTTGGTCACATTGCCACTCGTCCAGCTATTGACATATGTGTGTGCTATGTTTGGAGTGGTTTATTCAAAATATATAGAAGCTGTATGTCTGTAGTCTGTATGTTGATAATGAGCGGCATCGCAATGTGTGTGTCTACGCACAAAAACAGTCCAAACTGAATGTAGAATTAAAATGTTATAAACTAGTAAAATAACACTAGCAAACAAATAGCGTGTTTGCTGCTTTTCATACTCTAATTTAATTCACAAGAGCAGGTATTTTCAATAGCATAAAAAGTTTAATTAGCGTGATTAATTCAACATTTTCAACTGTAGTTAATATATATAGCAATTTCAGCAGATATAGTCTAGTTTAACTCATATCAAATCATATATACTACACGATTCCACTTAAATTTCCCAGTATTTGTATTTACAGAGTACTAAAACTTCGTTATACTCTCGCAGCATAATTTTTTCCACTGCTTTTTTTTTTTATTTTTGAATAGATCTACACATCGCATACGCATGTGTGTACGTACGTACGTACGTATGTCCGTATTGTGCGAGTAGTTGGCAACCCTTTTTTTTGTGTGTGAGCGAATTTGTTGCTTTTGTTTTTGTAACTTCCGACTGCCATGAAATATGTAGCTTTGTTTTTTACCACATGAACCCATGCATGACTTTAGCTGTATGTGTGCTGTACTATATATATGTATGAATATTTATGTTTGTATTTGTGCCATTCAATTGTCGCAAAGTCATGCATGTGTGTGTGTGCTCAACCAAACACACACAGCAAAAATTTAATTTAAATTTGTACATCAAATTTGAACATAAATTTTTAAACATGTGCAAATCGAGAGTCAGAACAGAACAGAGAACAGAGCAAAAAAAAATCGCCTGCATTACGTGTATAAATCGTGTGTGGACGACAAAAAAGAAGCAGTCGGGCATGCCGACCGTGTAATACCCTCTGAGCTTCGTTTCCAATTAGATGAGTTCAAATTGGAGTAGCTGCTGCAAGAACATAACATGCAACCATATTTGTATGTCTATCTCGCTCGCACAGTGCAATGCACGTGGTTATGGCTTGCTTGAATGTAACGATTTTCGTTGTATGACAAATTTTTTTAACTATAGTCCGATTTTGATAAAATTTTCAGGATAGTTTGATATGATTTGTCTCCAAGTATATGCCAAGTTACAAAACTATAAGTTAAGAAATACGTGATCCAGCGACATGCAAAGTAACAACGAAATAGAGCTTTTGGTGGGCGAAGGAGGCGTGGCATTCAAAAAATGTTGATGGCATTATCTTTATATTGTATATAGCAACCTGCATGTCAAAATTGGCATCCCTAGGCTTATTACCTTCGGAGATATTCGCAAAAAACATGTATTTTTTCCGAGGTATGTCTGGTTTTTCGCTTATTGTGGGCGAATGGGGCGATTCTTGTATTGCCTGACTGAATATGTGGTCGATACAGACTAAAACGGATATTGTAGCTCTTACCATCTCTGAGTTCTGTTTGTTCATACAGACGGACAGAGGGACAGACGGACAGACGGACATGGCTATATCGACTCGGCTATTGATGCTGATCAAGAATATATATACTTTATGGGGTCTGCCACGCATCCTTCTGCCTGTTACATACAAATCGCCCTCTGACAAACCCAATATACCCCTCAGAGGGTATAAAAAGTGTATTATTTATTTAACAAAAAAAAAGCAAAAGGGTATCAGAAAGCTGCATGGTTTAATCATTCATATAGCCATTTATGCGGTGTGACAATCTGCTGCCATTCAATGACATATAATAAAGTAAAATCTCAGTTAACTTTACGACATATGTATTAATTGGTCAGGTAGTAGTATGGTCGGGGTAGTCAGAGGGTCAGAGGGGTAGTATGTGGGGAAGTAGTGTTAACAAGCTGCTGGTCGACAGATGATACTAGTTGGGTAAAAAGTTTAGCCACAGTTTGTGTGGCAGAGGCAAAGTTTTGGTGTCACTACTGAATCGGTTGCTATGACGGCTTTGGCAAAACTTTTACAAAGTGATTATTATTGTATGAAAAGTTTAGTTATTTTTTTTAGTATTTTTGGGGGCAAGGAGACTGTGTGGTTACACATATGTAATAGCCAAATAAACAAAATCTAAAAACTTATTGCACACAAAGTTTCTGGGCACAAACTTTTACAATGTTGATGACAGCAACAACAAGAAGAACAAGAATGAAAAGATATAGTGTAAATACTGTGACGATATCGTGCACTAACACCAATTAAAACTCATTTAACATGCAGCTAGGAGAACGTGTTCAAAAAACTGCTTAACTTTTGGCCTGCTACAAATTGAGTAAGTGTGTGTGGTCAGAGTTCAAAGGGAAACGTGTTGGGCTTTGAGTTATAACTGGACTCTGGTCTGATACTTAACTACAACTTGGCCAACAATCAGCCACCAATTGAAAAGTCACCTTTTTCGCCTGCATAAACTATGCCAAAAGCAGCCTTGACCGCTACAACAGAACAGAACAGAGTCTACAACATTCCAACTGCCTTTGCCTACAAATTGAAATGTCTTTACTGACAGCCAAAGATCCCCAAAGAGCGTGGAGGAGCAGACAGCCAAAGAGGCCAAGAGGCGTTCCATGGAGCCAGAAGTGGCCATTACTCTAATTAACCTTATTTCATTCTCAATTACAAGTGTAAAAAAATAACAAACAAAGCAAAAAGAGCACACAAAGCAACAACGAAAACGAATGGAAAGAGAAAGGAGAAGGGGTAGGGGTAGGGGAAGGGGTAGGGGAACAGCAAAAGAACAACAAACATGGGGCGGGGAGGAAAATAAGTTGGTAAAACAAGTGGAAAACAAAGCAATACAATTGCCTTAAAACTTAATTGTTATTTTGCGCCATTTTCCCTTTTGATTCCGCATTCGCAGTTGCTTTCGTTGTTTCGGAATTCTGCTTTTTTTTGCTGTTTTTTTGTTTTTTGGGCGCAGCCAAAAGGCAAATTAAGTTTTTGCTCTAATTTAGTCTGACGCACGCCATGATGGCAACAACAGCAACAACAACAGCAGTAAAAACCATAACAACAACAACAACAAATAACAGCGACTTTGGTTTTATTTTTAAGACGCAGCCGCTTTTCTTTAGCTTAATTTACCATTTTTCACTCTTATCGCGTCCCGCTTTTCCAGCACTGCGCTCAGATAGAGTGCGTGTGCCGCAATCAGCAGGCGAGTAAGAAAGAGAGCGGGGTAGTTGGGGAAAAGTGGCAGTGGCAAACGGCGAAAAAAAGGCAGCAACAGCAACAGCAGCAGCTTGGGCAATTGGTGGGCAACCATAAAAGTCAAGGCTGCAAAATAATTACACTGGCAAACAGAAAATGTTGGCTAAGTTAGCCAACTTTAACTTAAAGAATAATAGAAAATTAGAGAGAAAAATTTGAAATAATTTGAAATACCATTAATATTTATTTTATATTAAAATAAGTTTAAATTATTCACATTAATAGATCGATTAGCTTGAAACAAACAAAGTAATAAAGATAGCTGTCGTGACGATAGGACTAAATTGTACTGAGTGCTCAGATATTTAAAATAATATGTCTGTAATATTCCATACTTGAAGGAAGTTTTGCACTAAGCTATATTTTTTATAGACTTTAATTTATAGAACAATTCAAAATTTGACAGAAAAATCTGAAATAATTTGAAATACCATTAATATTTATTTTATATTATAATAAGTTTAAATTATGCACATTAATAGATCGTTTAGCTTGAAACAAGCAAAGTAATACAGATAGTTTTGATGTTGATAGGACTAAATTATACTGAGTACTCAGATATCTACAGTAACATATCTGTAATATTCCCTTTTTAACATGAAAAGCTAAATTTTTTTTGGCTTGCTCAATCCACAAAATACATCAGTTAGTATTTCAAAACGAATTTTTAGCTATTCATTTTATGAGTAACATTAATGTTCTCTTATGTAAGTGATGCAGTTCAAATCCAAGCTTTATATTCATTATCCACAACTCTATTTTTAGCAGTGCAGCAAAAGCGCTTGATACTCTCTCTCACTCTCTGTCTCTCTCTCGCAGTGCTTGTGATTCTGCAACTGGCAGCTGCGTTAAAGTTTAAGCTGCAAGCGTAACAATAATTTAATGCGTTGCTTAAATTGTTTGTAAAATGTTCAACAACCGCGCAACGTTGCCGCTTTGCCGGTTTTGCCAGCAACAACAAGAGCAACAACTCTGGAGTCGCATGCCAAAGTTAAAAAGTGGAAAAGTTTTCTTTTCTATTTAACGTAATTTGCCTTCATTTGCGCCACCTTCCATGTCACCCCACCCAACCCCTCCACCCACTGCTTTTCCAGCCAGTCTATGAACTGGCTTGTTGACTGGCCAGCTTTTCCGCTCTTTCACATTTCCCTTCTGTGTTTTTTTTGCCATCTCTTGAGATACTCGCTGCCTTGGCATATGTTGCTCTTGTCTCATAATCTGGCAAATTCCCGTGCCATGTGTTTTCTTCATCCATTTTGTTGTTTTTTTTGTTGTTGTTGTGTTGTGTTTGCTTCCTTCCGCTTTTGTTTTTCTTGCTGTCACTGATTTTTCTGCTGCTGCTGTCGTGACTCTGTCTGTCACTCCCCTTTGTGTGACAAGTGGCAAGTGACTTTGGCTTGAACAACATTTTGGTTTATTTTTTTTCTTTATGCTTGCGCTGGTTTTGTGTGCTTTGCCTTCATTTTTGTGGTTAAGCAAATGTTTAACAAACCAAATCGCAGATTTGCATTTTATGCTTTTCTGTCTCTTCACTGCGAAAATCAGACGCTGCCAAGTTTTATAGCTCCAACTGTTTGCTGTTTATTTGTTGCCGTCTTTTTTTGCGCTTGGCTAAGCTTCGACTTTAATGCTACTAATCGGGCTTAGCATCAAAAGATGCTTAACACTGCGAAGACCAAAAAAAAAACAAAAAAAAAAAAACTAGTATGAATTTTGGTTTTAGCTGGCCGTAATATACCCAATAGCATAAATTATTTAGTTTTATTTAATAACTGTTGTACCTAAAATTTCTAAAAATATCGGGTTAAAAATTTTAAAAATTTGTAGTTGTATTTAAAAATATTAATTTGAATAAAATGGTAGTTCAGAATTAAACTCGCCACAGTTTTGTGGCATGTAATGTACCCAATAGCATAACTTATTTAATTTTATTTAATAAATGTTGTACTGAAAATTGTGATAATATTTAGTTAAAAATTATAAACGTTTTTAGTTTTATTAAAAAATATTTATTTTTATTAAAAAATATTTATTTGAATAAATTGGTAGTTTAGAATTAAACTCGGAACAGTTTTGTGATTTGTGCCTGGCCGTAATATACCCAATAGCATAACCTATTTAATTTTATTTAATAAATGTTGTAGTGAAAATTTGTGATAATATTTGGTTAAAAATTATAAAAAAATTTTAGTTTTAATAAAAAATATTTATTTGAATAGAATGGTAGCTAAGATCTGCAATATATAAAATTTAACTCTCTTATACATTTACCATATAGCAATGCGAATTGCTTCTTGTATCAATAGTACTGTGTGTATTACAAGCCTAAATTAGTCTTGTTTTTTAACCGATCACTATGAAACTTTTAGGAATAAAAGATAAATCTAATATCAAGTTAATTTATAAATTCGCAAAATATATGTTTAGAAATAAATTCTCAAATAAGTTTTGAAAATTGTTTGTGGGTGAAGCGGTAAGTACCTTCAAATATAATGAGTCTATATACAAAATTTGGTGATTTTACCTATTATTAACTATGAGAATTTTCCGTTTACACATTCACCACCTTATCGATATATAAATCTTTTCTACGTTATCTAATCTTAACAAACTTAATATACCCTAACAAGGGATATGAAACGGATAGCTTCAAACCCCACAGATTTCATCAATTATCTGCGTAGAGGGAAAGATACAATTGCTAGACGTAGTAGTATCAAGTGGAAGTTGTTGCTTAAGGCTTGTGGCTTAGCTGTTAAGCCGATTTGATAAAGGGTTTCGGGTTACTGTTTAGCTCAATCCTTTTGAACTGTTGTTTCACTGTATCACTTATTCGATTTGCTCATATTTGCCTTTTTGCTTCTTATTTACACTCAACTCAAAACAGTCAGGCGACAAAACACAGTCGAAGACAAATTATGAACACACACAGCCCGACACACAATAGATTCATGCCTTGAAGGCATGAGTATGAAAACATTTTCACTTATTTGCTACGAAATTGGATAACAATCGAACTGAAATTGGATCTCACTCATTTTTGGTATACACTTGGTTCGGTTGAGCGTTGCATTGTTTTGCTTTTAACTGCCTTTTCCCGATGGGTGTTGTTATTGTTGTTGTTGTTATTTTTACCAGCACATAAAACATTTTCCGGCTATTTGCTGCTGCTGCTCTGCCTTCTCTTTCCCTCCATGCTACTCTCAATTGGTGGCGATTTCATGCCCCCCCACTCACCAGTCACCCGCGTCGTTCTCTTATTATCGTAATAGAATTTGCCAAATTGAGGTTGAAATGCTTTCGGCCTTCCCTTTCCCCCATTCACTTCCCCTAACCACTTGGCATCCGTTTATCGTTTGATTGTTTGTTTGCTCCCCTTTTGCTGCCGCTTGCTGCCTGTTGCCCCTTCATCATTCATTCGCTTTTTGGTCTCGGGTTTTTGGCTTCGGTTTCTGGTTTCTGGTTTCGGTTTTCGACTTTCTTTTTTTTTTCTTTTCTTTGTTGGCTTGATTGTTTGCTTATTTTGGCGCAGCCCAAAACGCTTATCAATTGCCGTTTTTATTGCCATTTTAGCTTCAACGTCGTCGTCGTTTATTGAGTACGAACAGAAAAAAATTCATTGCCTACTTTTGGGCGCACGTTTGTTGTGAGTGAGGGGAAAACTGCTTACGAAGCATTCAATGTCAATATTGAGAGACGCTTTGAGTATATTGCCAAGTGCCCACTGTCCTCTCTCGACTAGGCTTCATTTAATTGTTTATTTTGTGGTAATTGTTTGCCTTGTGGTTGAGTGTTTTAGCCGCAAAACGAACAGCAACAAAATTATGATTTATTGTCTTGTTGATTTTGATTGCATATCTTTCGCTCCCCTCCCCCCAGGCACCAACTCTCTATTAAACCTGATTTAGTTGTCTGCATAAATTCACAGGTTTTTTTCCTTATAATTATACACTACGAGTGCTGCGTGTTTATAAACTCTAAAATGTGTGTAAGTCAATGTCATCACTGCATGTGTGTCAAGAGCCGAGGAAAGGAACATTCACATTCAGCGTGATGACGTTAGCGTCGACCTCTGGTCAATAGGGCAACTCATCATGTATACAAACGGTAGCACGAGATAGAAAAAAACCAGAGAGAGAGAGAGAGAAAGAGAGAGAGAGAGTGAGAGAGGGAGAGACGGAGAGAGAGATAGAGACACTGTGTGAAAGCAGAGACAACTACAGTCAGTCTTATATGAACTTTTTTTCCACCACAACATCATTGTTTTTTGCGGCTTTTGGTTAGCAAAGAATGTTCCAAACACACACATATGCAAAAAGACAGTTAAGCCACACACACACACACACAGATGTTGCATGTACTCACGCATGGGAATACAGCGGTCTCGGTTCTCGTTTTGTTTCTAGGCAATTCATGCCACTTAATCTTGCACTGTGAGAAAAGCAAGCAGCATAACCATGAAAGGGTTTAAATTTTGAGTACTCGAACAGTTGTTTCAATAGAAAATAAAATTATAAGGCAGATATAATTATATATGTTCTACTTAATCTGGTTTTTAATTAAAGACTTATATGTTGCCTATAATAGTTAAAAATTTTATGAAAATTAAAAAATTTACACTATGTGATAGTGTAACTGTGTGCAACTATATGACTTTTAGAGGACATTTGATGTATACTCAGTATACTCTATTTATTTTCTTAAGTTTAAATAATAGAAACTGAATACAATTATTAATAATTATATATATGCTCTAGGTTCTAATTGGAGACTTACGTGTTGCCTTTAATAGTTAAAAAATGCAAGAAAATTAAAAATAATTACACTATTATATATAGCAAGTAAATGACTTTTAAAAGACATTTTATGCATACTTACTATGTCATATGTGTTTTCTTAAATATAACCAGAGCTGTTAAAAAAAGCATTCGAATATATATTTATATATAATTTATATTCGAATGCTTTTTTTTAACAGCTCTGAATATAACTAATATAAACTGAATACAACTATTAAATATTATAGATTAAATTATAAATTTATCAAGGACTCAATGTAAATCAGAGTAAATAAAACAGTTAAAATATATTTGAGCCTAGAAAGTATATATTTAGAAAGTATTATGTATATAATTTTGTCATTTAGCAACCCCGCCCATTTGCTCACAGTGTAGCCTAGTTACAGTCACAACCATAGCTATTGTCAGTGACTGTAAAACTGTTGTTTACTGTTGTTGCCTGCCGCCTCGCCGCTTGTTTGCCACTTGTGTGTTTCATGTTCCACTCGGTTTGCCATCTGTTGTTGTTGCATACATTTTGCATACACCTAGTGTTGCTCAGGTCGTGTAGAGGTTAAAACTCTTCCCCTTAACCCCCTACCCTACCACTTCTACTTCACCTTGAAAGTGTTCATAGTTTGTACTATATGAATTTCCTTGGCGTTGCAAACCGAGCAGCTGTCACAGTTTAATTAGAGCGTTAATAAAATGCAAAAGTGCTTGAAATTCAATTGATAATGATTAAGTGGCTAAATCAACGCTTTATAGGTCAGTTATAGTTACTATCTATATACTTATACTCAATTAAAAGTGCAGAGGGAGAGTGAGAGATAGTAAAAATCTGTGACAGCTGGCAGAGCATTTTGTGCGTCTAGTGACATTGACATTTTGCCTAATGCCTTGCTTTTGCTTAAATTGAGTCATACTTTGTGTACTGACAGACAGACAGACAAGGGAAATAGATAGACAACATTAGAGAGAGATAGAAAGACAGACAAGCAGTCAGTCAATGAGCAAAGTGGCAAGTCGAAAGTGCTTGGCAATCGGTATAAATTATTATGTCAACTCATGACAGAACGGACAACTGCCAGCTGGACCCAAGCTTCTACCCTTCTCTACACTCTACACTCTTCACTACTCCTCTCTCTGCCTCTCTCACCCTCTCCCGACTATCTCTGCCATCAAGCTTAGCGGCATGAATTAGTTTTGACACGCAGCAGTAGGACACCAAATGGCAGACAAGGGCAGACACCTCCAAGCTCTATATTAGTCCTGTGTGTTGCAGGACATGAGCTCGTACCACTCGTGTGTATCGATCTATAATTAAGATAAGGTATATATGTGTGTGTAGCCATTACCTCTATGTGTGTGTGGGGGGAGTGGCAAAGGGGTACACTTGTGTTCAGATAGCACTTGTGTGTTATTTGTTTATGAAATTGAGCCGCGATTATCGCTGCATACAAAAGCGTTGCGGTAACGTCCCATAAATTACACGCGCCACAACCCGATGGGGGGGGGAGACAATTGTGGGCGTGGCAACATCATATCGACAACATTTGCATGTTCAACTTTGAACAACTCAAGCAAAAACGCTTAAACGTTTTGTTAACTTGTTCAGAATCTATCAGAGAGAGAGTAAAGTTGAGCTGCAGCTTTGACTTTGACTTTGGTTTTTACCCACATGCCGTTTTTATATGCTACCTCACCCGCAGTTTAAGCTGCAATACACTGTTAAAAAAAACTGTGCAAAAAATATTTGTTAAAATAAAGAAAATGTGTTTTATTTAAGGCAGAAAAAATCCATTTACAGTTGATGCAGCAAAAGCAATTGTTAAATTTATATATTTAACTGTTTCGACTTGAAATTTTTTTAAGTTTAAGCCACAATTTTTGAAGTTTTTTTTTTTTTAACAGTGTAGAATTTTACGCACAAGCTGGAGGTAGCAAAAAAAAGTTGGCAAATGTAAGTATAAAACTTTTGAATTGACAATAAATGCCAGCAAGCTGCAACTGCACTCAAAGCAGTGTGCTAGATGGTGAAGGGGGGTATATATGGTTGAAGGGGGGTATTCAAAGTGTTTCGCACTGTTTTCTGAATAGAGTGAGGCATATGCACAGTGCACTCCACCACACACAATGATAAAGCCCGCAGGTTATGGAGAGAAAGAATTGAAGTAAATGCTGGAATATAGCTACTGTTTGGCACTTAGTACTGCTACGAAGTTGCCTAAACTTCTCTCTAAAAAGAAGGAAGTGAGCAAGGGAAAAGGGATGGGGTAGACGGGTGCCAAGTATTTGAGGGGGCATCTAGCTTTTATGGCACTGGCAGACAAAAGCACACGAAATTCAATGAGCTGCAAAAAGCAGCCAAAAGTTGCAGCTGCCAGATTTACGCCAGGATAAAGCAAAAAAAAGAGGAGAATTGCAACCTGCAACTTGCATCCTGTAAAAAGTACAGCAAAAAAAGCATAGATATATTTATTATAAATACATATAGAAACTGAACTAAACTGAACTGAACTGCAACTGCAACTGCAGCTTGAGTTGACTGCGTCTGCGGTTTGAGGCGACTTTGGAGCAGCAGACAAATTGCGCTCGTAAATGCTTTAAATTTTAAACTTTGCGTTCTTATGAAAAAAATGCCTCAAAAAATAACACGCGAGACGCTTAAAGCAAGCAAAAGAGAGAGAGGAACAGAGAGAGATAAAGGAAGATAGAGAGAGAGAGAGAGAGAGGGAGTGAGAGAGAGAGAGGGGAGAGAGGGGGAGAGAGGGGGAGAGAGGGGGAGAGAGCGGGATAGCCCGTCAAAGAAAAAGTTACGAAAAACTACAAGAAGCGTGCAAAAAATGGCTGAGCGTGTTAAGAAAAATGTTTTCGTAAGCTGCGAACAAATGCGCGACAATATTTTTGCTGCCACTTGCCACTTGCCACTTCCAAACTCGACTTTATGCCGCTTGTGGCAGCCACAAAACTCTCGAGACGCAGCCAATGCTACTAAGTTTGTTCATAGCTGTAAGCTGTAACTGCAGCTATAATACCCTTTAAAATAAGAGTTTTGAGCAACAAAACAACTGAAATCGTAAGCAAAATTACGAGTTTTTTAAAGTCACTTCTAATTAATGGAAAATTCTTAAATTGACAATTGTTAATTAAAAGAATTTGATTATAATCTTTAAACAAGGGACCATAATCATTATGAGTTATATTTTAAAAATCATAAAGTAATGATTAAATTTAATATTTACCGATTTACTTAATAAAAAAATCATTATTTTTGAGTAATTTATGAAGACTGAAATGATTTTTAAATTTCTGATTTTTAACGAATTCTTTAAAAATAATCATTATTTTTGAGCAATTTATGAAGAACTTAACCATATTGATTATATTTGAAAAAAAAAATAAAAATAAAAAATAATGATTAAAAGTGATTAGTAACATACGGCTTCTGTAAAAGGCTTCATTTTTAGTTAATAAATTATTTTTTTTAATTAATTACAAAAATTAATACTCATGAGAGGGGTTTGCGGGGGTGCTAGATAGAAAAAGAATATGCAATCACATTGGAGAGAAGTGTTTTACAGAAACTTAATGTTACTGTTGAGTTTTATTTTGAACGGAAAAAATAAAAATCATTTTTAATCATTATTTTTAAATTTTTTTTTTTATCAAATATATCATTATGGTTAAGCTATAATAAAATTAAGTTATAAATAAATTACTCAAAAATATTGATTATTTTTTTAGAATTCTTTAAAAATTAGAAATTTAAAAAGCATTTCAGAAATGCATAGATTATGCAATAATAATAATTTTGGTATACTAAATGTAATTCTAGATCCGTTGCAAATGAATGATTTATTTTATTTAAAAATAAAAAAATAATCATTATTTACAGTGCCTGTTTTAAAATGCTGTATTTTTGACCAAACCTTTGATAGCCGCTCTATATACCCCAAGCTCAGTGTTTTTTCTAGAGTATAATGATGCCGACTGTGGAGTCAGTGTTGTTGCGGGTTGTGGGCGGTATTTGGCACAGTGTCGGATTCAAAGTGAACACCTTTGGCAGCGGTGAAAGAGAGAAAGCGAACGCCATTGTTGTAGAACAAAAAACGGGGAAATGCTACAAGCAACGGTTTCTCTCGACTCCAACTGCCACTCGTGGATGTTGCATGTAACTGCTACCTGCTCTCCCTGCTCTGCTCTCCCCGAGCTCCCTTCTATGTATCTAGAGCTAGCTCGCTTTCTTTGGAGGATTGCTTGATAACCCAAGCCGAAACCGATTGCCACTTAAAAACCTTATAGCCACACTCTTGAACCAGGCAACACTTGGGGTCATGTGAGTGCGAGTGAGTGTGAGTGTTTGAGTGTTTGTGTGTGAGTTCAAGTTACATAGCAGCTCGCAAAGGTGTCAAAATGTTAAGTTAATACAAAGACCTGACTTTTGGTGTCGACTTTTAACTTTCAACAGTTGCCATTTTATTTTCTACGTTTTTCTTTATTTTTTTTTTGTGATTTTCTAAACCGAACGTGTAGAATTTTTCAATTTGTAATGTAAGTTTTTTGTGTGTGTGCTATGATCTAATGACCTCTTTCGTGTGACATTAGAACAACATTACGCTAAAGAGGCACAACTACGCCCATTTTAAGTTGTCAAAGACTTAAAGTAAACTTTAAGACAGCATTTAAGAGTGGAAAGTGCCAACTGGCTGTTTGCAAACTGATAACGTCTGATACTCCTGAGCCAAATTCAATATTCGCTGACGCCTCAAAAATAAGCCGAGAAAAGCACTTTAATTAATTAAAAACCCACTGAAAAGTTGACAAAACGAATTGAAATGAAATAAGCAGGCGGAAAGGATTCATTTACCTTTTACTTGTGCCAAGGACACGAAAATCGAAACGGCAAACAAAAGCTCAGCATTAGACGGCGAATGAATATTATTGTTGTTAAATTTAACTTGTTTTTTTATTTTCAGCTTGCCTTTCACTTTTATTTTTTGTTTTTTGCTTTCTTTGCTGTAAATGATTTATGCCAACATTCCAGGCAGCCAGGCAGTCAGTGCCCCGCCCACCTATATATAGGCATGGGGGGCTGCAGGTTGAAAGCTGGACAAATGGCTGTGGGAATTGTCGCATACTCCCTTACACTTTAATGCTGCTGTGTTATGAATAATAACTTGCGACTGCTTTTTGTTTCTCTCTGTCTCTGCCTCTGCCTCAGTCTGAGTTGTTGTAGTGCGTTTTCTGCTGCTGCTGCTTTTTGAGAGCAGAGCTGAAGCTTTGAATATTTTACGCAGGCATAAATAATTTACAACAATGAACGAAGCACACGTCGGAAAAAAAAAGGGATAACGCAGCTAACATTCAGAGTCGCATATAGCTACCAAAAAAAATTACAACAAATAAGAAAGGTATAGTCAATAAAGCTCGCACACAAGATACCCTAAGCTTGAGCTATAAACTAGCATTCAAAAATTGTAGCCTTAAATGTTAAGCGAAAATATCGCTCGTGTGACGCTTTGTGTGACGGCAGCGCTGCTGCAGAGCTAACTCTAGGCGCTAGGCACTTGGCAGCGCATCTAATGTAAGTTCACGTTTTTCGATGTGTGATAACTTTCTTGATTATAGTTCGATATTGATGAGATTTTCAGCATCGCTTTCTATTGCTTGTCTCTAAACGATGGTGAAGTGGTAAGACGTAACGTTAAGAAATACGTAAGTTAGAGGCATGAATACTTTTAAATTGTTTTACCTTCTTGTAACCCAATATACCCCTCAAAGCGTAAACAAAGTAAGTCTAAAAGTGAGAGCAAAGAATGCAAAAGATAAGAATAAAATTTATATATTTTCTAAACACACAGATGTTTTGCTAAAGATGAGAGCCAGAAGAGAAAAGCAAAAGCAGAGATGGAACAGCAGTCGAGTAGCGTGGAACAGTGGAAATGGAACATGTCACAGGGTCGCTACGGTCGCATAATATTGTCCTCTCTCTGCATTTTTTTTTTCTTTTTAAACTTTTCGTTTCTCTGCCGACACTTGACATATGTGCCGGCTTTTGACCTCTTTCGTGGAAGGTGCTAAGAGCAGTGAGGGAAGGCAGCGGGGAAGGGAGCAACGCGCCTATGATATGTGCGGGGTCGTAAATGAGAAGACGAACCAAAAAAAAAACATTTAAGGAAATGTAAATGCTCAACTGTTTGTTGTCTTTTGGCTCTGAATACAAACGTATTCGTTTGTGTTTACAGTGAGTGATGGCGGCTCAAAGGAATGTCAACACATAAAGCCTACACACACGCACACACACGCATTTAAACACACACACACACACACATTCACTTGTGATGTGAATTTCGCTTTGACTTAACAAATAGAAAATCATTTATTCTGCATACGCAGTTTTCCGTCCCTGACAGCTCTCCAAATTGTTTCCTCCCTAACGCGTTTCGATTTCAGCCGACGACGATGCTCCCTCTGAATGGCGTCTCTCTGATTTCCGTCTCCGGCCAAACCGCCCAGCTTTCCGCTACCACCACCTCGACTCCCCGCTGCCTTCAACGATTCATCGAGCTGTGAGATTTATGCGCATTTTGCATATTTTCTTTGTGCTTTCAATTCAAAGCCAACAAAAATGGCCCATCAAGTCAAGTCAAGACAAGTCAAGCGGTGGGGGCGTGACACGGGTAGAGACGGTGGGCAGGGACGGGTGCAGGGATGGGGGGCAGAGGCAGGGACGGGGGGCAGAGAGTTGGCTCAATTTTCATTGCGCGACTTTTATGACTTTGTCTGCTTGCTGATGTTTTTGGCTTTTATCGAATGCAAATTGTTTTGTAATAATGTAATCGAATCTTTATCAAGTCTGTTTATTAAGGTGTTTATGCCTTGTTGTTGTTGTTGTTGTTGTCTGCTCTGCTTTGATAATTGAAATGAACAACAGAATAAATCAATTTAATTAGGAATTAATGATTATTGAGTCTAATGCTTTGGCTTGGCAGTGCTAATACGACTAGTAGTACGGTCGTTGTCCTACTTGAAGGACGCTTTTCTTTCTCTCGCTTGTCGATTAGCACTTTTAAAAGTTAAACACAAACATATATTTATATATAACATCAGAAGTTGTAGCTTTTATTCAGGACATTTTATGACTTCCATTTGGACAGTTATTAAAGTAAAAGAAAAGAAAACAAAAAATAAAACATAAAACATAAAATACAAAACATTTTCTTTCACGAACATGAAATCATAGTAATGCTTACAAAATCACTGCTGAAAATCTCTGTAAAGCTTTTGAGGCTCTGAAACTTGTATATATTTTCCACTTCGAGTTATTTCAAAATTTATTAACGACTATAAAAAGTAGATGGCGAATAATTGGAAAGACAAGCATAATAACAACTTGGACACTCGCGTTGACAATAACAATAATGGTATTTTCACTTAATTGACCATAATACGCAGCAACGACCAGCGTACTGACCTTCATCCTCTTCTCTGCTGCTGCTTCTTCTTCATCTTCTCAATGTTTTCACACCATTTTCCATTCCAGCATTCAGGGCAGTGAAAATAAACAGATTTTTGTCAACTTCAGCAGCCAATGCATTGAATCGAAACCATTAAAAAGCCCTTGGCGATATTTTACAACATCATAGTTGTTGTAGTTGTTCCAGTTGTTGTTGTTGATGTTACTGTTGTTGTTCATGTTATTGTTGTTGTTGTAGCTGTCGCTGCCCTGTTGCTCTTGGGAGTTTTCCAAGCTTGGTGAAGCCACAATTGCTCCAGTGCAGAAGGCAGAAGTTCGTATTTTATGTACAAGTGTTTTAATTTAAATGCCAGCAGACTATAACTGTCACGATGTTCGCGCCAATAAATTAAATCAAATGTAATAATTTTGTACGCAAACTTTCAACTCTCAACCTGTGACACTCAACGGTAACTAGAGATGGCTTTTTTTTATACGCTGCTCACAATGGAAAATCAAAAGTAGCGCTTTAAAATACATGTTTTTGGTAAATATCTTATTAACTATGGCACCTGTGAACATTAATTTTGGCATGTAAATACAAAGATGCTATAGAAAGACATTGGCATGAAAAATTTTTCAAATGCCACGACCCATTCGCTTATAAGAAGCAAAACATATTGAAAGTTTGTGTGCCTCTAGCTCTCGTATTTCATGACCTACAGATTTATAACTTCACATGCGTTTAGAGACATTAAATATCAAACGATTCTGCAAATTGCATAAAGATCGGTTTATATTCAAGAAAGTTATCATGCATCGAAAAATGTAAATTTAACACGTGTATAGCTGGGAGCTCCGCTTTAGCGCTAACGTCACACAAGCAACGTAAGCCAAATACTTTGTGCGAGCGCGACAAACATACAAACACGTGTGCATGCTAAATTCTAGCAGAGCATACTCCGATTTATTACACGGTATAACACACTCGGGTATGATCGACTTAAGTTATCTGACTTGTTTATTTAATTTTATAAAAAGTCGATTCAGTAGAACTTACTCAACTAATACTATAGTATGTATTAGTTGAGTAAGTTCATACTATAGTATTAGTTGAGTAAGTTCTACTGAATCGACTTTTTATAAAATTAAATATAGCTTTACTAAAAACTAAAATTTAACAAAAAAATAACTTCTACTGAGTTATTTATTTTTCCAATTTATTTATATTGTGGTACCTCCAAATCTTGGAATTTTGAGCCTGTCAGAATTACTTTGCATTTATTTGACTCACCCTAACGCTGAATTACCTTGGTTTTATTTAATCTGTATATTTATTATTAAATCAGTGCAATTGTAAATGTGTATATATATATGTAAAGGTAGAAATGTATTTGGCAAACAGAGCTAAAAATAGCTGAAAATAGCTACATAGTGCTTGTGGCTCTTATGGTTGTTAGGAGCTGAACTTGAACCAGAATGTGAGTTGCTATGGCAACTGTTAAATAAATGGCATAAGTTCAAAAGTGGAGCCATAGCTTTGCTATGCTAATGAAGTGCATGGCAATGTGGCCAATGGTCGGCGCTTGGCCAAAAAAAAAAAAAAAAAACAACATGAGAAGTAGCTAGTTAGTGGCGGCTGTATAGCTATAGCTATAGCTGTTGCTGTTGCCAGTTTTGTTCGGCCACACTCTGCATATTTATGGAGCGAAGCAATGTCAACAGCAGGCGGATGGCGGATGAAATGGCCAAAAAGGGCGCGCAACGAACAAACCAAATCCACTTCATGACCGAAAATTAGTTTTTAACCCACAAAATAATCCCAAATGACATAAGATGGCTCCACACTCCGACACTCCGCAACACGCAGACATACGGACAAGCGGACACGCGGACACAGCCAAATATAGTAGTAGTACTAGCATAGCATTTTACAGTTACACTACTCTTCATCTTTGCCTCTGTCTCTCCCTCTCTCTCTCTTTTTCTACACCCTACCAATTGCTGTCCTCAACCAATTCCAAGTTCCCATTTCCCTTGCTCTCTCTTTCCCTCCCTCGCACAGTGGGCGATTCGGGCAATCTAGCGTAACAAAATACATATTTTCAACTTTTAAAATCCGCCAAAAGTTATGTTAAAAATTAAATACTATTAATCTAAAAATATATTATTCGCATAAATTAATTAATTTTATTTTTTACAATAATTAAAAATATATTTAATAAAATAACTCCAATTTCGTTGAATTTACAAAAAAAAATTTTCCTAAAAAAAATTATTATAAAAAAAAATCATTTAACTTTATTCCTTTAAGGGTTCTTAATATATATAAAAATTAATATCTTTAATAAATATTTCATATATTTCAAGTAATTAATTTCGTTACGCTAGATTGCCCGAATCGCCCACTGTGCCTCGGCTTGTCTTCTAGCCACAGTCTCTTGGCGGAAGTTGTAAAGCTGCCATTTCTCGGCCATGTTTTTGCTATTGTTATTATTGTTGTAGTTGCTGCCAGTGGTTGGCAGTAGCAGTAGCAGACCAGTTCCGACTTTTTTGGCTTACGGGCAATGTGAAGCGCCAACAATTCGCGAGCTCGTAATGCGGTCGTTTTACAGCATTGTTGTTGTTATTTCAGTTGTAGTTGTTATTGCTGTTGTTGCTGTTGTTCCTCTTGTTGTTGTTGCTGCTGTTGCTATTGCTGTTATTCTTGTTATTGGCCTCGTTGAGTGTTATTGTTGTTGTTGTTGTTGAGCAGCGCATTTGTTGTATTAACTTTTTACCAAGTGACGTGAATGGCATCGACCAGAGCCAAAACTGTAACACAAGCCGCCCTTCCTCCCTCCCTACCTCCCTCCTTCCCTCTCCCTCACTCTCTCCCCCTCTCTCTCTCTGCCTTTTCTCTTCATCATCTGCGTGGCCCATGTGTCCATAATTTATTAAAGCCTGCACCAGAGTGCTCTCCAGTCGAGCGGCCGCCCTAGGCAAACAATTGAAATTTAAGCAGCAAACGGGCAAAGCACAGGAAAAAGCTGCAAAAGTTATAGGAAAGGAAGGTGAAAGGGAGTGGGAGTGGGAGTAGTGGGAGTAGTAGGAGCAGTAGAGCCAGAAGCAGCAGTAGAAGTAGTGAAAGTAGTATGAAAATAGTAGTAGCGCTGGAATTCGTAGCAAAGCTAAAAGCAGCAAATGATAAAGAAAGATATACTAAGTAGACAAATTAGGAGTATAAAGAGCGGTACAGATATTTGGAAGAAAGAAGTGGAAGATTTTGGAGCAGGCGAAGCAATGGAACTCGTTAGAGTATTAACAGAAGTAGAAATAGTAGTTGGATCAACATGAAACACCAGAGAAAGAGGAGTAAGATGTGGTAGCTGCAAGAAATGTAAGAGATAGAGGAGTTGCTGGAGATTAGGATAAGTAGGAGTATTAGGAGTGTTTTCAGTACTAGGAGCATAAGAAGTATAAGCAGAAAAAATAGTTATAGAAATAACTGAAAGAGGATAGCAGGCTTAGGAGTAGCAAAAGAGGTTGGTGCTATAGGAAAAATAAAAGTAAAAGGAGCAATAGAAGCGATAGCAGTATTAGGAAAAGTAGGAAAGTAGTAGAAATACATACATAATAGGGCTAAAAAAAATAGTATAGAAAATAGTAGTACTATTGATGAAAAAATAGTGGGAGGTGAAGGAATAACAACAGAAGTAAAAGCAAAGGAGTAGCAAAAAATATAAAAGAAAAGGTAGGAGCGGTAGAAGCAATTGGAAATTTGGAAGCAGCAGAAGTAATAGCAGCTGGGAAATAAAAGTTAAGTTTGCTGAATATGCAAAACATTGCACTCCAACTGCAGCAATCGATAGGCAAAATGGTAATCGAAAAATATGTACCAACTTCTTGCGTAGCCAACGAAGAAGAAGCCAAGACTCAAGCAAAAGAGTCAACAGCACTGTGGTGCCGCCTTTCCTTTTCCTACACACATATAAATTTTTTGCTTTGCACTTTGCTTGTTTTGTATTTCTATTTCTTTCTTTGCTTTTTTTTTTTGCAGTCAAAGTTTTTTGGTCGGCGACACGGAATACTTTTTGGCTGCAAAAATAATTCATGAAACATGGCGGCAACATGCGAACGCGAAAAGCGAACTGGAAAAAATGTTTTGTGCCCGAATCCGAATCTGATTGTGACACAAACGAATTGTTCGGGTTGTCGCCGTTACCAGAAAACCAGTAACACAGTAACTCCCCCATACCATAGCTCCCTCCTGTTAACTGGTCAGGTCGGAGAGAGGGGGTGGATTTTGGGCATATTTATGTGCCTATTTTTTCTATGTAACCTTTCGAGTGTCGCCTACTCTCCTCCTCTCCGTTTCACCCCTTTTTGCTACAACGCCCAACTCATGCTTCTTGGCATGCAAATTTATGGTGTGTCCCGAAACAATTGTTATTGTGTTTTTCAACTTTTGCTTGATTTGTGTTTTTAAGTGATTTCAAATGGGTCGCAAGGGGACGCCGATGCCGCCTCTGGTAATCGGGACGACCATTTCGACACCGTCCAGCTGCCGTTGATAATTTCTAGCCTGTCATCAGTTTTAGAGCCGAAAAGAGAGAACAGAGAACAGCGAACAGACGCATTGCTAAACTCCTTGGCCAACTACTGCTACTAAGCGTCCAATAACCATAAAACACTTTGGGATTCCCTTGGCCAAAAACGAGTCAGTGTGCCACCCACACGTGTGCCTCATATATATATTTTTTCTTCCTTTTTTTGCTACTTGCCACTTGCAACTTGCTGCAATTTTCGTAAGGCATTTTATTTATTTGTATTTCCGCAAACGATTCGAGTGCTGTGGCAGCCGCAAAACTTTTGACTGCCCGGAATTTGCTGCTGTTTCTGTTGCTGCCACAGCCATAGTTGTTGCACAACCATTGTTGTTGCAACAGAGACGGTCTGTTCAGGTCTGACTGCCAGTAGGCCACTTCCTGTGCAACTTTTGCTCGACTTGCATGCATTCGTGAATTTTTCAAGGCATTTCTTTTGCTTTCCTTAGTGACCTTCCCTCCCAACCAACACCGATCCTGTTGCCAACCCCAGTCGTACTTTTCTTCCGGCTTGCAATATGCAAACGGTCATTTTGTTAATGAGCGCGGGGAGCAGCAGCAGCAGCAGCAGAGAAGTAAGCACAGAAAACAGAAGCAGGGAGCTACAACTTTTGGTGCTGGGCATCCGCCGGATGGTCAGTGGCAAGTGAGAGACAGAGTGGGAAATAGAGAGAGAGAGAAAGATGAGCACAGCAGCCAACAAGCTCTGCCCCTAAAAGCAGACTACACTTTCTGTCCCACTGACTGACTGACTGTCTATCTGTTTGGCTGGCAGCCCGAATGACTTGGTTTATTTCAACGTAATGAAATGAAATTGAAATGAATGTTTTATAAACCGGTTGCCGAGTTAGGAGTAGTAGAAGAATTCCGCCACAACTGACCGTCTCATAAAATGATTATAATCTCAGTGGTGGCAAATGGCAAACCGCAACCGCAGCATGTTGCCATCCGGCATTACTTTCAACTTAACTGCAAAACTATGAAAACTATGAGACATGAACAGCTTGAACTAAATGTCACAAATGCTCAAACTAAGCTTAACTTAGTACAACTATTTTGAAACTAAAGATTAGGTTTAAAAGTTAAATAAAGAATAGTTTTAAGTTGCTTATTGTATTTTAAATATTTTAATATAAATTATTAACATTTTATTTAACAATTTGTATGGCAACCAAATAGAAATCCATGCACAAACAATTTGTAATTGTAATTTAAACAATTTTATTTTTTTTTCCCCAGTTTAAATTTAAATTTAAATTCAAAATATAATTCTAAACTTTTAAATTATTTTTATATTGTAACTTTAATATTAAATATGTCGACTGATCATAGTCTGACATTAAATAAATAAATAAATAAATAAATAAACAAATTTGCTGAAAAAAGCCTCGATATATGTATACTTATAGTACGCACTGTACAGATACTTACACTTGCCTACATAAGTGCGTTTCCAACATATTGCCATCCGGCATTACTTTCAACTTAACTGAAAACTATGAGACATGGACAGCTTGAAATGTCACAAATTCCTAAAATATGCAACTCTACACTGAGCTTAACTTATTACAACTATTTTGAAACTTAAGATTAGGTTTAAAAGTTAAATAAATAATAATTTCAAGTTGCTTAGTGTATTTGAAATAATTTATAATAATTTATTAATATTTTATTTAACAATTTGTATGGCAACCAAATGGAAATCAATGCACAAACAATTTGTATTTTGCTGACAAAAAGCGTCTATATATATGTATACTTATAGTACGCACTGTACAGTTACTTACACTTGCCTACAAAAGTGCGTATCCGGCCTGTTGGCAGCTCGAGTCTTGTGTACGTGTAAGTTTCCTGATGGTGTTTTTACTGCTCTTCTCTCTGCGATTTTAATTAAATTGCGCTTAATGGTGTCGCGGCATTTACACTCATTGCTGTTGTTGTTGTTGTTGCTGTTGTTGTTATTGCCTCTGCGGCATGCACCCATTAAATATTCTGCGGACTGTTGTGGCTCTCATAAGCCCAGAATTTATGAAATTCAATTAATATGGATACCACAGTCTCCCCCTGACCGCTGTACAAAAAAGTGTGGAATATTTGTTCGGTGTTAAACTGACAATTACAACAACAAATATATAAAGTAGCAAAAGACAAACCAATTGTTCAGATCCTGTAGGGTTATTTTCAGTGGTTCCTTTGGCTTGACCATGTCGAAAATTTCATTGCTGATGTCCTCCAAATTAACAGGTTGTTCTGTTGTAAATACCGGCATCTGTTCCTGTATGCCCTTCAAGAAATATTGCAGTGTTGCTGTCGTCAAGTAGCCGACACGTTGCACGTCCAACATGCGAAACAAATAGTGCAGTCCAGCAAGTGTCTGTAATAAATTAAAAACTTTTAAGTGTAAGGAAACATTTGCTGTAGTGGGAATATAAAAATATATATAAAAATATATTTAATATAAGTAATAACAAGAAAGAAAATGTCAGTCGGTCATGCCGACCGTGTAATAGCCTCTGAGCTTTGTGTCCAATTATACGAGTTCATTTCGGACTGCATACAAGCAGTGCACTGCGTAAATTTTATACACACAAGCAGTGCGCTGCTTGTTACACTGGTGCGTAAAAAAAGCAGTGCACTGCTGTTGCGTTAAAAATTTACGTTGTATGAGAAATTTTCATAATTATAGTCCGATTTTGATGAAATTTTCACAATCGTTTGATATTATTTGTCTACAGGTATATACAAAGTTGCAAAACTTTACGTTAAGAAATAAGTGAGCCAGCGGCATGCAAAGTTACAAAGAAATTTTGCTTTTGGTGGGCGAAGGAGGCGTGACATCCAAAAAGTTTTGATGGCATTGTCTTTATATTGTATCTAGGAACCTGCATGCCAAAATTGGTGTCCCTAGGTGTTATAATTACCGAGATATTCACGAAAAACCTGTATTTTTTACGAGGTGTGACTTCTGACAAACCCAATTTACCCCTCAGAGGGTATAAAAACTGGGTTTTCTTCCCCACTAGTCTCACCTGTCGATTGTCCAAGGCAAGCACAAAGTCTATAAATGATTTATAGTCCATTTCGCCGTCGTAGGTGTGAGACTCTTCGAATACGCGATCCAGAAATACCGAACTGAGCGTGCCCGAGCCATAAGCGGAGATTTCCTGTTTGCTCAGGAGACCATTGTGATCCCGATCGAGACTGAGATAGTTGTCATAAATAACTTGGACAGCGGGCAAAGAGAACCAATTGATAGCTGAAGTGTGCTCAGCAGCTGCCGCTGTCTCCTTGGGCTTATTACGCAGCTCCATGAGTTCATTCAGCATGCCAGAGGCTAAAATATCAAGTATACGTATACGCCCCGTACGCAAGCGATCGAGAAAAAAGAAAAACCTTTTCACTGCCGTGCAAATGTAAAACTTTTGAAACGATTGCGGCATACAATCACTGATTTGTGGTAATGTGGGTATAAGATCCATTAAATAGTTTTCCATATCGAACTCCCGCAAGTAACCTTGACCCACCTCATCGTAGTAGCTGAGTCCAATGCGACACTGCGTCTGCCACACTTTCCTTATCGTATAGTCATAAATGCTGGCAATCTCCACAGTACCCAGGTACTGTGAATTGCCGAGTAAATATGCAAATAGTCGAGCTGTCAGATATTTGCGACACTTCTCCCCCACCACCGACTGCAGTCTGCAGTAGTCATCATAGTTGATGAGCTGCTGTTTCTTTGCCGTCGTCTCGCTGATATGTTCTTTTAACATGTTCCATAACATGTTCAACTCCTTCCTGTCCAGCTGCTCCTCGGCCTGTCGCTGCAGGAACATGGAGTGCGCCTCCTTGCGCAGCAAATGCCGCACTCTATCGGCAGGCGGTGGTGGCACATAGAAGAACTGTGGTATGTGCTCGTAAGAGGCATGTTTCGGCTGTTCACGTTCTTGCAGCGGACTCTTTGCATCGAAATTGGCCAATTCTTCGGCGGTTATCTCTCGTGGGCAGACCTTTAAATTGGCAAACTCCTCTACCAGTTCGGGATCCAATTCCATTTGAAATAGAGTTTATTTCATATAGTTATTGTTGTAAAGTATTCTGTTGAAATTTGAGACAAGGTGAATCGGATAGAGATTGTGCTATTGTTGCTCAAATCAAAACAGCTGTTCCGGAATTTTTTAGAATTTTGGGCTTTTAATGACAGCATAAAAATGATAAGAAAATCTTGTTTGTTTCTTTGAAAACGATTAAAGTTTTAAGGATTTTTGGATATTCCTAAGCAAAGAAACTTTTGTTATACTTCTTTTCCGAAACTCTGCCTCTTTATAAACATATTTCGAAACTCAAAGGTGAATATACTTGTGTTATATTTTGATTTTTGTTCCTTTATAATGATATGAAAATCTTGTTTATTCCTTTGGAAGAGATTAGAATTTTAAGAATTTTTTGATATACAAAACCGAAGAAACTTTTGTTATACTTCTTTTCCGAAACTCCTTATAAACATATTTCGAAACTCAAAGGTGAATATACTTTTGTTATATTTTTATTTTTATTCCTTAAATGCTTTCCAAAAGCCGCTTGGTTGGCTGGAACTCAAACAAATTAAATTTATAATTACATGTCTATTTCTTCCATTAATTTGCTCTCAATTAAAACTAAACTTTTTGCTTAACTCATCCGAAAGTTGAATATATTTTTATCGATTTTAAATTACGTAAATTTTAGCTTTTTTAAACATGTTTAAAATTTAAATTCGCATTTAAGCTTTGAATATATTAAATATACATATAATTACTTGTCTATTTCTTCTATCAATTTTCCCTTAATTGAAACTAAATTTTGGCTAAACTCATCCGAAAGTTGAATATATTTTTATTGATTTTTAATTACGTAAATTTCAGCTTTATTAAAGATGTTTAAATTTTAAATTCCCTTATAAGCTTTGGATATATTAAATATAATTAATTACATGTCTATTTCTTCTATAAATTTGCTCTTCATTAAAACTAATCTTTTGGCTTAACTCACCCGAAAGTTAAACATATTTTTATCGATTTTAAATTACCTAAATTTCAGCTTTATTAAACATATTTAAATTTTAAATTCCCATTTAAGTTTTGGATAATTATTAAATATTTTGGAAATTGTTTTTCTCTTTGCAGGTTCGACCATTAAAGGCGTGGTTGCAATACTGAATTGCATTTTGGCCCGCCAATTATGCTTTGAGGATCCCTCATGTTCGGCAATACTGGAGATAATACCCCGTGTTTGCGGTCCCATTCCAGGTAAGCAGACGTGCAAATGAATCAATGCATTAACGCGCTTTCTCTCTCTATCTCTGTCTCTATCTCTTTCACTCTCTCTGTGTGTAGGTGTGTTTGTGTGTTAGTCAACATTTTTGACCAAGTTTATACGTAATTTGTAATGCACTGCCGGGCAAATACAGACGAATGGCGTGTGGTTTTCAGTTGCGCTGCGCTTGGGGAACGTTCGCTTGTTTTCCACCTGTTTTTGCAGTTTTTCATGGGTTTTCCATGGGTTTGAGGCCATTCGAGGATTAATTTTGTTTAGTTGCTGCTGCTGCTGTTGCTTTTGGCGGTTATTTTTGTTTCGTCTTGGCCACAGAGCGTGTGCTTTGCCACAACTGTGTAATTATTTTAGCAATTTTTGTATGTGCGCCTGCGTGCAATAAAACAGTAAATAACAGTTTCATATGTATGTATGTATATATGCATATGCTTAGAGCGCAACAAACAACGGCCACAAAATGCCATTTGAATATTCAAATGCCCCTGAGAACTGACCCACTCGACTCGGCCAAATGCTATTGTGGCTACACTTCACTCCACTCCACTGCACTCCACTCGATTCAGCGTTGCCCCATGTGCGTGCCACTTGAACCACTTGCCATATACTTATACATATGTATATATAATATATATATATCTGAAAGTTGATACAATTATATCGCGCACATATAGTTTACCTCAAGCGGGTGGCACCCTAAATAACAGAAAACAAAAAATTAAGAAAGCAAGCGTTGTGAAGAGTGAACTAGAACTTAATGTACCTAGTCCACTCATTGTAAATGTGCAGAGTGTTGCTAAAATTGGACAATCAGGTTGTCCAGGACATACGCATGTATATGTATTGAGGCTCACTCGCACACATATTTAATTTGATAAAAATCGGAGTTGAAATAAGAAAGTTATGATAAAAAGTATAATTTGTTATGGTGGGTTCACACTGGATCACATCTTAACGTCACTGTGGCCACACTTATGTTTCTTTGCGCTTTAAAATATAGAATATTCCTTCGAAAATGTTAAAACAATGTTAAATTATCAATTCCTGTTGATTAACATACAGACTACAGCAAGAAATGTAATGTAACATTCTGTGACACAGTGTGAACCCACCATACAAATTATACTTTTCATCATAACTTTCTTGTTTCTACTTCGATCTTTACCAAATTTACAACATGGCTTTACAGCACAATGCTCTAGCCAAAAAATTAAAGGGATATGTATATATCTAAATATTCAGAAACGATTTCCAAACTAGTCCTACAAGCTTGGAGGTATAGTTGGCATCCAAAACTTAAATATATCTTGAGCGTCAAGCAAATTTACGTAGCTTAAAAATTAAATTTTATGTTAGCTCTTACTAAACTTATCACACCCTCTGCCCAGGGTATTGAAAGAAAGACTGGCATTGTAAGCGGGTCGCCAGCTACTAAACCTGCCCCTCTAAGCAAATCTCTCGCCATGCCCCCACCCCCCACACACTGCTTGCCACCTTGTCCATTGTCCTGACGCACAAAGGCGAACGAATGAGCGAAGGAGCCGAAAAGTAAAAAGTTATTTTATAAATTATTCAGTAATTTGTTTTAGACTTTGCTTTCGTCGCCGTCGTCGTCGTCGCTGCCTGATCCACCCTACACACCTCCCACTAAAAACAAAAACAACAAAGCATGTAGCTGCAGGTATAAATTTCTTATATATATAATATATATACTATATATGCTTCGCTTTGATCCGACTTGTCTACTTTTCCCCTCTCTCCAGTTTTTAAAAAAGCTAAAGCCAAACATTGAGGCATTCAAATGTGTATTTAAGTTCACTTTACACCGCGCCACTATTTTCATGAGTTAAGACCACTGTGCGCTTGAGTTTAGATGGTTGGAAAACTGTGAAAAGTGGGTGGATTTTCCTTATGTGTGCACGTGCTTAAGACTTTTCTTTTCCTCAATTTAATTATTAATGTTCAAGTCAGCCAATGTCTGCTGTTGCTTCAGCTTTTGCTTTTGCTTTAGCTTTTCCTTTGCCATTTCCCTTTTGGCTGCTGCTCAGCTTTTCATTTAAGTGGCTGCTTACAAACTGTATATGTATGTGTGTTTGGGAAATTTCTTTATGTTGTCACATGTGAAGAATTCACATTTAAAACTTGAGCATTAACAGCTTAAGCTAAACTTCATTTTAAATCTCTTTTTGAAGTTTTCCCCCAAACTGAGATTTATGAAGTTTTCCTTCGTTTTTTTTTCGATTTTTTCGTTAGTTTTGTGGCTTTGACCATTCCACACTTAGTATCAAATGATCATAGCCATGTCCATTCAGGATTTCAATGGCCTCAGCCGCATCCTTGCGATACTTAAAGTGCACATAGGCAAATCCCTTGCATAAGCCAGAATTTTTCTCCCTCGCCAGATACATTTTGGTATAGGGTCCGATTTTCTTGACCAACTCCTCGAGATCATCCTCGGTCATGGATTCGGACAGATTGGAAATGCGTACAGCTGATGAGTCATCCCTTTCGCGTCCCTTGCCGCTCTCCTTGAGATAGGGTGGCACATAACGGCCCGTTTTGGGTGCTTCACTCACCGCCGACGTGGCCACCGCAATCGCTTTGCTCTCCATATCGAGTGAGGTGCCTTTGTAGGGACACTTGACCGACCAGTGTTCGCCATTGCATATGCGACACTTGGCCATCGGTTTGCCGGCCTCCATTAGCGGATCCTGTGACTGCTCAAAGTCCTTGGATCCCAAGTAGTTCATAAGTATCTCATCCGCTGCCGTTGTGGTATACGAATTGGGTCCTGGCTTATCCAGTTTGGAGTCGCCAAACTTTACCCAATTGCGACGCTTCGCCACGGCTCGCGAGACAATCTTCTTTTCAATCTTAAAACTTCGCACAACTTTTATCTTTTTGCCCTCGTCGTTGTACTTGTACTCGGTGACGTGTTTATAGTCTCCATCCACATGTTCCTTCGATGGCGGCAATCCATCCACATAATCGGCTTCCACCTCATCGGCCCAAGAAGTAAAGGCTGCCTTCATGCTGTTGTCTGTGGTGAATGAAGAAAAATTGAAAGTTTTTATTAGAATTATTAGCTACTCACTTTAATTTATTGAATATATATATTAGGGATTCTAAAGTTATATATTTTGTTAATAAAGCATGGCTTCTGTTTGTTCAAGCATTAGATTCAAGAGCTACTTTGTGAGCTGCTTGTTTGTGAAGTAGTCAGTTAAGCTACAGTTTCGTGCTCTACATCTAAGCAAGCGATTTCACTAGTATAATTATATAATAAAGTATATCCAAGGCTTACAAAAAAAATTCTTAGAAAATACCCTATTGGGTAGACTCAACTGCTGGGCAAAGGAGTTTGACTGAAATTCGATTTTCACATTTTTGAAACATTGATATCTTTGCGAATGTAACGATTGTCGAGCGAAATACCATTTTACACTGCTATTTGACCGTAGAATGAATTCTGCATTAAAAATTCAGATTTATCTAAAACTTAATTTTTTTCAAAATTATTCATAATTTTCCATTAATTTGTTTAATCCAATTATTGAGTAACGCTGAACATTTTCATAAATTTTCTAGACAATTTTCATATCTTAGTATGGATTGGCCTTGGCGAGGTATCTGCACAGGGATAAATTTTACACTGTATATAAATTATAAACTCAATACATACCAATAATCTAGAGTTTTTTTTTAAATTTATTTTTAAAAACTGTTTCAATCAATTAGAAATTTTGTGTAGGTTGAAAATTCATATACTTTACGGGGTCGGAAATGGGTTTTAAGCTTGCTACGCCCAGTGAAAGTCTCTCAATGACCCTCTATAAAATGAGTTTTAACCTCCCTTAATTACCACTATAAAATTTTTAACTATGAGCTACATTATTCGTTTTAGTCAGTATCGACCTCATATTCAGTGGGGAACTTTGTTTCGAAGCCGCAGCCCTATTTGCCCACAATAAGCAAAAAACCAGACATCTTCGAAAAAAATACAGGTTTTTTGCAAAAATCTCGGTAACTATAACACCTAGCTATACCAATTCTGGCAAACAGATCTGTTAGATGCAATATAAAGACAATATCATCAACATTTTTTTGATGCCACGCCTCCTTCGCCCACCAAAAGCACAATTGCGTTGTAACTTTGCATGCCACTGTCTCACTTATTTCTTAACGTACAGTTTTGTAACTTAGCAAAGACTTGCAGGCAAATAATATTAAACGATGATAAAAATTTCATATCTTTCAAATTGACTAAAATTAAAAAAGTTTGTCATACAACGAAAAATCGTTACTTTCAAGCAATGCATAACCACGTGCATTACATTGTGCAAGCGAGATAGATATATAACTATGTGTGGATGTTAAGTGGCTTGTAGCAGCTACTCCAATTTGATTTCATTAATTGCACACGAAGCTCAGAGGGTATTACACAGTCGGCATGCCTGTCTAATTTTCTTTCTGCGCAAGCTCATTAAATTATTCTATTTAGCAAGTGTAAAACGCTGCCAGCTGATAAGAGCTTGAGATTGTTTACTTTGACGAGTCGAGTGATAATCAAGAGTCTTAATCGTACTCTCAGCTGTCTGTCTACCTCAACTTGAGCTCAGTCTAAATTCTGTGCTCAGCTATTAAATACACAAAGCAATTCAAATGCTGCAATTAAAGCATCCCAAAACCGGCAAAAGCTTGGAAATAAATGAATTTTGGCTGCGAGATCACTGTCGTTGTGGCGAGTGCTTAAACACTGAGACAAATCAGCGGCGACTTGATGTATTTGATTTGCCACACGATGTTAAAGTGTTGCAGCACGAGTGGCAGCAGAATGGAGAAGCCGAGGAGTCACAACTTGTGGTGATTTGTAAGTAGAGGAACTAAGAGAGAAATTAAATTTGTTATAAGGTCGTTTGTTTTATTTTGCTATCGTTAAGGGAGCGATGATCATCGTTCGATTTACAGTGTGGAATTCATCTTTGACTCGCAGCTGGAGCAGCTGATAAGTCGCCGAGCAAAGTCCACACTGCTGACACCATGGAATCGCACGATTGTGCTACAACATGAGCGACACTTACGCTTCTCGCTGCCCCAATTGGTGGCAAGTGATGAGCAGGTTAAATTGCTGATTACAGCTCTCGTGCGTTATGGCATTATCTTTATCGATGACGTGTCGCCAACGCCCACAATGACTGAGTTGGCGCTACGTCGCTGTTTTCCGCTAATGAAAACATTTTTCGGTGAAATGTGGACTTTCAGTGATAAGCAGGATCATGCTGACACGGCGTATACGCAACTTTATCTTGGCTCCCACACCGATAACACGTACTTCTGTGATGCTGCCGGTTTGCAGGCACTCCACTGCATCGAACACTCCGGCGATTCTAGTCAGCGGAGGTGAGAATTTCTTTGTCGACGGTTTGCATGTTGTACGGGAATTGAGCAGACAGCATCCGGCTGCCTTTGAGCTGTTGTGCCGTGTACAAGTGCCAGCCGAATATGTCGAGCAGGGCGAACATCATCGTCACACGGCGCCCATCATACGCTTGGATCCCATAACCGGGGAACTGCTACAGCTTCGTCTCAACATCTATGATCGTGCTGTGTTCGATACGCTGCCGCAGCAACAGATGGCCGAGTTCTACGACAGCCTCCGAAAACTATTGCATCTAGTGCGGCAGGAGCAGCAGCAGTGGCAACTTAAGCTGCAACCCGGCAGCATTGTGCTTTTTGACAATTGGCGCGTGCTGCACGGTCGTCAAGCGTACACCGGTCGCCGCACCATGTCCGGAGCGTACGTTCAACGCACCGACTTTCAGAGCAGAGCTCGCACTCTGGGCATCATTGAGTAAAAGGGATGATCTCTCAAGGCACTGTGGGGAAAAATTTAAAATATCTTGGCATAAAAAAGAAAACTCAAGAAATTCGAAAGCACATTTCACAGCTTAAAACAATGTTTAACATTTACATCTGAATAAAAAGTTTAAAATTTTTCTTCTTTTTATACTATCTATCAAAGTAACTGATAACATCTTCCAATCAAGAAAGAAAATGTCAGTCCGGCATGTCCGACCGTGTGAACAAACAGATCTCTGAGCTGGTAAGTGTTCCAAGTTTAAACTTGAGTTCCAATTGGAGTCGGTGCTGCAAGAATTTAACATGCACATATATTTGTATGTCTATCTCGCTCACACGTTTTTCGTTTTCGTTGCTTGTGTGATAGCTCAGTGCAATGCACGTGGCTATACCATACTTAAGAGTATCGATTTTCGTTGTATGAAAAACTTTTTTATTTATTGTCCGATTTTGATGAAATTTTTACAATGGTTTGATATTATTTGTCTGCAAGTATATGCTAAGTTACAAAACTATACGTTTAGACCAATAAGTAAGCCAGCAGGTTGCAAAATTACAACATAAATGTGATTTTGGTGGTCGAAAAATTTTTGGATGGCATTGTCTTTATATTGCATCTAGCAACCTGCATGCCAAAATCTTATGTAACTTAGTGCCATAGTTACCGAGATATTCGCAAAAAACACATATTTTTTACGAGGTATATCTGGTTTTTCGCTAATTGTGAGCGATTGGCACGCGGCATCAAAAAATAGGAAACAAACTTGAATTGACTGACTAAATATGTGATCGATACTGACTAAAACGGATATTGTAGCTCTTACCATCTCTGAAATATGTTTGTTCATACGGACAGACGGACAGACAGATGGACAGATGCACAGACGGATAGACGGACATGGCTATATCGACTCGGCTGTTGATGCTGATCAAGATAGATATACAAATATGTGTGCATGTTAAGTTCTTGCAGCAGCTACTTCTGTCTTGTTATTTATATATATTCATAAAGTAACTTATTACATTTCCAAAAATATAAGACTTATGCCAGCAAATATAACACTCCTTGCCCACAGTGCAGTCGCGCATTTGACATTAGCAATAAAAAATTACGATTACAATCAATGGACAATGTTTAATTTGTATCAGAAACAAGTAACAAACAAATATTGTTTGGCATTTGTTTTTATGGCCAACGTCTCATACGAGCACTTACAATTGTATGTGTGTGTGTGGAGTCAACAAAATGGTGGCTGACATTACCCAAAAGCAACGTAAAACGCACTTTGAACTTTTTCATTTAAAAAACTGAAATTACTTTTTTGGCTGTTGCTGTTGCTGTAGCTTAACTTGGGAGCAAGAGCAGCAGCAGCAGTCAGCGTCGGTTTAATGGCTCTCATATTGTCCTTTAGATGTCCTCAAATTATAATACCCACGCACACACACGCACACACGAAACTTAAAGGCGGCCTGAATATTTATGATAATTGCATTTTATGCTGCGTTTCTGTTGACTTTTCTGCTCTCTATCTATCTCTCTCTCGCTTTTCGCTTTACTCTTCTGTCTTGCTGCCTTTATGCGCAAGCACATGTCCGCTTGGAATCCTTTAAAAGCATCTGAGCATCGGAGTATGCTGCACCTCCAACCACCACAATAAATATTTTGAATAGCAGCAGCAAAGGCAAGCGGCATATTCAGCAGTCGTGTCTGCGCATTGCATACTTTTGGGCATATTTCTTTTACTCCACGCGACGAGTTCGAGTTGCTCGCAGTATCGAATTGCAGTTGTTTGGCATCAGTGCTGGCATAAAAAGTTAGCTAGTTTGAAGCAATAGTTTTGAAGTAGAAAAATAAATAAATTAGCACAAAATATTGTCATTTATTATGTGGACTTTTAACTTATAAAAATATTCAATTGCATATAATTAAATTGCAAAGAAAAGCTAAAAATATTTTTACTATATTTTTTAGTACCAACAAAAATAACATTTAAGTGAAATAAATGTTTTTTAAAAATTTTATTATATTTTTTGGGATTTTTTTGTGCTAAAAATACGAATTTTTCTCCTCTCTTACTCAAATATGTAGACAATAATTTTGAACTAGAAAAATAAATTAATTATTTCAAAGTGTTGTCATTTGTTGTATAGGGAGGCCTTTAACTTATAAAAATGCTCAGCTGCACATATATAAGTTGCAAAAAAAAGCTAATAATATTTTTTACTACATTTATAGTACCAACAAAAATAACATTTAAGTTAAATAAATAATTTTTTCTCGAGCATTATTAAATGTTTTGATTTTTAAGAAATTTTGTTATATTTTTTGGATTTTTTTTGTGTTAAAAATACGAATTTTTTACCGCTCTTACCTAAATATGTAGACAAAAACTAAATTTCCACTCATTGTCTCCAAATATATACAACTGACTTGTTCATAGTTGTTTTGAATTTGTTTAATATTTGTCTCTCAAAAACTATCTATAAATTACCTCAAAAGGTTCAAAGCAGAATTATATAATATATGTTTTTAAAGCTTTTTAATAAATTTATTGCCATTATGTCAAATATTCTTTTCAATTGTTATACGTAAAGATAACTAAATGGAAAATCGTAAACAGCTATTAACTAATGCTCAAACTTTGCTTAGCAAATGTCATCTATTTTATAAAAAGCTAGTTTAAGAAATTTACTATATAAAGCTTTAAAGATAGCTAAAATAACAACACTAATTGAAGTCGCCAGCTGCAGCTGTTTGTTAGCTCTTTTTGGCATTTTTTAACTCACTTTGTCCATTTGCTGATAGTTCAATGGAATCAACACGCATCCAGCTGCGTACAGTACAAATAACCACTGCACCACTGCACCACCCACCCTTCATACACTCATGTGGGTTTTGATATGACCAACAGAGGACATGTGTTTCTGCTGCTGGCAAAGACACTGAGCTGTAAAATATTTCTTACACAAAGGACGCAAAGAAGACAAAAGTTTACTTAATTTAATTAATTGCCGATGCTGAAGCTGTGCAAAATAAAAGCTATTATATATCATATATAACTTTATGATTTCTCGTGTTGACGGCAAACTAAATAAATGCCAAATACATTTTTTGGCTATTGCACAAATTTATGGCAATAACACAAAGAGCAATAAAATGTCAGAAAAAAAGCAAGAAACAAGAAAAACAAATAACAAACTAAAATCAAATAAAGCAAAGCGAATAAAACACACACAAACACTTTTTATCGTATTGGCAACAACAAAGAAATCATTGAACCAATTCAGCGACCAACTCAACAACCGGAAACGCGTTTCGAATAAAAACGAATTGAGGACTTAACCGTAAACGTAAAAGCCAAAAGCAAAAGGAAAGCAACAAAAAAAAACAATGGCCAAAGATGCGAGTCAAACGGTCGAGCAGTCGGCAACGGTTACTGCAAATGGCGTCACTTGGATGATGGCGACGAAGCATAAAAACCACTTGCCTGCTTTTATGACCACACATACAGCTGGCCTGGTCAAAACAAGCTGGCCACAACAACTACAGCCATATCGAGTGCAGTTAGCTTAACTCAAGGTGTACTCTATGCTCACCTGCAAGCAGCATCAACATCAACATCAACATCAGCTTCAACTTCAGCTGTTTAACTGCCAATGACTTCTAATTGAGGCCACGAACTAAAGTCCTGTGGCCCAACAACAGCGCAACGTGGCCAACAAAATGTCGCCCAAGTGTCGGCCATGTCGTAAATATGATGAATGCCTGCAAAAACAACAACAACAGCCACAAAAAAAGTGTCACTTGTTGCGTAGTGTTTTGGGGAGTTTCACCCTCCCCAGCAGCAGTCAACTTTATGTTCGAGTAGCAAATAATCATGTCCGGCATAGAGCGATTGGACGGACGGACTGGGGCAAACAACAGGGGGGCTGCCCACGAACAACAACGGGTCGTATGAGTGACATGAGCAATGGGCCATGGGCTTGCTTGCACAGCATTGACCATTGTGCCGAACGTATGTAGCTTTGCTTTTTGGCGATTTTACGGCTTATGACGAGCCGCAGTTGATGCAGAGTGTAAAGGAGATGAAAGGGAGAGGGTTTGTGTGTGTGCATAGTGTGTGCAGTGCTGACAGTTTAGCGTATTTATAGCTAGTTTTAGTGAGTTTGAGAGATAAATGTGTGTAATTTATTTTTAAGGCTAGCTGTTCTGAGAGCATTTGATTTCGTAAGTGTACAGCGGTCAATTAAGTTTGTCAGCAGTTAGTAGATAAGGTAGCTCAGAGCTTATAAAGTGTATAAATTCTAGCTATGCCCACCAAACAATTGTGATTATACTCGAGTCGCTTTAGAGTCCCCTTGCTGATTAAAATAGTCATAAATGAGCTCATTTTCTGATCATAAATGACTCCTTCGTCGGGAGAAAAAAATATTCTATCCGTGACTCTAAATTAAGGAGTCGCCTATGACCCCTTTTATATATCAGTTTCGACTCAATTTCGAGTCATATGTTTTAAACATACGAAACTCTGTATTATAAAGATGTCTTTTTTTTTTTGAAATTCATTAATCGCGTTTGTAATCCCCAGTTACGATCAATTTGGCGATTGCTGTTGCATTTTGTTGTTAATGCTATAGTGAACTAAGGAGAAACATTTTGATCATAAAGGCGACTCATTTTGGACGCTAAGTTCTAAAATAGAATCGCTTCATAAGTATCAAGTTCATTTTTTGAAGTCTTCCCGGAGCAGTTCTTATAAACGACTCGTCAAATGTCAGTTCTTTACAGAAATGATCTCCCAAAAGCTAGGTGGGATAGTGTATTAACTTTTGAGGTATATGTCCCAGCTTGTTTGTGTGCATACTATCACCAACCAATTGAATGTATCACATCCTTGACATAATCTCATGAGTTTCAAGAAACACTCGGTTTCACTAAACTCGCAAAGCTCGAAAAGTATTTGAATTATCTAAATTAAACTCGGACATTTTATATATATTCTTCTACCTAACTTTACCAAATTTAATTTTAATCGAAAGTATATTTTATATGGATGTCATATAATCAATCTCCCAATCTTATTTCATTTAAAAATAACTAATTAATTTTATTTGTAGCTATTTGTATCAGACATTTCCACTAGCTACTTTTCCACATAAAATACTGACAGCACCAAGTGTGTGTCTCCATAGTATGTCTGTGTGTTTGTGTGTGTTTATGTGTGTGTGTGTTAAAGTGTTGCCCGTAGTCGAGTTTATTAGTGAGGCTTATGTTTTATGACCAAAAAGGACAATGGATGGCCAACAGATGTTTGTTTGTTTGCCTTTTGTTTGTTGGTTTGCCGTTGAGTAGCCCCTATTCATTCGCACTCAAAGCATATATGTATGTTATATCCATATTACGTATACGCATACGAGCAGTAGTAGTTGTCATATGCTCGAATAAGCTGTCATATATGAAACATAATTTATTATGTTATAAAATATTATCGGATCTCTTTCATAACGGTCACAAATGGTCACATTGCCTGTAACGCTTCATTGGCCGCTTAAATCGACCATTTTGTTTCGTAGACTCAATTATTCATATTGTTGCTGTTACAGTTTGTTGTAGTTGTTGGTATATTTGTATTTGTATTTGTAGTCGGTGTTATTATGACATGTTTTTGGTTTGTAGTTGTCTGTTCGGTTCGCTTGTCTGCCATTTATAACAACTGTCAACTGGCAAACAACTTGGTAATCGATGTGAGCATCGTTCAGAGAAATGTCAAAGTTTAAGCGCTGCTGCCATTTATAGATCATTAAATATATATATGTACATGTACAGCAAACTATTCCTGTCTCTCACTAACACACTTGACTATTATTCAATGTCCTTGCAGTGTCCTGTAGCACAGTGACGGTGACAAAATGCCAGGCAGCATTGCGTACACTGCAGGCCTTTCAATTCTTTCGGCCCACCTGCTTGTGCAAGGAGCCCGGCATGGATCCCGATTGCAATCATTTTCGGGACTTCCTGTTCGACCATCCATGTGGATTTGTGCTCAAAAAAGGTAAGTGGCAAGCATAGTATGTATATCCGACACGTGCTCAAACTTTCTAATTGATTATTTGACTTTGCTTTGTTCGTTCTCACACACAGCTGAAAAGGATCCTTATCCCATTGATGCGCTGCCCACGTGCAATCATGCTCTCTCTGTTTGCCAGCAGGAACGCAAATGCCTGAAGCTCTTCGAGGATTTCAAAACGCACTGCAAAGTGCGCGACAATAAATGCAAAATGGAGAACAGGTGAGTAGAAAGTGATAAATTAGCTGCGGTCAATGTTCTACAGTGTCTGAAATCAGTTCCCGTTCAGCTGTTAACCATTTATAATTCAGTTCACATAATGAACAACATGCTCGCTTCATGTACTTTTTAGGCAAGCTATTCTCTCTCTCTCTCTCTCTCTCACTCTCTTACACTCTCTCACTCTCACTCTTTGCACCTCTTTTTGTCTTGACAGACACCGAGACTGAGAATGGCCTAGAACGCTAATTAGTACAATGTCTGTAAAGTGTGTAAACCGTAAAAGAGAAGAGGGCCAACATTCAATTAAACAGTTTGGCTAAATGAGAAAATTGATTATGTTGCTGAAAATGTCGCGACACACTGATAAAAAATAGAGAAATAGGAAAATTAAATTTTAAACTTTAAGTTTACAGCAAATTTATGATAAAAAATATATATAAAATTTTGATTTTTATTTAAAATATAATACACTATGAATTTGTTGATATTAGAAATCAGTTAAAAATATTAAAATTTTTGAAAAATATTATAAACTATTAAAAGTAGTATATAAATAAATAAGAAATAAAATATTTAAACATAATATTATATATAAATATTATTCAAAAAAACAAGTGACTGCATATAACGAAAGTATTTATTATTAAAATATATATTGATTGATAATAAACTAAAAATAAAAAAGTCTTTTGACCAAGACAATTAAAATAAGTCTTTCAAAATTATTATAAAATATTAAAATAATATATAAATGCAAAATATATATAAAATAATAATATAATTTTATATATAAATATTATTAAAAAAATCAAATGACTGCATATAACGATCAAATTTATTAAAAATATATTAAATACTAGTAAAATATATATTAATTAATAATAAATTAAAAATAAAATAGTCTTTTGACTAAGATAATTAAAAGAAGTCTTTGAAAATTATTATCAAAATAAATAAATAATATAATAATTTAGCTAAATGAACGCACAAAATTATCATACTTAAATAAAATATAAAACAAAACATACGTTAATTAAAAATAAAATTAATATAATACAAATTTTATGACCGAGCTAAATTTCAAGTTATTAAAAATTCGATCAGATTCTTTGCTACGTTAACTACCCGTGGCTTGACATAACAAATGAATTTAATTTACAAATATATTTTATTTATAATATATATAATTTATATTATAAAAATATAAATCTATTTCTAAAAAATTTTTTGCCTCACTGTACACACTAGTGAGTATGTTTTGTTGTCGCCATGCGGCAGAAACAGCTGAAAACCGAAGCAACATTTAATTTCGATATTCGATTTTATTGGGAAACACTCACACACACACACACACACACATACACACACTCGTTTGGCAAAAACTTGTTGGCTAAAACTTTGGCTAAAAGCAACGAAATGAAATGAAATTTCCTGCGGGTTGACTTCTTACTGCTTCCTGCAGCCTTCACATATCCTTATTGCAGTTAGTACCAGCTCTTTTTAGCTGTTGAGCTCTTAGCTCTCTCTCTCCTTAGCTCTCCACCTCGAGTGCTGTCTAACGTCTGGGCTCTCAATAGAAGTACTCTATCGGATACAAACGTTCTGAATGTTTTAATAACTCGAAATGACTTTTTGCGGCGGCCTCTGAACGGTTCGAGGTCTTTTGGGGCCTGGCTTAAAGTTCTCAAAAGTTTTCAAGCACGCACAGCCCATGCAGGCAGCCAGTCAGCCGGATAGGGTTGACAACACTCCATGAGCAACAACCAACCACTCTACATATATGTACTATAATACTCACTGATATTGTGGCAGCCGGCACTGAATGCGATAAAATATTAATTGCATTGCCGTATGTATGCATTTTTGATGCAATTGCCAATTTTAAAGTTTTACTTCAGCGTCGAGGCAGCGGAAGTTGAAAGGTTAACGGATGGAAGTTTAGTTTTGGCATATAATAGTAGTTTGAATATGAATTCAATTAGCTGGGGTTAACTGTTGCGGCACGTTATTATCGATTCATTAAATTTATTTCTGTCTTTTTCTAGGGACGCATGTCACGATTCCTGGACCAATCTGCGTTTATCACCCATGTTTGGCTGCATCTGTCCCAATAATCATATGAAAAAGCGCTGTGATCGTATATTTAATATTGTTAATCACAATCCGTGTGTGGGTAAGTTTTACAGACAGCCACTAAACAATATATAAAAACTCCAAAAACAACAATAACAACACAGAAAAAAACTCAGCATAACGCGAGAGAAAAGATTAAAAAAACAAATAAAAAAAAAAAAGTACATCGTAAAGCAAAGTAAATGATTTATGATTTACAAAAAAAATGTTTAATTTCTTTAATAAGTAATCGTATAAATAATATATATAACTGAGTAACTATCTTTTGAGTTTGTTCTCAATCACCTGTGAGTTTTCCCTTCAGTTCTGTCTACTTTTCCTTATATTTTTGATATAGTTTGAAATATTTTATACTTTTATTGTTTACTCATTTTGTTTTTGGTACTTTGTGAACCGCTCTCAAAACTGAAACTAGCCTAACAATTTAAGTAACCCAAACAAAAATACCAATAAAATGTAACCTGAAACTAAATCCGCACGCTTTTGCATCAAAAAAAAAAACAAAGTAAATTAAATTGAAATTAGCGAATATTTAAAACCACATTTGCGTGATATGCGATCAGTATAAATATTAAATATAATCATATGCCAATAGCAGTATATCAGTAATTGGATATACTTACTTACTTGTATTAGCAATGCTCAGTAATATCGTAAATATCACGTATACGTACATACTTCTATGTAAATCCAAAGCTGCCGTGTTAACTGTCACCGCCTTCTATCTCTCTCTCTCTCTCATAACTACTATATAAATATATATCTCTCTCTCTCTCTATCTATCTCTATACATCACCAACTATATACTATATATATAAATTTAGCAGTAAGCGTTACCCAAAACTCCTTGAAAACTTGATATGTCACTCGCTAATTGATAATGTTATTGTGCTTTAAATAGATTGATAATCGTATGAACAATATTGATTGATTGCACATAAAAACACCTCTAGAAATAAACTACTAATGCCGCTATTCTTTAGTTTTTTTTTGAAACCTGTATTAACTAACAAAAACTCTCGCTATACTATATATACTCTTTCTCTGGGTAGGCTAAGCGGGGCTACTTTACTAGGTTTCACTTTCAACTTTCATAACTCTGCTTTTCACGCTAAACCGAAAGTTGTACTTATTATTTTCAAACTCATCAGTCAACTCCCAAATTAGGTGCAATTTTCACACACATTCAGTTGGCGCTGTCGGGCAAGAAACCACACAAACTACCCTCGCAAGCGAAACGCACTCTTAGGAATAGTATGCACTTATTGAATACTCGCACTTACTCGCACTCGCACCACTCACATGATACTCACTCTACTCACCTCCACCACCACTTGGAACTATGTATATTTTGCAGCACTTTGGCACTAAACTGTTTTTGCACCCCTCGCATGCATGCATCCCTGGCCCCACTTTTCTTTCTGTTGCCTCTTTTGCAGATCGACTAATATTTTTCCCCAACGGTTTGCCCAAACTGAAGCCCAAAAAGCCCAAAACGAAAGCGAAGCCAAAGTCAACGCACAGTCAGAAAGACAGAAAACAGAAACAACATGGACAGCGTATTGGCCACGTTTACAATGGCACCGAATTGCTGTCCAACAACATTGAATACCAATATCATGATGAGCCCAATCCAGGAGTAGAGCAGATTGTGGAGGAGGAGGAGGAGCAGGAGGCGGATGAGGAGGGACAGGATTCTGATGAGGATTCCGATGATGATGACTATGATGATCGCATACGCGCTGAAATTTATTCAAACTACCCGCATTATTTGCATCCACCGTCGTGGGGCATCAACAATCCATTGGTGCTCGCCTCCCACAGTCCACACACCTCCGACGACGATGATGATGTGGTTGTCGAGGTGCCCACCACAACAACGCGTCATGGCCACAAGAAACAGCAGCAACAACAGCAGCAACAGCAGCAGCAGCAGCATCACCAGTTCGACGAGCTGGAACGCAGTGTTGTGGACGATGTGGTGGTTGTGGTCGATGCAGGTCCAGGCTCACATCAGCACACTCATACGCACAGTGGGCACACACACACCTATTATGCACATGGCACCGAACCATCGACCACATTTGGATCACCCACAATGGCAACATCAGCCTCCAGTCTGCCTAAGTAAGCCAAGTCAGTCGATACACAGAGAGAAAACTATTTTTAGAACGCTAAAAAGCAATACAATATTTGATTCTTAAATTATATTTACATTTTATGAATCTATAGGTCTTAAAAAAAAGCACTTTGCAGGCTTAAAAATTAATTTGGAAAATTAAAAAAAAAAGTGTAGGACTCTTAAGAAATTATTTGATATATTATGTGAGTTTTATATATTTTTTACAAAGATTTTTAAGCTTTTAAAATTATTTAAAAATCTTCGAAAACTATTCCAAAATAATAAAACTAATTTTGCAATTTTTAGAGTTGAGTTTAAAATAAAAAAAAAATATTTTAAGACTTTTAAGTCTCCAAAATGTTAAAAGCAATTATATTAAATTAAAATTTACGATATAAAAAAATTCTAATGATTTTGAAATTAAGCCTTTTACTATTAAATCTCCAAGGTGTTCAAAACACTTAATTTAAACATAAATTAAAGGTAGTCAAACAATTATAAACATATTATATTTATAATCTAAGAATAAATCTAAAGTAAATAATATTTACATTTATTGAAAGTATAAATTTTAAAAACGCATTTTGGAGTCTTTAAAAAGCACTTAAAAATCTCTGAAAAAAAATTTAATTTTCAACTCTAAAAAAATTATTTTAAAATCACAATAGAAATTTTAAACACAGTTTTTGAAGCTTTTAAAAATAATTTTAAAATCTTTCTTAAGCATTCCTTAATAAAATAACATATTTTAAAATTTTATACAATGATTTTGAAATTATAAAAAAATATTTTAAGCCTTCGATAATCAGTTTTAAATTTAAAATGGCGACTATACCATTTTCATAGTGCTCTAAATACTAAATTCAAGTATAAAATGCAACTAAATTAACTTAAAACAAAATTATTGACTATTATAAATTAAGGCTAAGCTAGATATCAAGTTCCAAAATGGTTTCTCTCTGTGCATATGTACGAACTTAAGTTGATAAGTTTTGTTTTTGAAAAGTTTGATTCACACACTATTATGATTAGCCGAGAAATACCAGCTTTTCTCACTCCCACTCTAACTCTCTCTCTCTCTCTCTCTCCCTCTCTCTCTCCGTCCGTGTGTCTTTCTCGCTCTTGGGCAGTTCATTAACTGAAGCAAAAACTATTTTGAACCACAGGCTGCAGTTGAAAACTTCTGGCTGAAAAGCTTTTAAAATAATTGACTCACTTGGGTATACCACAATTTCCGGTTAACAGCCAAGCTAATGAATAGGCACAAACAATATATATGTACATACACCAACATATACATAACCATAACTGAACAGCAACCCTCTCGGTTCTACCCTTAATGCTTCCATGAGCACTTGTCCGAGCATTTAAATACTTAATCTCTGCCTAATGCATTCCATCTTAATAAATATTTAAATGAGTTTTGTAGCATGAACATATGTGTGTGTTTGTATGTGGCAGTTAAGCGGTTTTTAGGGGCATACATCTACATAGTGATCCTGCCCCATGAGGCAGAGTTGCAATTAATTAATAATGCCTGCAGCATTGACATTGTCATTTGGCAAACGGAAGTGAAAAGTCAACGGCAGTCAACCAGAGATAACTAATTCTCCAAACGGTTCATCAACTTCTGACCGACTGGACAGACAAATGTCAGAGCAGTTTGTTTTGTTTTGGGTAAATGTTTGGTAATACTTTAAGCCGATTTGTATGGGTATTAAGTCATTTTGTGTAACCTGAATACAAACAGCAAACACAAATAATTATAATAATAATAATAATATTTAATACTGCACTTGCACTTGCACCTGCACTTGTATCTAACCTTTCAAAGTATCTATCTAGCATTTAGAGCTATTTAATTAGCTCAACACTCACTTTACTTCACTTCACTTTACTCTCACCTCTTTTAACTTGTTTTACGCCAATTCACTTTGATTCTAGTCACATATGCACTTAAGTAATTTTGCAATTTCCTTGAATGAAAACTCCTTTGAATTTAGCATTGGCACCAACATGCACAAAACAAATGCACATACCGTCGATTTAGTCGCCGGAAGTGATATAACCCACCGCAACTACTCTGGTCCCACCACCACTACCACCATGGAGGAGAGAGGTAAGTGTTTAACTCTTCAACTATCTATCTATCTATCAAGCTTTTAGTCTTGCACCTAAATGCACTTAAGCTAAGCTACTAAAATTGAAAAGGGGATTAATTATGAAAAAAATAAAACAATATTTTCGATATTTTCATCTTTATTCAAAACGTTAGCCAAATATTGTGGGTCTTTGAGCATAGAAGGTTATAAAAGTTGATTTTTGCAGCTGAACAACATTTCGGTTGTTGGTTAATCACCAAGAGTTTATAATTTATTTTAATTTTGTTATGATTTTATTTTCCCTCTGTTAACCTTTACAAAGCCAAGCAAGCGCTAAGCTCTGACGTCACAGTTCTTGGAACTGCAAGCGCACCGGCTGCGCAAAGTTGAGCTCAACTATTTCCCTCTCTACTTTCTATTCCTTATTCAAATCGCATTGTAGTTTTTATGTCACAGTTGCCCAGAAAGTTAAGTCTATAGAGCCAAACCGAACTTATAAACTTTTGGAGTTAAGTATTTAAATAAAATGGAATGTAAATGACTTTAAGTAGAAGATTATTAATAAAATATTACATTTTAATAATGACAACAAATTAAAAACTACTAAGCTTACATTTGCTAAGGCGAGATAGGATTTTTATATAGGCTTATAATTATTATTTCATTATTTTGGCATTAATAAAGATTATTTAAAGACTAATTTAATCTTGTACAGAGAGTACTATAGAGCCAAAACAAACTTATAACCTTTTGGAGATGGAGTATATAAATAAAGTGGAATGTGAATGACTTTAAGTAACGGAAAATTATAAAAATTTGGCATTTTATTAATATCATCACATTAAAAACTACTTAACTTTCATTTGCTCAGACTACATAGGTTTTATATATGGGTTTATAATTATTATTTCATTATTTTGGCATTAATAAACATGAATTAAGGACTAATTTAATCTTTTTTTTTACAAAGCAAACAATATATTTAGCTAATTGCAATGAAATGAAATGTAAATTCAAATGATTTTTAATGCATCTTTACACGGATTGTTTAAACAATAAATTCGATTACAAAGTTTGTTGTTAAAGCTTGCAACTTTAATTAAATTACACTTATTTTAATGAGCTCTCCAATTAGAGAGTGTGTGAGAACAATGCGTATAGTCAGTCAGTCAGTCAGTCAGTTAGTCAGTCACTGAGTTAAGTGGAACACGTGTACTCGATATAATTCACCATAACTGACACTGAGCATAATAAATAGCACTACTTGGACTCAGTGCTCACAGTGATTTCTATAGAAGTTCGGTTTGATATAGGGCACAAAAGTGGTTTGCACATTAGACAATTTGAGCACATTGCACATTGCACATTGCAGCACTGCACCAGAGGCACTCAGTCACAGTATCTCTATACATACACTCACATGCACTCACTTCCATCCTCACATGGCACCATTTCTGGAACAAACGAAGCGGCAAATGGCGGGCAGATATCCTGATCCTGCCACAGCATCGTGCTACTTGCAAACTGCAACTGCAACTTGCCTGTTGTTGTTTACCGCTTTGCCTGTCTTGTTCTTGGCATTTGCCGTAGCTATTGGCGCATAGTTATGGCTATCTGGTATTACAATCACGGGTAGTTAAAGTAATGCACACACACACTTACACTCACACTCATAGCGATCTCTCACTAGTGCCATAAATAAGCATTTTGTTTATTTGTTGCCTCAGCGCCATAGAAGTTTCCGTGCCCTATCCCAAAAAACCAGAAAGAAAATGTCAGTCGGGCATGCCGACCGTGTAATACCCTCTGAGCTTCGTTTCCAATTAGATGAGTTCTAATTGGAGTACCTGCTGCAAGAACTTAAAATGCACACATATTTGTATGTCTATCTCGCTCACACGCTTTTCGTTTTCGTTGCTTGTGTGCACAGCTCAGTGCAATGCACGTGGTTATGCCTTTCTTAAATGGATCGATTTTCGTTATTTGAGAAACTTTTTTAATTATGGTCCGATTTTAATGAAACAATCACAATCGTTTGATATTATTTATCTGCAAGTATATGCTAAGTAACAAAACTATACGTTAAGAAATAAGTGAGCCAGCGGCATGCAAAGTTACAAAGAAATTGTGCTTTTGGTGGGCGAAGGAGGCGTGGCATCCAAAAACTTTGGATGGCATTATCTTTAAATTGAATATAGCAACCTGCATGCGAAAAAACCTGTATTTTTTCCGGGGTATGTGTGATTTTTCGCTTATTGTGGGCGAATGGTCGATGCAGACTAAAACGGATATTGTAGCTTTTACCATCTCTGAGATCTGTTTGTTCATTCGGACAGACAGACAGACGGAAAGACAGACGGACATGACTATATCGACTCGGCTGTTGATGCTGATCAAGAATATATATACTTTATGGGGTTTGCCACGCCTCCTTCTGCCTGTTACATACTTCTGACAAACTCAATATACCCCTCAGAGGGTATAATAAGTTAGCTAAGCATATGAGCTCTGCACTGCCAAACTAACACTAACTATGTGTATTATGTTCAGTTGCTGCTTATTTACAACACACACACACACACACACACTCACACAGACACACACACACAAACTAATATACTCGATAGCTGCATTGATGCGCATTTATCTTTATCTAGAGTCTGTTTTAGCTCTGCATGTCGCATTATGTTAATACACATCGTTTGACCCTCGCAGTGTTTGGCATTTTGATTGTGCATTTCGTACTCTGTATTTATTGCCACAAATTTCAGCTAGCCATTGTCATTGGCTATCCATCATCATCATCATCATCATCATCATCACCATCATCCATAGCATTCAGATCATCATCATCATTGAATCTGAATCCCTTTTGTTTTTGCATGCAATGCGACATTCTGTTGTTGGTCAGCTGACAAGGGTTATAAATTTAGTGCTGCTTTTGCATTGTGTTACTTCATTTGGCTAACACAGCTGTGGGACACGCATACGCAGTGTGAGCCATTGTGAATGCAAATGCAAATATTGGCAAATATATATTTATGCATGTCACATGCAATGTCAAAGTTTTGCCTCATCGAAATTTATACTATGCACTCGACTTATTTGCGTTTATACACATGAGAACAACAACAAAAACAACAATAACAAATTGCAATACACTACTAATTCTGCTAATTAATGATGCCTAAAAAAATTAAAAACCCTCAACGATTTGCAAGTGGATTGCAATTTAGTTTTAATTGTTATGTTATTTGCTGATTTCCATTTCACGAACCGATTAAATTTTTAAACAACAACAACATAGCAACAAATAATGTTACATAATGCTAAGCGCACAATTTGCAAATTTAATTAAGCATCAAGTGAAAACAATTAAAGCGATTTGTTTGGCAAAACAACAAAACAACACAACACTAGCTGCTGTAAGTATGTGGCCAGCTAGTTGGCATCGGCATCGCATCAGTTTTAGCGTGAAATAAATATTTTCATAATGCTGCTGCACAATCGATAATTGTGTTGCAACACTGCAGATTCCATGCATGCAACATGCCCTCAATGGTGTTTGGAGTGTGTCTGGGTGTATGTGTGTGTGTGTGTGTGTGTGTGTGTTTGTGAGTATGTGATGTAGAGCATGACAGTCACTTGTCCAGATGTTTTACACCCTCACACACACAATATACAGTAGACACGCTTTCATTTTGAAATTACAGCACATTCTAAAATTTATTTCACTTCTTTATGAGTTTCATACAACAATTTCGCGTCATTCTGTGTGTATCTGTGTGTGTGGGTGTGTCGGTGTGTAGCTGTATGTGTGTGTGTGGCTATCAGCGCTGTATATACAACAATCATAGACATAAATCGCCTCGAATGTGTCGCTGCTTAATGAAATAATCAAATGAATGTCTTTTGTGTTAGGCTATAAATGTGCAGGACAAAAACACTTCAACAAAAAATGTACTTAATGTACTTTAGGTAAAAAAATTATAAATAAATGTTCCTACATTAAGTACTTCAATTCTGCACTTTATTCCTAAAATGTTCTCAAATTCAAAACAACAAATTTCAATATGCGTATACTTGATTTTCGAATTCAATACTGAACATAGACGTACATGGCGAATACGCAACAACTATAGTGTCAGAATGTTCTCAAATTCAAAACTACAAATTTCAAGATGCGTATACTTGATTTTCGAATCTATATACTATTTGTGTGCTTACATGGCGTATACACAACAATTGCAGAATACCAATGGAGCTAGATTCACTATAGTATCAGAATGTTTCCAAAATCAAAACTACAAATTTCAAGATGCGTATACTTGATTTTCGAATTCAATACCTTACATGGACGTACATGGCGTATACGCAACAATTGCAGAATACCAAAGCAGATAGATCAACTGTAGTGTCAGAATGTTCTCAAATTCAATACTACAATTTTCGCAATGCGTATACTTGATTTTCGAATCTATATACTGTACATTTATTGGCGCGCTTACATGGCGTATACGCAACAATTGCTGAATACCAAAGCAGTTAGATCCACTCGACGACAACTGCTTACATGGGCGATAACACTCAACAAACTGCGTTAATCTCATTGCCAGCTGATTCCCTACTTCCCCCTCCATTCCCTTTCCATTCCCCATCCATTCCCCTACCACTTTTCCGTTTCCTTCTGCTTTAAGGATTCGCATTTGAATTCAGATATCGCCAGTTTGTTGAGCAAATATTTGCTTCCAACAAAATAAGCGACAAACATAAATACGAATCGCAGACAGCGATGGCAAATCCCTGCCATTTAGCGTATACGCATTGACCGCCCTTCTGTATCACCCTAAGCAAAGGACACCCCCTCCTCCGTGTATCCTTTGAGCATTTGCCAAACATTTCTCAGGCAGCAGCAGGGCTCAAATGAAGCGAGCTTTTGGCGTGCGCCTGGCGAGATAAGCAAATGCTGCTGTGGCTGCAAAACGTCTTCATTCCAAACGTTTGCCATTTGAACGCTCTAACAGCGCATGACATTTGAAAGGGCACACCACCAACGAGATATACCCATACCCATGCCTAGACATTTACACAACAGCACGTCTGTCTGTGTATGTCAATGACATTGATAGCGGAAACAGCACCCACAATTTGGCAGTTGATCCGTGACGAACCACACAATAAGCAATTGGCAAAATCAAGCTGAAAATCATTTAAGCGTTGCTATTAATACAGCAACTTACAGTGGCTGCCAGTTGTTAACTGCCAATCATATACAAAGGGCTGAAAAAACATATTCTAGTAGTTGATATTTGTTTTATAAAAAAAATTTATTCACTTTTAATAACTATTTTTCAGCTATTACTCTTATAAAAGCTGTTTAGTTGAGTTTTTAGATTCTAGCCAAATATAAATGATATTAAATGGGTTGAGATAGCCACAAAAGACACCGTTTTTCGAACGGAAAGTTTGAGAGCTTTTCTAAGATAGATTTTAGGAATTGATGATTGTATTATAATACAAATTTGTTCACTCTTAATGCCTATTTTTAAGCTATATCTCTTTAACAGCTGTTTAGTTGAGTTTTTAGATACCAAGCAAATACTAATGATATGAATTGGGTTAAGATTCAATTAAAAGATACAGTTTTCTGAACTGAAAGTTTGAGAGCTTTTCTAAGATAGATTTGTAAAGAATTCTAGTAGCTTTAGCCCTTACAGTTTCAGCTCTTTTGGTACTTTAAAAGAGAATCGTTTACTGCTGATCGAGAATATATGCGTATACTTTATGCCCCTGTCCCTCTGTGCCTGTAATGGCCACTGTTAATTGAGAGATTTCATACTTCTGCCAGTAATGAACACCTTTTTTTAGACTTAATTTATAGACCACTGTAATCTTTCTAAGTACTTGGCTTAAAACTCACCTTCTGCTCTACAATTATGTACAAATTATGCCGATGAAAAAGTAATAACTAAGCTTAAGCAAGCTTAAAGCACTTTATAATACGCTAATCACACATTGATTAATTAAATTAATGCCATATATATATGCAATTAATAAATGCAATCACAAAACTAATTCAATTCGCTTTACATACCTAAAAATAAACCACACTTATGCTCATAATTTGTCATCACTTTTGTATATATAATGTTATGTCTGTTTGTATGCCAATGAATCAATGTTCACTGCACTCGCACAATACTATTAAACTATTCCCAACTAAATGCACAAAGAAAAGCACAATTTTCCGCAACTGTCCATGTAATTTTCCAGCTCTGTTTCATTTAATTTAAACTTTAAACTATAAACACTTTAACTGGTTTATGTTCGATTTTCAAATCTGTCTTTTTTTGAGTTTATTATAAAGTTTAATCAAGTCCAAAGCTATGTAATGGACAAACACACCAATATTTTTTTTTATATTATATAAAACAAAAAAAAAAAAATAGAGAAACGCCAAGAAATTACCAAAAAAATAAAAAAAGAAATATATATTTGAAAATTATGCAAATTGATTGGATGCCCCAAAGAAAACAAAAACACGTTGCTGTGTTTCAATTCACTGCTGTGTAGCTTCTACAACAATTACAACAAATTATAATCTACAACAACAACTACAACTACAACAACTACTACTACTACTACTACTACTCGTATCTACAATTAAACAACAACAACAAATAAAAGCCAATTGTAAACCATTACAAACAACAACCATTTCAACCAACTCTCTCTTCTTACTACTTTATCATAAAATTTGCAGTAAGAATATTGGGCATGGACGAGAAATTGCATCAGAGAATCTTCGATGATAATTTGGCGCTTATTGATACGCCATTGATAGCGATGGGCGGCGGGGCGAACAGCTATAATTATCCGGGCTCGGTGTCCAACTCGCTGCACGGTGTGCTCAGCTATCCGTTCAATATAAGCGGCTTCCATCAGCGCCACATGGCGGCGGGAGCAACGGCAACGGCTACAGCCGCCGGAAATGAGTCGCCATTCGATATCGTTGATACGGGCTATGGCTACGCCAATGGCAATGGCAATGGCAACGGAAACGGAAATGGCGGTGTTTACTACCAAAGTATGTGTACATGTATTAGCATGAACGTAATCAATAAATAAATGACCACAAAATCTAGGCAAACCTAGCAAAAAATGATAAAAACAGAACAAATCAAACAATCAAAACAGCAGCAAAAAAAACTTTGATAATTTCTACAATAAAAAAAAACTGCATAGGCAAAACGGTTTGTTGTGTCGTGTTTTTTTTTTTGTTGTTGTGCATACTACATCACCAGACAGGTAGAATTTATGTAAAATTATTTTGATAACGAATTCTTTTATTTTATGAATTATCATGTTTATTCTTGTTGACTTTTTTGCGCGTATTGTGTCGTCCCCCCTGTAACTACAAAACACACCCCGTTGCAGGTCAATTATAATTTTTCAAACTGTTTCATTTAATAATTTGTGTTTAAAATGCAGAAACAGACGCGCCACCGAGCTCGTCTTGGCTTTGTGCATAATTTTCTGGCATTTGCTAAACTTTTATACATACAATTATTATACTTATATATCCAAAAACAGTAAGAAACAAAACTGAATATATACTAGTATATAAAACTCCTTTTACAAAACTCTTATCCATTTAATTATATTCAAATTTAATTACATATATACTATATATATATAAATATATTTAATTTTTTGTTTCCAACTTTTTTTCCGTATGTAGCTTGCCACTTGGTTTTTTCGAAAATGTTTTGGAAAATTCTCTAAAAAGTTTTTTAAACAAAATTTTAATAAAGATTGCTTCAACTTCGTTCAAAGAATTTCTAACAATGAAATTTTGTTTTGTCATTTTGTTTAACCAATAACAAACAAACAAAAAAAAAGCCAAACAGTGTATAAATTGTTAATATTTTACATATATTTTTTAAACAAAAATTTGTACATTCTCTTGACTAATTTAAATGAACAGTCCGTTAAAACTTTAAACAAAATTCATAAAAAATAAAACAAAACAAAACTAAAAGCTGAAAAAAAAAATAATTTTTGTTACATTTAATTACAGCACATTTTTTATACAAAAAATAAAATTTTTTCATGCACCCGTTTTTTGAAACCAAAATATATATTAAAAAAAAACAATTACAATTACAATTACAATTACAGTTACAGTTACAGTTACATTCACAACTAAGTACAACAAACATTTCTCTCTATTCAAATCAAATTTCAAATTTTGTTAAAATGCAAATTTTTCCATAAGTTTCATACGTTGCGTGTTTAACTTGAATATCAACACAAAAAAGAAAAACCTCATAAATTCATACAAAATCAATTAAATACAGAGAGATTTAAACTCATTTTTAAAGACAATTTCAAATTCAAATTCTATGGACTTTTTTTTGATATTTTGAACAACCCGAATTCGACTCACATTTGCCCAAAAAAATTTGACTCAATTTTGTTTTTTCTTTTTTCATGATTTTCATTCATATTTTGCGCCGCAGTTGAGTTCAGATTTAATTTGTGCTTTTTTTGTATTTATTTTAAATGGTTTTTTATATATTTTCTTGCTGGCTTTGAGAGAAATTTCTTCTTTATTTGAGTTTCACACGAAAGACAAGAGTTAATTGTATTTACAGTCAGTCTACATACGAAACATACAACATTGCCATTGATTCATATGGCTGCTCAGGCGGCATTCGGCGATATATTCATACACAAACACATACGTACATTCACACTGAAAACAAAATATTCGATTCGTTAGTGAATTTCCCCTATTGAAATATTATTATTATTATGCGTAGGTCGTAGTCTTAAAGGCCGACAAAATACAAATATATATGAAATACCTTGCGTATTAACTCTAGTATTTAGTTGTGTTTGATCAGACCGCCCTCCCTACTACGTTCCCTCGGCAGCCCCCCGCTGCACCTACTTATATAGTCCTTGCTGCTACTCACCAACAAATAAACAGTTTGTTCATCTTTCCCCCCCATCATTTGTTGCGCAGTTGAAAGTACAATTTTATTACCCCCCCAGCAAGTTGTTGGCAAACGAATTTGAAAGATATATATAGTACAATATATATTTATAGCTGTATTTACTATTAATTTTGTTTTGTTATTTATTTATTTCGGTTAACATTATTCAATTCTTACGCTAATTTATGGTTGGATCTGCGATTGGGTTTGGGTTTGGATTTGGGTTTTGGGTATTAAATTGTGTAGAGTTTGCAGCAAATAAGTTGCTTAATTATATTGTAATCGATAAATGGCACCAGCTGTTGTTACCCTCCAACATGATGGCTAACTCTCTCTTACTCTTTCCCCTTACTGGAAATCGTTTCTAATTGAAAATACGATTAACCAACTATTCTATGAATTATTGCAATTTGAAATATTCGCATCAAATATGCACGTTAATATCTTAATTAGCTAGTAATTAATGCAATAATATTATAAATAAATATGTCATTTCATTCAATAGCAAAAAAAAAATGCCATATAAATTAATAACATGCAATGTTTTGTTATGAAAATTGCTATAAAAAAAAACCATAACAATTATCAGCTAAATAAAACATTTCAATTAGTTCGAATAACTTGAATGAAAACCAAATGAAAATGCCTAACGAATCCATCATGTTGGTGGGCGCACAGTCTGAGTAGCCTAACAATGTATAGTTACTACTAAAAGTATATATACAGTATGTGGTATAAGACGATAACTAATGGAACTCTTTAAATATTTTTCTACACTCACTGCGTTTACAATTGTGGCAAACGATGTTGCATACCCTGGCGTATACTCGTTTTCTCGTTTCCTCGTTACTCGTTTCTCATTTTGGTTTTTGCCATTTTGCAAATTCAACTTTAACTCAACAAACTCACTTGGGCACGTCTGATGCTGATGTTGCTGCTGCTGCAGGTGGTCAGGATGTCGAAGTTGACCTCTCAACGGAAATAATCAAGCAACACTTTCAGGTAAGTTGCGGTACAGAGTGGGCGTGGCAATGCCACCCTACGTTCCCCTAGAGTGAGAATATGTTGCAGCGCCTTTTTACTGTACTGAGCAGAGAGTACATACAATGATAAAATTGCATTCCCTTCCCTTCCACTTGGTTTTTCTTGCCTTTTGACAGAGTACCTGCCATACAGCATTGGATTCATGCCGAGATGATCCAGCCTGCTCATCATCACTGCAACCAATGCTGATGCATTGCGAATTGCATCGTTGCAATCGCAATGCGTGCATGACATCATTGCAGTCCTTCTACAAAGGACAGCACGAGGACTTGAGCCTGGACATTGCCTTTTGTCTATGCAAGTAAGTGGCAGCAGAAGCTGAATCAGTAGTAGTTCTCTTTCTCCTCCTCCTTCTCCATTGGAATTATCTTTATGTCTCCCCCTTCCTTTTGTTCATTTGTTCATTTGTCCATTTGGCACAGAAAAACCACAAACAGCAATAACAACAACAACAATAACAGTCCGAGCCAACTGAACAGCAATCGACACGACATGTGCATGATTGCACAGGAAAAACTGCATCCCGTCTGCGCACAGCGTCCACCAGATAACAATAATCCAGCCAGCTCCAATGGCATTTACTACCATCCACCGCCAGCGTGCCATGTGGTGGCCGAGAATTGCAAAGAGGATCGCGAGTGCAGGTGGGTTAAATTGTTAAACACACCCTCTACCCCAACCTCCGTCCCTCTCTCTCGCTCTCCTCTCTCTTTGAACAGTTGTGTGCTTACCGCCATTGCATTCACAAGTCCATAACTCAAATGTGTTGCCGCTAAACGGAAGCGGAAATATGCGAAACGCATGTAAATCCGTTGCTTGTTTTTAATCTCTACTTCAGAGTGTGTGTATATCTGTGTGTGTGTGTGTTTCGGGCAATTTTGACTGCAATTGAATTAAACAATTCGACAGACAGACCAACGATTTTATACCCTTGTGTAAAGAGTCTATTTGCTACTAAGGAAGTTCATGTATTTTTCAGGGACCGTAATCATTATGAGTTATATTTTAAAAATCATAAAGTACTGATTAAATTAAATATTTACCGATTTTCTTCATAAAAAATCATTATTTTTGAGTAATTTATGAAGAGCTTAACCATGATAATATTTGATAAAAAATATAAAAATCAAAAAAATGATTAAAAATGATTTTTAAATTTTTCCGCTCAAAATAAAACTCAACAGTTACAAACGGCTTCTATAAAATACTTCTCACCAATGTGATAGTATAACCACCCCCGCAAACCCCTCTCATGAGTATTAATTTTTGTAAATAATTAAAAAAAATAGTTTATTAACTAAAAATGAAGCCAATTTACAGAAGCCGTATGTTACTAATCATTTTTAATCATTATTTTTGATTTACATTTTCTTCATAAATTACTCAAAAATAATGATTATTTTTGAGGAATTCTTTAAAAAACAGAAATTTAAAAATCATTTTAGAAATGCATAGATTATGCAATTATAATAATTTAGGCATACTAGATATATTTCTAGGTCCGTTGCAAGTGAATGAGTTTTTTTATTTAAAACTAAAAAAATAATCATTATTTACGGTCCCTGGTATTTTGGCATATTATAGCAGCTATATGATGTAATATTTCATTTTCATTAAGAATCGGTTAAAATACATAAATTATTAGAAATTTGTATGGTAATTACATGCTAAACAGAAAAATTTTTCATTCAAAAAGTGTACATTCCACAGATTCTTGCCAAAGCAAAATATATACAACTGCTACATCTTTTTCAGTGCGTTACAAACCTCGTCACAACTACAGAATACCCAACGACTGCGTATTAAAAATTGAGTTTCATGTGTAGATTGAATTACACAGCCAACAGCCAACAGGCTGTATGAGCAACTTTGATGCCGTTGATTATTTTGTGGCGCAAACTCATTAAATTGACAAGAGAGGCAAGAGTGTGCTCGTGCTCACATTTTCTGGTGGTTATCAGCCACAAATCCGTGTCATAGTCAAACAGGGCGTTAAATTGCCACTTTGTGCTCTCTACTCGGTGCTGGCTCTTCATTAAACACGACACGACACGACACGACAAGACAAGACACACAACAGACTTTCCATTCCAAACATTCCACTCAGTTTTAGCTTTGGGTGAAACTTGCACGTTTGGGATGAACACTTGCACTTTTGGCAACAACTTGAAGCCAGGCCGCGAATGTGTCAAACACAAAGTAAAGTGATAAATACGATGCAGTGTTTGTGTGTGTGTTTGTTGTCACGTTACGCCTGAACAACCGCAGAGTACGTGGCTGTGCCTCAGACTGCTTGTGCTTGTGGCTGTGGCTGTGAAAATTAATTGCCTTTTAAGTGAATCTCACTTGCCTTGGTAAACAACTAAATTGCACTAATGACGCTCATTTTGCTATGCTGTGCTGCCTATATAACACCATAGTATATACCACTATTATATATAGTATGTACTATAAAGGAAGTCAACTGCAGTCTTCGTCGCTATTTGAGTGCTTATGTTGACTTATTACGTATACGACGCGCTGCATGCACGTGTAGCTAACATTGTTCAAGAGGGCAGCACATTTGTTAGGCTGCTCCCGGGCAAATACACTGCTAAAAATACTACTAATATAAATATTTTAAAAATATATTATTTTAAATTTACTAAACTTTGTTAATAAACTAAATTTTGTTACATTTTTCTTGAAGAAAAGTAAAATTCTTTGGTCTAAAATTAAATTAAATTTGTTTAGCATATTTGTTAGGCTGCCACCGGGCGAATTCACTGCTAAAAAATGCTACTAAAATATAGATTTTAAAAATATATTGTTTGAAATAAACTAAACATTGTTAATAAACTAAATTTTGTTACATTTTTCTTGAAGAAAAGTAAAATTCTTTGGTCTAAAATTAAATTAAATTTGTTTAGCACATTTGTTAGGCTGCACCCGGGCGAATACACTGCTAAAAAATGCTACTAAAATATAGATTTAAAATATATATTATTTAAAATTTACTAAACTTTGTTAATAAACTAAATTTTGTTACATTTTTCTTGAAGAAAAGTAAAATTCTTTGGTCTAAAATTAAATTAAATTTGTTTAGCACATTTGTTAGGCTGCCCCCGGGCGAATACACTGCTAAAAAAAATTACAAAAATATATATTTTAAAAATATATTATTTAAAATTAACAAAACTTTATTTGTAAATTAAAATTTACTAAGTTTTTATTAAGAAAAGTTAAGTTTTTTGGGTTAAAATAAAAACCATCTTTGTTTAGCTGTTCTGCATCTTACAACACACTCTTTTTTTTAGCAGTGCAGCTATAGAAATTGTTATATGACACCTAAAATGGCTTCCATCCACATTGTGCAACGTGTCGAAGCCCAGCATTTACATAAGATTTGAGGGCAGCAAGTTCAGGCTGTGAACTGACCACAAAAGCTAAACGTACATAATTTATATAAGTTTTCATTATGCAATTATTGAGAGCCGAGTTTAATACTTAAGCTGAAAATTATGCTGTAACCGCAAACTTTGATGATGCATCACACAAACAGTTGTGTAATTAGCTGACCAAATTACAAGGTTAACAATACATTGATTAACATGATTGTAATGTCAAATTGTTTGCAATGAATTGGAGACGTGTATGCATATTACGCATACGCCGCACTGTCAATAATGCAGCAAAGATTTCAAAAACAGACGCATGTAGAGGGAAATCGAGAGCAGTACAGAGAGAGGAAGAGCGAGTAGAAGAGTGTGCTTGTCGTAAACCTGATGCCATAAATTTTGTAGCCGTTTTTGTGGTAGAAGAAACATCTGCAGTACCATAAAATGCAGTAGAATATTTTGTAACAAGAGTAATTCCAGCACAAATTGCAAGGCATCAATCTCAGACACAGACTGAGACTGAGACTCAGAAATGCAGGTAACGAGACTCTTATTCACAGACAGAGAGATACACATGACTGAGGGATACGGCAACAACAATGTGCACAACTGCACTATGGGTGGAAAACACAATATTTTTGGAATAAAATTTAAAGCTAGAAATATGACAATTTGCATGTAGGTTAGCTAGATTACTGATATTTAATATTAAATATGTTTAAAACTCTAAATATGAAACTAAGATACCTTAAACTTTTAAAAACACAATATAGTTTTAAGCTAATAAACTTCTTTTAAACTCCTCTTTAATTTACCTATTAACTCTTAACGTTTCACTCGCAAAGTGACTCGAAATTTTGATATATTTTTAGCAAACATTTGATTTGAATCGAGCTTTAAATGCAAAATGTTGACTTTCAAAATAGAAAACCCATTATGTTTTATATATGCTGAGCTTTACAAATTCAAAAACTATTTTAAGCAGTGAAAAATAGCTTTAGTTCCACAGTAAACTGCAGTTAACTGACAAGCAGCCGAGGGAACACATGTTAACACTCTGATTTTCTGATTTTCACCTTCATCGCCAACTCTTTTTCTCTGCCTCTTTCTGTGTTGCTTTAATCGCCTACTGAATCAGACTGAAGTTGGAGTATTACGAGCAGGCCTGTGCCGTGGACAGTGTGACAAAGAAGTGTGCGGGACGTCCGAGTGGTTGTCGCACCGCCATGATTGGCATACTGGGCACCATGCTGCGCACCACCTGCGCCTGCCAAGGCACTGATCCACAGCACGCCTATCAGTGTGTGGGCTGGCGTCGTCTACTCTGGATGAATCCGTGTGTGGGTGAGTTAAAGTGCTAGAAAGTGGTACAACTGGTCGTATACTTACTGCATGATTATTCCCTAGTCGAGGCCCAAAAGGACTTTCATATGAAGCGATTGGCTGAATTGGGTTTCCTTACAACCACAACGACGACGACAACTACGACGACGACAACTTCCACAACAACAACAACAACACGTGCACCGCCACCACCACCACCACCTCCGCAACCACCACCGACAACAACAACAACGTCAACAAGTTTGCAGCCAAAGCAAACGGCTAGAAAACCAGCTACGCATATCTTCAAGGTAAGTACAGACAAGATCTAAACAACAAGTTGAGGCTTGTGTTTCAAACCCGATTAACCTATGCCTGTGCTACTCACTCAACCAGCTAGCACACCCCACTCCATCCCCCTCAATTCATTCATCCATCTATCCTTCAATCCGTCTGTTTTCCAATCAGCACTCAATCAGTGGCTGCTGCTGCTGCTGCTGCGGAGAGTTGAAAAGCCAAGCGAACAATATGACCCAATGTCCGACTCCATGTATTCAAACCGACAAAGCAATCAATTTTTTTCATCCCCTTCGCTCTACTACTGCAGTTACAGTTGCAAACCCAGTGTTAGAGGGTATGCTCGAATTATTATATCTGTTACAGCGAAAAGTAGCAGCAGTGTTGCCAGAATTTTTTTGGAAAAAGTTGCTGGATTCCTTTAAAAAAGTTGCTAAAATTGCTACAAAAAAAATTTTAAATTGCTAAAAATAAATTTAAAATTGCTAAAAATAAAAACTCTTATTTTAAAGTTTATTTTAACATATTATAATATTTTGTATTACTTTAAATTAAATTATATTATCTGTTCCAGAGAAAAGTAGCAGCAGTGTTGCCAGAATTTGTTTGGGAAAAGTTGCTAGATTCCTTTAAAAAAAAATTGCTAAAATTGCTAAAAAATAAATTTAAAATTGCTAAAAAATTGCTAAAAATAAATTTAAAATTGCTAAAAAATTGCTAAAAATAAAAACTCTTATTTTAAAGTTTATATTAACATATTCTAACGTTTTGTATTATTTTAAATTATTATTTAAAATTTCAAAAATTTAAAACACTGTAGCAGCTAGTTTGAAGTTTAAAAAAAAAGTGTGTGTAGCTAACACAGAACATATTCTAGTCGATTAGACTCAACGGCTCTGGCCAGTCTTGTGCTTTTTTATATGCTTTGCACTGCAACAGAAAGATTAAACGCTATACAGAGAAATATACAAAACCTTTAACATCTTATTTTTCTCTGTTTCCAACCGCACAACAACAAACAACAATCATGACAACAATACGCCAATGGAAACCACAAAAAAATAAAATGCAAATAAAAAATAAAAATGGAAATGAATAAATGCTGCAAAAAACCACACACCATGATACCGATAACCCAAAACGAACTGAACCGATAACTGAACCAAACCATAACCGAATCGACTCGAATCGAAACAGGCAAAGGAGAAATCAGAGCCAGCATCGGTGGAGCACAATTATCTCGATCCGCCCGATTCGGTGCCGTTGCACAGCGGAAACGATGCAAGCGGAAATGGCGGAAATGACGATTATCATGGCGGCAATGAACACGACAATATACACGGCGCCAATGGCAACGGCAATGGCAACGGTAATGGAAATGGTAAAGGCGACCAACGGCGACAGGGCAAGAAGAATGGAAATGTAAATGGAAATGGGCATGGAAATGGGCATGGAAATGGTCATGGAAATGGCCTTGGCCGTCAGGGTGTAGATTTCGATGATCCGGTAATTTTTGTGGACCAAATGGAAACAACAGAATTTGTGCACCGCATCAGCATCACAGAGCCGACAACCACAACGACCACAACAATGGCAACCACAACAACAACGCAGCCGCCAAGTAAGTAAATGCCACTGTTTATACCCATTTTCTTTTTTTTTTTTTGAGTGCCATTACGTACCGTTAAGTGCTTACAGCAGTTTACTTTAAACCGCATTTCCGTTTCGAAAATTTTGAGCGTTGACATTTTTGTGTAACGCCATCACTTGGGTCACTTTTGAGTGATTAGCTTAATCCGGTTTGTCAGTTGGCAAACTTTCACATTTTATCACAATAAGCGAGTGTATCGAGGGACTAGGGACATAACCTCACATGGCTGCCAAGCAGCTCCATTTCCGTTTTGATATGTTCAACATAATTGATGTGGTTGCTGTGGCTGCTGCTGTGGCTAATTGAAACAAAAACTCAACAAGGCATGAATTGTACATACATATTTTAATATGAACTTTTACATTAAAAATACATAAACTGTACACGTGTGTGTGAGTGTGACCATTAACCGGAAATGAGTTTATTTTTTGGCTGATGTGGCAATTAATCGTAAGCCAACTTGCCATTAAAACTTTAAGTAAAAGGCAAGAGTCTGAAAACGCTTTGATAATCACATTAGGGGTACTCTTTTCATTAAGTAAATACTTCCGTTTGGCGATTATTGTGCACAAAACTATTTAGGAATTTCATTAGAAATGCAAATAAGTTTGTTTGTTTGTTATAACTATATAGATATACATATTTCATATTTATTTGAGTCTGTAATTATTTTGTACTTTGGGGACTGTCAACAGCATTGCTCTTGTTATTGTTGTTTTTAGTAGTTTGCATGTCTCATCTATAATTGATTTAGTTTTGTGTTGTGTGTGTTTTTCAGTTACAGTTACACGGCAATTGGGCGCCATAACATTTTGTCAAACTACGTTTAAGTATTTTGTAAAATAAATAAACACACATTGTTGTTCAATTATTTATTTTGTGGCTAACCGCAAAGTTTGTTATTAATTAAAAATGTAAATAAGATTTGCAAAAGATGCACGTGATTTATTGTTGAAAGTTTTCAAGTTTTTACCAAAATTTTATGCGCCTCGGGGGGCTACTAGTAAAAATGGCTAACGATAAGGTTCGTTAGCTCTATTGTTGGTCAACACTTTCGGATTTGGCCTACAGGCCAACAATTAACACACTTTAGAGCCAAACATCCACATACACGTGTTATATACGAGTTAGCAAACAATTTACATACATACATTCACACTCGCACTCACATTCACACTCACACTCACTCATTCATTCAGAGTGATGCTCCAGCCTCATGTAGCACATGGAACGAGTGTTGAAAGCGCACAGTGGGTCATAATTGGGGGGTAATGGCGGGTGTATTTGTCCTGGCTGCCTTGTCATGCGACATGTGAAATGTTTACTTATTTTTAAATATATCACCTAATGGGATATTTTAGTAACAGTCAGTTGTACTGATTTAAGTTAACTTTTGTTACTAAGTATTTTTTTTTTAAATATACTTATTAAAGCCAAAATAAGTCACGAAACAGTTCTAAAAATGTCAGGAAATTCGGTTTAAATACAAAAAGTAATGTATGGTAAAAAGTAGCTTTTGGGACTTTCATTATCTAGTTTTAAAGAACATTAACCATTTAATTTGTCGGTTATATTGTGGCCTGAGTTCAATACCAAGCGCTATTATTAAGTTGTCAAATATTTTCGAGCAAATAGATGATTCTTAATTACTTTTTAACTACTTTTGTTATATGTGAGTGTGGTTTCCAGTCGAATTTAATTCTATGTTGAATGACATTGTAAATCAAATGGAGCCTCGATTGTAAAATAGGGCTTTAAAATCGTTAGCGCATAATTCAACACATAAATGTTAAAGTAAATTCTTTAATACAGAAAAATACTGTTATATTTGTTATATTTAACTCCATTAACTCTCTTTCTCTCTCTCTCTCTCTTTCTTCCCCTTTCCCTTCCTCCCTCTCTCTTTCTCTTTCTCCCATCTCTTCAAATCTAGGAAACTGTGTGGTTCAGCGACCGCATCAAAGCGATCAACTGATACGCGAGGGCAGCAGCAAGCGGGTAAGTTTTTTCCACTGTCTTACAGTCAGCGTTAAATATAAAGAATCTGGTGTGATAACTGCACTGTGCATTGTGCACATTTATGCAACTGTTATAAATTGTCCACAGTTTGCGGCAATTACAATGCTTTCATTTGTATAAAAAAAGAAAAAGATAAGGCTAGCAAAAGTTTATGCGTAGCACGCCCATGAAATTTATACAAATATAAAAATGTTTCTTATTGTTTTGCTGTTGTTGTTGGCAAACGAAGTTCAAAAAGTGCTATTAAAATGCATTTGCATAACTAAAAAGTGCAGCCAAAAGCCAAACAACGAACAACTTTAAGTTGTGTGAGAGTTTTATATGTGTGTTTGTGTTTGGCTTACGTGTCGGCACGTGCCCAAACGAAAAGATATTACCGCACATTTAACAACACCACGGAATGGAAAATGGCCGGGCAAACGTAACGCATACGACATGGGGAAAATAAAGAAAATAACGAAAATGAAAACAGAAAACATAAGCGAAAATAGCAGCAGCAGCAGCAGCCAAATAACAGCAACAACAACAGCAACAATAACAACAACAACAGCAACAACAACAGCAATGCACTCTGGCCACTTTTCGTTTCACTTGCCGTGTGTTTTTTTGTTTTTTGTTGCTTGTTGCTACTTGCTGCTTGCTACGTGCTGCCAGCAACAATTTGCGGCAAGTGCAATGCAATTAGTGCAGAAATTGTGTGCAGCAACAGGGCGTATGCGTAATATAATGCTTACCAAATTGGTACACAGCATGCATCATCTCTCTTTCTCCCTCTCAACTTTTGCAGATCTACTCCTTGGACGATGCCGAATGCAGCGAACTGTGCAGTTGCGGCGACTCGCTAACACTCACCTGCCACGCCCTCTGCGTGCCCTTTGCCCCCTGTCGCACCGCCCTCGCCTTTTACAGTCACGCCTCGCCGGCTTATCAGGCGTTCCGTGGACGTTGCCTTTGCTACTCGGGACGTTTCATCTGCATGAAGCCGCCACTTGGGGATTACATTTTGCCAGGTTAGTTTTCTCACTATTTCCACTACCCCTTCCTTCCTCTCCTCTCCCTCTTACCTTATTCAAATGCAGTTTTCATCCGTTTGATGCGTCGTCACTTCCATTATGCTTTCTATATAAATTTCATTGCATTGCGTGCTGCAAACGAAAGAGACAGCGAGTCAAGTCTGTCTTTCTGTCTGTCTTCTGCAGTCTGCAGTATTCTGTTTTCTGTTGAGCACTTTACGATTATCGCCAGCGACAGGCAATGACGAAGCGAAGCTGCCATGCTTCAGCATGCTTCATTTCGCAGTTACTACTTGTTACTACATCAAGTGTGTGCTGTTGCTGTTGCTGTTGCAAGTAATTCAGCTGCAACGGAAATGAAACAGTATTGCAGCTGCAGCAGTGTTGACAGGACTTAAAAACCTATACAACAAATAGCTGAAAATAATATGAATTAGTTGAAAATAAAAGTAAAAATTTTGTATTTTGTAATGAGCTTAAAAAAAAGGTTAAAGTTAAAGTTAAATTTAGTTTTTAAGTTTATCAAAAGGAAAACGAAACAATAATTCATATATAGAAGCCACAAAAGAGTTTACAAAAAGCTGAAAATATTATTTTTTAATTTATTAATAGATTTCTTTATTACTTTGTTTTTATAGCCTACTGTTACTATTAATAATAACTTATACTATAGTGGAATGAAAATATTATGAATTATTTGAAAACTAAAATAAAAATATTTTATTTTACAATGAGCTTAAAAAAAAACAATAAAGTTTAAGTTTAATTTAATTTTTAAATTTATCAGAGGGAAAGCGAAACGATAATTTATATAAAGAAAGAAAAACTAGTTTACATATAGCTGAAAATAATATAAATAAGTTGAAAATAAAAGTAAAAATATTGTATTTTATAATGAGCTTAAAAAAAAGGTTTAAGTTCATGTTAAATTCAGTTTATAAATTTATCAGAGAGAAAAAAGAATTTACAAATATCTGAAAATAATATAAATTAGTTGAAATTAAATAGAAATAAAAATATTTTAATGTATCAAATAGAATACGAAATGATAGTTTATATATACAAAGCAGAAATAGTTAAGAGAAGCTTTAAGTTTTTCTATAATATATTTTTGAATTAAGTTTTTAAATTCATTAAATAGAATACGAAACGGTATTTCACTAATGGAAAAAAGGTTCACAAATAGCTAAAAATAATATAAACTAGATAAAATTAAATAAAAATATTTTAAATTATTAAATAGATTATAAAACGATACTTCTTATACATAGAAGAAAGAGTTAAAAGAAGCTATAAGTTTTTATATGAAATATTTTTAAGCCAATAAATGCTTAAATATTTATCTGTAGAACATGTCTAAAAATGATAAAAATGTTTTTTTTTGCTGATAGTTTCCAATTTACGAAGCTGCTTGAGCTACAGCTAAGCATACGTTATGAAATTATCTTGCTTTTGAACTTAAAAACTTTTAAGATCTAGCTATAAATGTGCTAAATAGACAGCATTGTGACTGCAGCTATTCTTATGCCACACTTACCAGCTGCACTTTGTCGCTTCTTTAAGTCGGGCTCACAAAAGCTGTCCAAGGTTTTCCGCTCTTTCTTTGTCATGCTTTTTTGTGATGCTCTGGCAGCACTTATATGCTTTTTGTCTGTCTGCTCCCTCGATGCACAGCTGAGTCCCAGTCTCTGTCTCAGTTGGTCGAGTATATATCATATACATATAGTATTTTCTGAGATTTATGACATACCATTTATGCTTTATGCTTTGGCAGGTGGCGTCTTTCTGCTGCTGGGCTACAGTGCCGCTGATGAGGCATTGCTGCGTCCACACACGAATCTTGGGGTGCAGGACGCAGTGCGCGCTCTGCAACAATACGTGACAAGCTATATCAATAATCAGGTGAGTCTCAAACTGATGAAAAGGTCACAGCTCTGCAATGCACTGCACTGCGCTCTCATTCATTTGTGACCTACTTGTAAATTAATTGCTGTTTCCGTTCGCTGTCTCTTTCGCACACAGACACAATGCACACTGACGCTGTTCAATATGACGGAGGAGAATATCATTATTGCCGCACGTCTGCCACACGATGGCAAGCAAAAGGATATTGAGCTGTTGCGCAAAGAGAAGGTTTGTATATTATTAGTTTTATATAACCAGTTGAGCTAACAGCGCGTATACGTATTATTGTGGCTAATTGGTTATTGGGTTGTCTGTCAACTGTTTGTTTTGCTTGCAGGACGAATGCACCGCAATACTGAAGACCGTCAGTCATCACATCAACAGCGAACACAATGAGCTGCAATCCCACCGACTGCTGAGCATTTTCAAAATGTCTGAAGTCGATGTTGTTTGGCCGGAAAGCACGAGTGCAGCTCGCAGTGGTTATGGCCATGGCCAACAGACAGCGGCAGCCAGTCGTTTAATCTATCTGCTGCTGCTCGCGCTGGCCGTTACCGTCCGTGGCACGCTGCGTATGAGCAATGTGTTGGCAACATGACACAGCAGCAGCGACAGCAGCAGCTAAAGGACTTCAACTGTACTGTGTATGTAGTTAATGTGGAGGGCGGGTCACTCTAAATGGGCGTGTGGGGCATTTTTGGCGCTCACTCAATACGATAGCGATACACTTATATATATAGCATATATATAGGAAAAACAAGGACTGCAAGGATGTCCTTAGTTTAAATGTGTGTTTAAGTAGGCAAAAAGAAACCTAAACATATGCAGCAGCATTAAATGTGAGTTTTCTAGCGCTAGGCGAAACGATACTTTAAAATGCATACGATTAATTAGCAAAATGTGTTGTATACTTTTAGGGGATAGCTTGGTGTAAGCATAATTTTGTGGGCGCTTTGTTGTTAAACTTGAAGAAGGTGAAGAAGAAAGGTGCTCTTACTTTTTGATACATCAACAGGTAATTGATACACCATTCGACTAACAATAACGATAACGATAGCGATAACGATAACGATAGCGATACCGATTAACTTTATACATACTCAAAACCAAAAAATAAAAACTGCTGTCTAAATAATAATTAACTTAATAATAATTGAAAATATCAAAACCCACATATAATAAAAGCAAAAACATAAATAATTTAATTTAGTTGTTAGTCATAAAAAGTAACTATAACTATAACTATATATGTATATGGCTATCGTTAAGTGACAGTGAAGCGTGTACATAGTTTTTGGTATCACTGTAAGGTTTACAAACTCTAATCTAACAACATATGTATATGGAGAGAATACACGTAGCTAGTGTTTTATACGATGAAGGTATACAAAATACTTGAACATATTTACAAACTTGTATTTTCTGCTGGTTTTCTTAAACATTTTTTAGTTTTATTACAAAAGAAACAGATAAATTTATCATAAAAACGATCGCTTAAAATAGGTATTTGGTTAGGAAATTTTGTAATTATTTGCAAACTGATTTTAATTAAGTACTAGGTCTCTTACAGTCGGCTTGCACGATCATTTTATTTTATTTCTACTTATTTTAAATGCCTTTAAAGAGCTACCCTTCATTTAAAAGCATTAAATGTTGTTGTTTTCACACTTACTTAATTTTCCTTTAAAGAGGTTTCATGTCACAAGATCCTTTGGATTTGCCATATTTTTTTAAATGCTGTAAATAAATTGAGTAAATAATTGTTTGAATAAGATACTAACAGTACATATCAAAATGAACACCTAAATATATACACAGAATGTCGTAAAAACTAATCCCCTTTTTGTACATATCTCTACTATATACATATGTACATGCAAATATATACACACAACGATATATATTTACAAAATAATAAAACTAATAAAACCATAACTCAAACAGCAACAACAATATTGAATACAGTTTCAGTTTTGAGCCTTAAATATGAAGTATGTAAAAACTATTAGAATTTGTAAATAATGTCTAGGCAAAATTCAAAAATTCAATGAATACAAATTGAGTATCATTCCCAAAAAAAAAAAATTAAAAAAAAGAAACACAAACACACACACAAACTAAGCCTAAGCTTGACCATTTGACAAAGGCAACACGGATCTCATGCATTTCAATATGAAAGGAAAGAGAGAGAGATAGTGAGTGAAAGAGATGGCCAGTGTAAAGTGCGCTGAATAAAAAAAAATGGTCACAATCATGAAAAAATGTCTTCCTTAACGCATATACATGACGATATATGTGTTATATATTCATATTTATAAATGCTAACTTGATATACCTAAACAAAAACACACATATATATATGTATACTATATATATACATATGTTATAATGCTATTGATGCACCCTACCTAGCCTATGCTTCAGTTAGAGAATACTACAACTTAGTCAAAAATAATATGCAAAACTAAACGATGCAATGCAAATTATACCACTGTTGACACTATTATAAAGTAAAAAGCGAAAAAAAACTAAAAACATAATCAATACACTTTATAAGCAAAATATAATTATATAAGAAATATATAAAATATATAATTAAATCAATTACTTAATCGTTTACATATTGTGTTTGAGCATTCGGCACTCAAATAGTTCCCTAAGTGAGAACCTGCTTATGCCAGCTAGTTAGTAGCTAACCTAATATTAGACGAATTTACAGCTAATCAATGCGATTAAATTGTATTACTCGTAGACAGTAAGTACCTGCAATCTCTGCGAGAAATAGTACTTCAATGCAATTCAAGAGGTTCCAGGCTACACTTACAACAAAATCGGATTAACGAAGAATATCTGCATGTACGATATGTATATCTATCAGCTTTAATATTATTATTATGATTATTATTATTGTTTAATTCAAGTAGTACTATATACCCGTTTACTTTGTCATTGTGCTCTCAGGTCAGCACAGCACGAGGCGTAGCTACAATGTAAAGTACCGTTTAAATAATGAAAAGGAAAAATGTAGGAAAAATAGGAGAAAACCTACAACTAATTAAATATTGTTAAGAGAAAAGCTAGCTGCATATATACATATATATATATATACAGAAAATGTAGCACAAATCTATGTTAATTAATAATGAGAAAAACGTTACAGAAATGAAAAAAAAAATATGCATGAGGAATAATTATATACAATTAAGTTGAGGAATTCAAGACAGCTAACTACATAAAATGATGATAAACAGCATATAGGACAAATATGAATATGGTATATAAGTAAGAGTTAGATACAATACAATACAACTTGTATGCAATGACTATGTCAAGGTCTTTGGGTTTGTCCAAGAACAGCAAAAGCCAAGCAAAAGTGTGAGTCGCCTGGCACATTTATAATGAAACATTGTAAAAGTAAAAACAACATAAAAATAATAAAAAAAAAACAAAACTATGAAACATACAAAAACAAAACTGTCTTTTAATTTCTAAAATTTGTCAGACTTTTGACAAATTTGTTACGCTGAGAAGTGTTCAGAATTAATATTTCTACTATAATCAGTCTTTACTCTACGCTGTGTTGCGGTTTTCTGTTGATTTATAGCTAGATTTAGCTAGCTTATAATTTTTTTTAAAATTTAATTTAAACTTTAAATAATAATATTAGTTTTTAAACTTGTTAGTTTTGTTTTAAAAAAGTTTTTTATACAAACAAAATGAATTTAAGGATCCTGCAAAATTTCTGATTACCGCCAATTTTAAGTAAAAAATTTTTGCTTCACATCTAGCTTCAAATCTAGCTACACTGCCCCATAAAGTACGCCAACACAGTTCATTACTGACCCCCAAAAAAACAGCAGCATAGTATACCGATCAAAGCTGTGACACAATTGAACCACACAACAATGAAGACAACAATGAAAAGCACCAAAAATATATATGAATAAAAAAAAAAAGAAAACAGAAAATATTGAAGCGGAATTTTGTACACAGTAAACAGAAGAAAAGATATATACGAATAGACTGCCAAGGGCTGCCACAGCGAAAGAGAGAAAGAAAGAGAAGAAAGAGAGCAGCACATGGAGAAGAAAGCAAAAGAAAAGCACAAAATTTTACACAATGCCCTGAGTCGACTTTGCGCTTACATTGGAACAAAAGATGAACCGAAGACAAAGGCAGTTGCTATGCTCAAGGCAAGCCTTAAACTCGAGTGGCCTCCACTTGAGCAACCGCAGAGACCAAGTGAACACACACACACACAGAGACTTACATATATAACCACAGAGTGTATTATAGGGGCAGTGCAAAGAGGGGGAAGGTCAATCATTGGAATGCTGCCAGTTAATTCACATACACACAAAAGGCGATGGCCCAGAATGAAAAGAGGGAAAAAGCAGCAAAAGCAGCGACGACCCTGAATGGTGTGTGGTGTGTGGCCACGCCCCCTGACTGGGGTGGCTGAGCTTGGCATTTATACTTCCACTTAATTAGGTAATAAATGATTGAAGAAATTATGTCTAGACGTGAGGACAATTCCGATGGCACACAAAAAGTTTGAATCGAGGCGAAACTTGACAAGCAGCCAATTCATTTGGCACGTGAGGGGCTAAAGTGTTACAAATATGAACAGTTACACACACACACACACAAACACACACACACACACACACACACACACACACACACACACACACACACATCTATTCATTTATTTATTAACTTACTAGAACTTAACTAGACTAGAATAAGGTAAGGAGTACAATAATAATAAAATCCGGGTTCCTACGGTACGGCCGACTTAGCAATGCTTCACAGGAACCAATGGAGCTTATTACTCTCTTCTCCTGTTACGCTCAGCTCCTCTAAGAGCTGTCATCACGGCCACTGCAAAATGGCAAACAGCGTTCCACTTCGCGGTAGACTCCAACATACACGGGACCATGTTTGTCACGGTTATGGGCATCTCCAGCACCACCTCCAGGGCATGCCTGAGCTCCGTGAACCGACCACACACAAAGATGACATGGTGTGCGTCCTCGGCTGTACGGTGACCGCAGTGTGGACATTCGTCAGAGTTTTCGTGTCCAAATCTCTTAAGGTAACTTCTAAAGCAGCCATGCCCAGATAGAAGCTGCGTCAGGTGAAAATTAACCTCGCCATGTTTCCTGCCGATCCAAGGTGCCAGGTCTGGGATGAGTCTGTGCGTCCACCGCCCCTTCGGTGACTGGTCCCAATGGGCTTGCCAGCGACTGATGCTCTCTTTCCTGGCAAAATCGCGACGATTTGCAACTGTTGACGCCTCCGCTCTATGCTGTAGTGCTCCTGTACGCAGTATGTCCGCTTCGCGTATGAGTTCTGTGATTGGGATCATGCCTGCTAAAACCAACGCGGCATCGTCTGATATGGTTCTGAAGGCGCAGCACACTCTCATGGCGCTCAGCCGGTATGTCGAGCATATACCACGACAATAAGATGGTACGGAAGCTGCTCTACTCCACACAGGAGCCGCGTACAGGATGATGGCTCTTGTGACGCTTGTGAGAAGTCGGCGTCGCTGCTGCTTCGGGCCGCGCGTGTTGAGCATTATCCGCGAGAGCGCTCTGATGGAGTCTACCGCCTTTTTATTTAGGTAGTCCAAGTGCTCCCGGAACGACATCCTTGTGTCCAGCATTATCCCGAGGTATTTGATTGCCCTTTTGGATATGATCGTATTGTTGCCGACTATGATGCGAGCAGTTTCCACCTTTTTACGGCTGCTAACTAGTACCGCCTCAGTTTTTTGCGCAGCCAGTTCCAGCCCTGCTGAAGCTAGCCAATCGTTGACGCGGCGTATACATCGATTGCACGTGTCCTCGGCGTCCTTCAGCTCCTTTGCTACTGTAACAATGGCTACGTCGTCGGCGAATCCAACAATGTGTGAGTCAGTGGGGAGAGCCAACCTCAGCACACCGTCGTACATAATATTCCATAGGACCGGTCCAAGAACTGAGCCCTGCGGAACCCCTGCAGTGACTTGGTGTGTGGAGACACCTTCCTCCGTGCTATATTTGAGTACTCTACCAGAGAAGTAGCTGCTGATGAGGTTTGTCAGGTACGCTGGAACTCTAAACTCCTTGAGGGCATTGATGATGTTCTCCCACTTCGCCGTGTTGAAAGCATTCTTAACGTCTAGCGTTGCTACCAGACAGTACTTTTTTGCACCTCCGTACCATCTGGATCCCTGTATCGCCCTGGTGGCTATGTCGACAACCAATTCCTGTGCGTCCAATGTGGATCTGGCCTTCCTGAAGCCAAATTGGTTTGGGGACAGACCGCCTGCCATGTCGATAGCGTACTCCAACCTGCTGCAGATCATCTTCTCGAACACCTTGCCGACTGTGTCGAGGAGGCAGATTGGTCTGTACGACGACGGGTACCCTGGTGGCTTGCCTGGTTTTTGGAGCAGCACAAGCGTTTGTATTTTCCAAGTCGACGGGAAGGATTGCTCTGCGAGGCATGCGTTGAACAGTTCGGCAAATTTGGCAGGCTGTAGGCTCATGGCTAGCCGAAGGGCAACGTTCGGAATTCTGTCCGGACCAGGAGCCTTTTTGGTTTTTAGGCATCTTGCCAGCGCTAAAACCTCGTCGGATGTCACCACGGCGTGCTCGGGTAGCGGTTCCGGTTGAAGGACAGTTGGGTGAGAACTGGTAGTGCTCTGACTGGCAGGAAAGAGTGCTTCCACGATCGCCTTCAACTCCGATGCGGAAGTAGGAATTGCCTGCTTTCCGGCATGGACGCGTTTGACTACTATTTGATATGCCTTTCCCCACGGATCCTGTTCTGCAGAGTCGCACAGAGCAAGAAAGCATTCCCTCTTGCTCACCCGGATCTCGTTTTTGAGCACTCGTCTAGCTGCTTGATACTCCAATCGACGCAGTTCGAAGCATGGTCTGCCGCGGGATCGTGAGTAGCGCCTTCTAGTTTGCAGGCATATCTTCCTTGCGTTTGCAATACGCTCGTTCCACCAATATGTCGGGGCGTGGTGCCGCAAGAATTGCCTCCGTTGACTCATACTGGCATCGCAGGCGTGTGACAGCTGAGCTGCCAGTTGGCAAGCCCGATTTTCTGCGTTACCCGTGGTGGAAAGCGGCTCGAGCGCTTCGCAAAACGCCTGATGGTTCAGCGTATCGGTGCGACACGCTACGCGTGCTGGAGCGTTATGCCGTGTTGGTGTGGTGCGGACGCCAATTGTGCAAATAATGGCGACGTGATCACTAGCGGTGTAGCAGTCGCTTATTTCCCACTTTGATACTGTGAATAAGGCTGAGCTTGCAAATGTGAGATCCACAATAGATCCGGTACCGGCTCTGCTGAAGGTGTGCTGGGTGCCCGTGTTGAGGAGTGCTACATCGAGCGAAGCAAATACTTCCAACAGGGCTCGACCTTTGGCGTTTGTCGATTGGCTGCCCCATTCTTCTGCCCATGCATTGAAATCGCCTCCGATAACGATGCCGTTTCGCCCTCTAGCATCGTCGGCAAGTTGCTCCAAAATGGCTGTGAAGGTACACAGCTGTAGGCTGGGTGCCAGGTAGCAGCTATAAAGCCACTTTGAGCCCACTCTTGTTCGTACAAAACCATTGAATTGTTTAGTCTCTAGTAGAGGCGAAGTAGACGCACCGCAGGACCAGATAGCAGCTTTACCGCTCGTGTCTACAGCCCAAGTGGATGGGCAGCTAGATTCCTGGTGGTGTGGTTCGCTTAAAATGGCTACGTTGACGTCTTCCTCCCTGATGGATTGCGATAGTAACGCCTGTGCCGCTACGCAGTGATTTAAATTAAGCTGCAGGAGTCTGATCATAGTCTTTTGTTTATGGCCTCACGGTGGGCGGGGCACCTGAAGCTACCCAGTGCATGGTCTGTTGATTTTTCGCCTCTTTTTGCGCAGAGACAGCACCTTGGCTCGTTTTTGCAGCTTTTGGATTCGTGGCCATTTTCGCCACATTTGAAGCAGACTCCTTTCAAATCCACTGGGCTTGTGCACTTTGCAGCAAAGTGCCCGTACTCCTGGCATTTAAAGCAGCGCTTCAGTAATACAACTGGGCGGATCCGACATATCGACCATCCGATGCGTATTTTGCCCTTCTCCTCTAAAGCCTTGGCTTTGGGCGCGGGAAGATTTAAGGTGGGCCTCTGCGTGCCGTCTCTCAGTGTGCGAAGGGACTTTACTGCCTCCAAGCCGATTACGGGGTCCTCCACAGCCAGTTTTACTGCCTCAAGCACATCGGTTTTAGTCACCAACTCATCCAAGTCGCGGATCTCCACCTGGCTCATCTCTGTTAGTGTTTTGACGACGGCTTGTTCCCCCAGCGCTTTTTCCACGGCCGCCCGTAGTTCCTCTGTGCTGTGGACCTTTTTCTTGCATAGGCGTAGCAACAGATCACCCTTCGCTGTTTTCCGTACCCCTTCCACATCGTCACTGACGTGTTTTAGGGTTGGATCGCTCTTTACCAGTTTAAGTATATCCGCATAACTTGTATCCCCGGCGCAGAATACTGAGATCGCGTCTGCTCTAATTTTTTTCCGCTGGTTTTGTCGGCTTTGCACCTTCGTCCAACCCTCGTTTTTGCTAGACGGGGCTCGTAGATTTGGGTTGGGGCCATTTGCGTCCTGGGGAGGAACAGCAGCTTTCCTTGTCTGGGTGCGGTTTGAAAGCGAACTGCTCTTGCTCTTCTTCGGTGGAGTTTTCCTCTGGTCGGGCGTCGAATCACGCTGCCTCTTTGGAGTGCCGTCGCCTCCTTCCGGACACAGCTCGACTGCACTTGTACCGCCTTTACGACAGAGCGACGGAGAAGTCTGGGACTCTCTGGAAGAGCTACTTCCACTGTTCTTGCACATATCAATAGCTACCTTGTGCAGACTTACAGCCTTTCCAAGTTCGGCTCGTACTAGCGTGTTTATATGCCTCTGGCCACCAAACAGGGTTGAGAGGCTATCTAGAGCATCCCCCATCTGCTCAAGGACTTCGCGTAGAGATGTGGGAATCTCACGTTCTGGCGAATCGGGTGACATTGCAAACTGGAGCTGCATTTGCTGGGGAGTCACCGGTGGCGGCGTACGCTGCAAACCAGAGCGTTGCACAAAAGCCAGATGCTCGTGCTCCATTTCTGGTGCCCCGCCGGGGAAGCGGCACCAAATTTCGACCTCTTTTCAGTCACCGCTCCTGGCTTAAAATTTGGACAAATTTTATTCAAAACTGGCGCTCAAGTTTAAAGTTGGCGCGCAGATTACAGGCAGATGATCGGTTTCCGTTGGTCTGGCAACCCTGTTCGCTCCAGATTCGAACGTAGCGCCTCTCGCGAACAGCTGTTCAATCACGATCAGTCTGGCAACTCCGGTTAAAACGACAGTGCAACTCTGGCAATCAGATGACTGGCGAAAAGCTAGGCTTAAGTTTGAGTTGTTGTTCTGCTTGCACTTACACCAGCGCGCACAATAGGCGCCAAGAAAAAACTGACGCACTAATCCCCCCCTCTCCACCGGGGCCACTGCGAAGGACAAGGCACTCAGGAACCAGGCGACGCGACGACAGGGCTGGAACCAAAGCAGGGTTGGTGTAGGTGTGACTAAGCTTGACGCTCAATAACTTTTTCTCCTTGCTGCAG